>NKHZ01000010.1:111382-328340 GCA_002895985.1 Sphaceloma murrayae | reverse complement strand
GGGGGGGGGGGGGGGGGGGGGGGGGGGGGGGGGGGGGGGGGGGGGGGGGGGGGGGGGGGGGGGGGGGGGGGGGGGGGGGGGGGTTAAAGAGAAGTAAAACGAGCAGAGCAGCAGCTGGAGCAAGTCTCAAACTAGCAGAGGTCGTGGGTACGGAAAGTTACGGTACGTTACTGCATCTCGCCGGACTCGCCCATCACGTCCGCCACCAATCACAATTTCGTCGACCAGGGTCATTTCATCATTTTCCTGCAGCATCCAAACAGCAAGCAAACACCATCGACAGCAGGCTAATGCAGGTCGAAACCGTGCCGCCCTCGGTATGGCGCGTGGTGGCCTCTTCCAGACGGAAAAGGCAGGTAGATGATGGCCCGGCCAGCTACACACTGCATCTGCCCAATCCTTCATCCCTATAAACCAACATGGACAAGTCTCGCGGAGCGGATCCGTCGCCGACTATCACGCTGCTGTTAGGCCACTCCTTCAAGCCCACCCCACACCCTTCTGTTGTAGCACAGTGAGATACGACAAAGTCTAGAGAGCACAGACGCAGCGATTGGCAAACAACCTGCAGCTCACACCAGCTTCGATTCTGCTCTTGCCTGCCTAGTGCTCATCATTCAGAGGCAGGCCCAAGCTGGCCTAGTGGAACTTGACTACAGCTCAGTACAGTACACTCACTTTTCCGGGGGCAATCAATGGCCCCAGAGGCTCTCCCCTCTCGCCGACACTAGTAGGTCCCGCTCATATGAGGCGCCATGACTTTGGCCGGCGTGGCATCATCGTCGAGATACGAGCTCATCGTCGAGATACGAGCTCTGATGAAGGCGGAGGCCGCCGACCATCGAGTAACTAGCACGTCCGGTGATGACACGTCCCTCGGAATACCATCTTCACATGACATCTCAGAGGTACGGACACAAACCCACCTAGCTTATACGTTCCATATCATTGAAAGAGCATGGGCGACCTTATTTGCAAGGGCACGCTAGAGGCCGCGACTTTCGATAGCGTCCGCTGGCTCACCAAAGTATCTGGCGGTTGGCAATCTAAATGTCATTAACTTACCTGCGAGCTTCTTTCTAGCAAGCCACGCCTCCCTTACCATTCTTTGATTCTTCTACGTTTCGACGGTTAGCGTCATGGCCTCGATCACACTGCCGGCGGCCGTCGGGGCGCCAATAAGTCACCCTTCACAAGAGCAAGAGCAAGCCAGGGAGTCGTCTTATGAGACGTCAAATGCGCGGTCCCGCCCACCATGCATGGCGTGAATCAAGCATCTGATGCATAATACCTGCAATAAACCACGACGGACACTCCGAGTCCTGGCACCACTTCTCCGCACCATTCCGACCACTCACAGCTGACCATCTCAAACGTTACCGCGCGATGTACTCGATGCCTGCTGCCGCCCGCAAGATCAGCCAAAAGCGTGTGGAGGGCACAGATCGTGTCATGTCCCATCGACTTTGTCGTGCATCTGCGACAGAGGGCGCCTCTACTAACTTACATCCACAGCCAGGGGATCCCGACCGCATTGCTTCGGAAGCAGCTCACCTTGCATCCCCGAAGACTACCAGTGAGGCCACACTCACTTTGGCTCCTGTCATAGCCAGGATCGGTCCGCGAAAAAGGAAGTCCCGATGGCAGGGTCCGCTCATCGGAGCTGCGTCACGGACTCAAGGTTGCCAATGCAATACGTTTTCTCCTTCTAGATATTCAGAAGGCTTGGTAGTAGGCAGTGGCCCTTGAGCCTTGTCTCTCCACACACTACTGTGAGCGCCACAGCGCTTTGCTTTGTGTGGGAGGAGCTAGAGCATTAGTGCCGTGATCTGTCGCAGGCATCAGGGAAAAGTGTCGACATCCTCCACCAATCACGATTCCGGCTGACCAGCAATTTGGGCGCTTCCACCTGCCTCTCGACGAGCAATCGGGCGAGCTGGACCTCCCCAGAAGACGTCTTGGAGGGCGCCCGGATTTCATGACACGAGTAATCGTCGTGCGCACTATGACTACGCTGGCACGCAGTGTTACCATGACCGCTATCGTCTAGGGCATAGATCCCGTCACCGGATTCTAATTTCCTCCGAACCATGCGCAAGCGTGAGTCTGACCGGGATTTTCGGTGTGATCACTCATCATTGCGCACGTCTACTGTATAGGGGAGATTGATGACCCATCCATGAACCGTCCCGCGCCTTCTGACGATACACTCGCCGGAAAACGTCAGACCCGCAGCAGATTGTGCATCTCACTCTGCAACACCCTTGTATTTAGCCAAGCTTCACTGTCTTCGACCTCGATCGACGTCTTTGCCATGTAGTTGTGGTCGGATTCTGCCGTAGACAGACTCATCCAGCACACATGCAAAGCGGGGGGCCTGTCTACGGTAGCCATCGGCCTGTAGTCGTCACTGCACTCCTGCACTCGGAGTACAGCGCAAAGCCTCGACATGCCTTCTTTCCCCGCTGCGACTTGTACGCTGGGTGGAAATTGGTCTACGAAGACCATGATTCAGACCTGTCCCACCGATTGCAGACAGGGGACACGGGTTTTCGCGGCTTGGATAGGTCCCATCTTCTCACCATCAGCCTTTGCAAGCCTATCATGGACGTCCATGATTCGGGACGATGATCATCCTCACGTGTATTCGGGACCACCACGTACCCACCGTTGCGCCTAGCCACACAGATCAGCGTACCAGATCGGTGTGTATCGTTGAACGCTGCGTGAACGTCGGTGCGCCAGCTGCCAGAAACGTCAAGGACACGAGGGCTCACAATGGCACGCTGACACAAGACCAACAACCGTCGAGTTCCCTCTTTCTCTCCTGCCAGAAAGAACGGCAACTTGACGGTAGATGCCGCTGGTTGTGGGTGCCGCGATCTCCAATCAGTATTTCGTGCGATGTACGAGAGACATCCCTCTCTGTCATTGCGGATTGGACCTCGACATCTTCTGACACACACCTCTCGGACTCCCCCCCCCCTCTTCTCCCCCTCAAATCCATTGACTGCCACGCTTTAAGGACGTCGGCTCGTCACCGTGTGCATTCCCTAGGAACTCGACTGTTCGAGAAGTCTTCCGTCTGCTGGGAAGCACTGGTACCTCAGGAACACACCGGAACCGAAAGAAGAAGCATAATTTACTGTACCTACCTACAGTAACTTGACTATCACCACCTGTCCGAGATTGCTCTCCGTATTATTCTGCCATCTCCACTGGTCATCTTCTAGCGCCCGTGTCAGCCGCGCAAGGAGTCTTGACACTTGCAGAGTCCCCACCTGCACAAATCTGACCCAACACCATCCCTATCGCGCGGTATCAACCTTCCGCCGGAGTACTGGTAGCCTGGCCCTGCCGCAATTGCACTTTCTGGATTATTCGCACTCGACCTCCCGAGCCACACTCATCCCACGTTGACTCGCATCCCGTGTCGCACATCTGGCGCCTCGTTCACTCTACTGCATCACCGTCCGTCGATCACAGGAACCTTGCTCGACCACCTGTGGAGCCTCCTGGGGTCTTCCACGGGTAAGCTCTGCGCTTATTCAAGCCCAGTCAACCCCGTGCATCACTGTACCAGCTTTTGTTCCTTTACCACCTACGGATCTGGTACCTTTTGTGTTCTCGAACGCCAGGCTCGACTCCTGCCCGTCGAGCAGGTCACTCTCCGACAGTTCCGATCTTCTTTTTGATAATCTTCACTATCAGGTGGTGTTCTTGATGGACGCGTTGTCGGTGCATCGAGGAAATTGATTAAAGTGCCAATCGATCTGTCCCCCCTGGCCGCGAACCCCGCCGGAGACGCTCCTTGATTTGGCCAGTCAATTGTCCATCTCATACAACCCCTCGCATTCTACTCATGACCAGCGCTTTTGCTCCCAACCATTTTGGCATGGACGGGCGTTATGGGTACATGCAACCGCCGCCAGGCGCCTACTTCCCGGAAGACGAGTCGCCTATGATATCGCCTGATGTCTACGGACCACAGCTGCATCAGCTAAACACCCTTTCGACAGAGAGTCTACATCAGTACTCGGAGTACGATGATGCCAGTATAGGTCTGGTCTCTCCCGTTGACGGGCCTCAAAAAGGCAAACGACGTCAGCATGGCATCGATCACGTCAAGCACAAACGGACTCGTAGCGGCTNGCCCCCCCCCCCCCCCCCCCCCCCCCCCCCCCCCCCATTGTTTGCGGCTCATATATACTGACACGTGACAGTGTGATGAGACACATCCCACCTGTGATAGTAAGTCCAGCAATCGGGGCTTCGAGGTTCCACAGATTCACTAGCTGACCAGACACCAGGATGCAGAAAGGGCAAGAGAGAATGTGTGTATCCCGACCCAACATCGCTCAAGCAGCAACGGGATCCTTCCAAAATTCGCTCCGTGCCAGCCGACAGCGGATCGAACAGCTCTGGGGATGAAGAAGGTACCGAGCCACAGAAGTTGCCGCCTATCCCCGACGAGGATGATCCTGTGAAGACGGGTCTTCCCAGTTCGGAGCCGTCATCCGCTATCAGTGGACCAGTTGAGGGCATGCAATTGCCTGCACATGACTCTATGTCGCCCTCGAGTAAAGAAAAGAGTCCTACATCGCCCATCGACAACGCACTAAGACCGACGCCAAAGCGACCGCAACCTACTCGTACAGCTTCGAAATCACAGCTTCGAGCAGCCACCTTTCCTGGCCCGAAATGGGCAAAGCTACCCAAGGACATTCGTTTCTATATCAAGTACCACCGCGACACCATCACCTGCAATCACTACGCGTTCAAGTATGACGGCACAGACTTCCTCAAGAGCACCTTCCTCGAGATTGCGATGGGCTATGAACCACTACTATACGCCGTTACTGCCTTCTCGGCCTATTTCCACACCCTCACGCTCCCCCACGGCAAACTCTCCATGTTCCTCCGCTTCTACGACAAATCCGTTCAAACCCTCCGCGAGTCCCTGGCCAAATCCCGACCCACGCTTGCAACTCTCATTACCATTCTCCAACTCGCCACATTTGAGGTGTGTAAACCTCTTGATATCCCTCCCGTAAATCCCCCCCCCCGCTAATATCCCTTCCCTAGGAATATCTTGGCGATTGGGTAAACGTCATGTCCCACCAACGCGCCGCCTGCGAAATCCTAACCTCCCTCTTCACCCCGGAAAACATCATGATCAACGAGACCCGCCGCAAGGTCATCGTGTGGTACCTCCGCTTCGACATTGTGACCGGCCTCGTGTCCGGCGAAGAAACGGTGCTCGGCCGCGAATGGCACAGCGCAGTCACCGACTATTACATTCGACAGGAGG
Organism: Sphaceloma murrayae; assembly: GCA_002895985.1. NCBI lineage: Eukaryota > Fungi > Ascomycota > Dothideomycetes > Myriangiales > Elsinoaceae > Sphaceloma > Sphaceloma murrayae. Next base: position 323,029 of record NKHZ01000010.1, on the reverse strand, counting down.
CGGATAGGCCCACGGATCTGGGCTGCGTCATCGAGGCCAGTTTCGCGAAGAGCAGATTGTTAGCCACTGACATCGCGGGAATGTTTGGCAAAAAGGCCAAGGGTGTGATCACGGACGACGAGTTTGGGACAGCGGTGGAGGAGATGAAGAGGTTGGTCGAAGAGAGGGATCGAGATATCACCGGAGCATTCGAGGGCAAGAGGAGGTATGTTGAATCGTTTCCCAATGCTCCGGCGGAGGGGGAACGGGGAGAAGAAGACATCGTGGACTCCACGGCCACTGACTATCTCTGGGCCGGGGAGCTCTGGTCCTGGAACTTGATACTGATTGACTGGTGGGCGATCAAGTTGGTGTTTTTGGGACAGTTGTACCAATTGGACAAGAGTGTCAATCCTATGCAGATGTTGGAGTTGAGCTACAAGATTTGTCGCATCTTCGAGGGCATGGAGTATTCAGAGCTGGACAATCGGTCGGCGATCCTCGGGGCGCACGCGAGCCTGGGGATTGCGGCGACGGCGCTGCCAAAGGATGCGAAGCACAGCATCTGGTTCAGGAGGAAGTTTGCCGTCATTGAACGGTGCGGGTACGTCGGAGTCAACCCTGTTGGCCGAGAAAGCCCGAGACGCTGACTTGTGTTCGAATAGCTACATCTACCCTCCCACCTTCCGCGAGCGCATGTCGAACCTCTGGTCCGCGGACGTCACCAGCTGGTGGTTGCAAGACGATGAACTCCTCCTCCCGATCCTGCGCTCGATCCGCGATTTCGTCGACTACCGCACGCTGCACCCATCGAATACGCAGTCGGAGCAGCTGAGGGATATGCGCGCCATCTTCGAGGCGATGAAGATCGAGGCGGGAGATACAAGAGCTGGCGGGCCATCGGGCCCAGGTGCCGGGACCGAAGGGGGAAAAGAAGGGGATTTCGATTTCAGTATGATGGACATTGCAAGTTTGGGGGGCACAGATAGGATCGAGGAGGGCAGTTGGGGGGTCGGCAGTAGTCCGGACCTTGACTGGGGACTTGTCAACAGCGGGGAGGTCGGGCAAGGGGAGTGGAACACCGCGAGTCTAGGGGGATTCAGTCCGGAAAGAGCCTCGTGAGACGTTTTTCGGATCTTGTGTGTGTGTGTGTGTGTGTGCGAGAGAGAGTGGAAGTAAGATACAAAAGGCACCGGTACACCAGACAGGGGGGCCTGAGGACCATAGCATTACGCAGGAAAAGATTCCCCCAAAAGGGAGAAAAGCAGTTCTGCAAAAGCATATGATGGAGGGAAAAAATGGGGGTGGTCTGGGACCATGGAAAGGGAAAGGGAAAGGGGAGGAGGCTCTGAAAAACAGAAAGGAAGGAAGGAAGGACTATCCACGCCCTCCCCCCCTTCCCCTACAGCCTCAACGCCAGGCGATGATGTATTTGTACTACCTACCTACCTACCTACCGGACCACCGAGGCATCGACATGTCCGTCTTCCTTTTTTTTTTTCTCTCTTTCACTTGGACCGACGTTTCCGACACGCTGTCAGCTTCGATATGCTGTATTTCTAAACAACGACAACCACTACTTCTACTACCACCACAAATTCCGACTTTTTCTTTCTTTAGTAGCTCACCTCATGTCTTCCCTTCCGAGCTCTATAGGGGGGGGGGTTAAAGGGAAGGGCAATCATGCTTGTACAATATCAATTTCTCTTTGAGTATTCTCGTCTTTCCGGCTGTGACACCCTTGGAGATATTGGCGCATTTCCTCGTGACATAGGGGGCCACGATCGGCTCAGTTGTGGAGAAGATGCAACATCACAGCAGCAGTAGTAGTGGTGGTGGTGGTGGTGCGTTTTGCATTTCGCTATTCTGCCCTTCCAGCGCCTTGTGATGAACTGATTCAGAAGGGGAAAAAGAAGAGCATATTTGGCCGTGTCTTTTGGCGTGATTAAGTTTCTTCCGATCCCCTCTTGCCCGCTTTGCACTCAGTGTATCAGCTACTCACGACAATTGGTATCACCCCCAACTTCCCCCCACCCCACTCTCCCCTTCCTTGTCCCCACCTCTTGTCCATCTGACATGGTCTCAAGCCCCGTCCCTCGCCTTCCGATAGGCCTCCTACAAGCCACCCATTAGCTCTCTATCCCGTCTCTAATAGCTCGCATGCCTACTCACCTCCTGCTCCCCCTGGGCACGCTCGACTTCATCCTCGACCTCGGCCAGGGTCTTGGCCGCGCTCTCGTGAAACTCCCTCTGGGCCCTGACCAACTCGACCAGATTCCTCAGGGGTTCGGGGGTATCCAGACAGTTCTTCATGATGCCACTGGCCTCCTCGACCTTGGCCACGAATTCGTCCTCTGCCTTTTCGATCTCCTGGCGCGTCTTCTCGTCGTAGGCCGCCTCGGAGCCGAAGCGGGTCTTTGCGCGACCCTTGGCAGCGTCGAGCACGAGGCGAGCGTCGGCCACGGCGCGGCGCGCCTTGGAGGCGTAGCCGATGGAGGTGTTGAGCGTCGTCTGCCAGGGGGAGAGGAAGCGCGAGCTGATTTGTACGTCCTGGTAGAGACGGGCTTCGCCAACCTTCTCTTGCGCGACGGCGTACTTCTCCAGGGCGTGGGAGAGGGCGTCGGCCCCTGCTTCGCCCGAGGTGCCGGACGGGGCGGCGACGCCGGAGCCTTCGACGCCTAGGTCGGCTTCGACGACGGCGCGAGAGCCGGCGAGGGAGGCGCGGGCGATGGCATGGTTGAAGGTTTTGGGCGCGGGCTTGGAGGAGGGCGGAGCGGTGAAGGCGGCTTGCGCTTCGGCAGCGGAGGAGGCGGAGGAGAGGAGCTTGACCTTGTCTCCTACGGTGCGAGAGAGGTCGGTGAAGGATTCGCGGATGTTTGGAGGATAGTCGTAGGCTTCGTTGGTGTATTGGCTGGTTGCGGCTAGGAGCTTGGTGTGTACTGCTTTGAGGGCATCGACGCGGCGTTCGAGGGCGAGATAGTCGGGAGGGAGCTCGGTCTGAGGGGCTTAGCCTTGTTTGGAGGGGGTGGTGGGATACGAGTGGGCTTGCGCCCTGCGTAGGTCTGGATGCTACAAGAGGATCTGTACCTTCTCATCTGCTTGTCCCAGCTGCTCCTTGACATATTGCTGTGTGCGCTGGGCGAAGGGGGTGAAGGATGCCCTGCGATACAGACATGTCAGTATTTGGGCAGCTTATCGGAGGAGCGTAAACACGCATACGCACCCTAGGTTCTTGCCAAAGCTCGTGATGTTGTTCATGTTGGGCAATTGGACAGCTTCTACCAATATGGAAGACCTGAAGAGAGCCTCGAAGTATGCAGCGGAATTGCGGTGCCTGAAAGTTGTGGAAGATTATCCAGATGTATGGCCCTTGCGGATGGAAGTATGGGCACGCCAAGCTTGTTTGGTACCTCAGTACCTCACTACAGTAGGAGGTTGATGCGGCTGAACCTTGGTCTTGTCAGGTCTGTCTCTGTGCCCCTCCCAACGTATTGCGTCCTTTAGGGCTGCTATAATCAGATGAGCATCACAACGATAGAACGAGTATCGCTTCTTCTACCCATGTCTTTCTATCAGCATGGATCTGTTTGCTGAGCTTCAGCTATGCTCCGTCCTGATCATCGAGCTGACCCTGTACTTCTCCACCACACAGATCGTACGTCGGAGGAAGCAATTCGGTAACAGTACATTTCTGTTCCTATGGACCGCTTTAGCTCTACATACTGGCCAGCGGCGGCTTTCTCTTTCACTAGCAGACCAGAGCATCTTCTTCCCGCCCACCCTCCTCATAGGCTACCATGAGTCCGACCAGGCAGAGGAAGACTTCTACTGGCCCCATCACGCCAGCTCTCCTCATCCTCTCTCCAACGCCCCTTCGACCCTGAACGTCACAAACGCCATTCGTCTTCACAACCACCTCGTCGATCTCGCTCTCGTCGACCTCCCCCACGCCCGCCAACACATCAGCAAGAACTACTTCCTCCACAGCTCTAACTCGAGCCCTCGCATCAACGCCTCCTCGATCCGCGCCGGTCTCTCCGCTCCCCTGATCGAGTTCCTAGAAGGCATCTACGTCTGGGATGCATCACGCTTCTCCCTGACGCCAACGTTGCGAAGCCCACCCTTTCCGGATCTTCTCAGTCCGGATCCGAATGACGACTTTGGAAGCCTGTGGTACGAGCAGTTTCCCTATGGCGTCTTGCTCTATGCCTCGGGGGACATGTCGAGCGACGATCGTGGGCTGGTGTTTGATCAGTGGACAAATCTGGTCAAGTTCTATGCGTACCCTGACTTGGATACTGGGGATCAGGGAAAGGGTTGGGTGGGATTGGAGGAGATGCTAGAGCTACTAGTTCACGAGGTCGAGGAGGGACGGGTGGTGGTTTCCGAGGTGGCGAAGGGCACGGCTGGATTGCAGGGGAGCGAGGACAAGGGTGCCCGACTATGGTACGAAGAGGTGTGGGAGAGGAGGCAGTGGATCGACAAGGATGTGGACAGGGCGGTGGGTATGTGGGATGCGTATCTCGCCCTCGTGGGGATGAGGACGGGGAGAGCGTTGGAAGATCGAGGTAGGCTCGTTACCACGCAGGAGCTGGAGGATGTGGAAGCGGGCAGCTGGGCCAGCGCCTTATTACCGAGGCTGCGTAGGCCAGGGTTCGAATTCGTAGCGCCTGGCCTGAGGATGCAGGGTAAGAGTTCTCTGCTGAGGACATCGCGATTTGACCGGGTGCGGCGGAGGAGGAAGAGGAACGCGTGGGAAGATCATGGGAATCCAGTGACATTGCTGTTCTTTGGGGATACGATGATTAGCGATGTCAGTGTCGGGGAACGAGACGTGCAGCACGTGTCTCCTCATTACCGGGACAACGTGATTCTGGATGATAGCTGTGGCGTATATCTGGAGAATGCGAACGAAGATTCGGTGGCTTTGCTGCTACCTCACACGAGGGATGGAGTGACGGAGATGCGATTTGGGGGCACGCCGCAGGTTGTCGACGCGAGGCTTCTCAATGGGACGGAGGAACAACTTCGAGCATCCACACACGGGTGGCAAGGAATGAGGTTTCATCACATGATCGCTCGGTGGGCTGATCTGGTGCTCGATGGGACCTGGACTGTCGGTTCGGATGGGGTAGAAGGCTATCTTGAGGATTGCTGGATGATGAATGGGCTGGGCATCGCACCTGGTCTCAGCAGTTGACACACTCAAAAGACACCGACAGGGCTGCTCAGAAGACTGACGCTGGTGTTGACCAGATTGGATTCCTCGTTTTCCACCGTCATATTCGGTGGTGCCAGCTCGGATGCAATGCTTGAGAGATGGTCGGCCGTTTCTACGTGTCCTGTCGTTGCGTCTACGCTTGTCTTGATCTATGCTCGCTTGTTGTTGATTGCCTTGAGCTCAACGTCGCTGCGGGGTGTCAGCATGCGCAATTCGATGAGCGGTCAGAAGACTTTGGCTCACAATACTAGGCTAGCTTGCGGCGGGATGTGTCCTGGGAAACCGCTTTCGATTTGTCAGTGGGGTCTATGGGTAGTGTCAAGGGTCGCAAAGTACCGTTCGCCATAGGCATAGTCGCTGATGCATGTCAGTCCTTTTGCCGTCCCTTGGTGGAAATGGCAGCAGTTACTCACCTGGTAATTGTGAGGGTGGCTTTCTCGCCAAGAGTCATGCCGCCGTCGACATTGAGGATGCCCTCATCCCAGCCTAAGACACCATGTAAGTCGCGACGTTGCAGGATTTCCGCTGGTATGATAAAGCGTACCCTTGATGACCTGGCCCACGCCGATTTTGGTAACAAAGTCAGATCGGCCGACGGACGAGTCGAATCTAGGGTGTGTGTGAGCTGGGCGCTAGTGCGAAATGGTTGAGGGTTCGGTCGAGGCTTACTGCTTGCCCTTGTTGTCAGGGGCGCTGGGGTCGTACAGGGTACCCGTGTACTCCATGGTGATTGTGTCGCCGGCGGTAGGCCTGTCGGTGCCATTGCCAGGCTTGAGAGTCTTCTTGGTGACACCCATGGTAGGAATTGGTATGTAGTATTGGGTGTTGGGTACTGGGTGCTGTGTGCTGTGTGAGCGTGGGTGTGGAGGAGCGGGATTGGAGTCGATTCAGGTGCTGCTGCTTCTGCGACGAGGTGCGAGAGTGTGGACGCAAAGAGGTGGTGGCAGGGGAGAAGAGGGCCGGGTCGAGGCACTTGATAAAAGTAATTATAGGAGAGAGGACTGGGAGGGAGCAGAGGGCAAAAGCGAGAGAGCGGGAGAAAGCTATGGGCTGCGGTTGGTGGTTGAGAGAGCGTTGGAGGAGCTTACCCGGGGCCGTGATGCAGGTGTGCAGCAGATGCAGATGAGGATGATGCATGGCTTTCTCGCTTTCCCGCTTTCTCGCGTTTTCTCGCTCTCTGGACATGCACAGCGGCCCTCGAAAACGTTACCGCAAGCTACCATGCATGTCACGGTACATGGACGCGCTGCGGGAGCCTACGGGGCCTAGAGGGGGCCACTATCCGCGAAGGGCCTGGCCCACTACGCGTGGAGAAGCGAACCAGACGCACACCAGAGAGCCAAATCAGAGATACAGCACATCACAGAGGCAGACCAGCGGCACACCAGCGGCACACCAGAGCCACACCAGAGCCACACCAGAGCCAAACCAGTCACGTCGGGCAAAAGTCCGCGTCGTCGCGGCGGAGGCAGAGCGAGCGCCACGTCTGCCGCCCACCCACGCTGCTACTGGCCGCGATATGAGATTGCGGATGTTGCGCCGCGCAAAGTATCACTGCAAGAGCTGAGGAGATCTACGTTGGAAAAGACGGCACCAAGACATGGCGGGGGACGGGTTCGTGGTGGTCGGTATGGGCATGGGCAGGCATGGGCCAGCATGACGATGGAGATCGACCACCTGCAAATCCTCCATCCGTCCAGAGCTCCGTCTCCATCTCAGCTCCTTGTCCATGGCCACGTCCATGGCCCCGTCCCGTACGCATGATTATTTAATGGGGCACGGGTGCGTTTCCAGCTCGTTAGCAGGGAGGCCCACCCCGGTTGATTGTCTGCTGGGTCCACTGCGAGTCAGCCACGTACATGGCTGGCGCGATGAGACAGACGGTCGTCGAGAGAGAAGAAGCCATCGATGGGGGCACCAGACAATAATCCCCCTTGCTGCTTATGATGATCGAGTGCCACACGATCGCCTACAGCAGGGCCGCAAAGAGACAGCCTTGCATTGGCACCAGGATCGGGATCTTGCTGCAGCAATCATAGGAGGAGAAGGTGCGGTGTAGGAGGTACTGTTGTTGCTGTAACGTTTTGATGGCTGATGCGGCTGATACTCGTGCATCATGGCGTCGATGAAGGGCGATTATTGTGGCCCCTTTCTACACTAGAGTGCAGAACAGTAGGTTGCAGTACAGTAGTACAGCAACTACGGTACACTACAATGCAGCAGCCGCTCGATCTCCGAAAGAAAAGGAGCCGCTCTGACATCTGGTCATCTGGTCATCTGGCATCTGGCATCTGGCATCTGGCATCTGGCATCTGGCATCTGGCATCTGGCATCTACAGTACTAATAAATCCATTAGTCTAGTCTCTCCAGCGTCTCTCCACGTATCGTTTCGGTATCGGACCGGGATCCTCGTTCTCGACTACTCCTGCACCTTGCACTGCATGCTCTGATGGTTCCTCCTTTCTGACCTCTTCGGCAGCTGCGTCACCCTGCCAGGCCTCTGCAGATGCAGTAGTCTCGCAGCCACCAGCGCTTATCATCATCGCATCCACAGCATCCGGTAGCCTCGCCTGGCCCGTGGCTCCATGCCCCTTCGCCATGGCGAGTCATATTGCGACTACCGGGATCACCTCCGGCAGCCGCTCGCCGTCGTCGATTCCCCTCTTCGGCCAACTGTGCGATTCATGGACGTCGGTCAGGCCAGTCAGCACTTCTCGGTTCCGTCCGGAGCCAATGCCGAGCCAGACTTGCACCAGCACCGTCATCGTTTCATGAGCATCATACCTCTCCGGCATATTGGCTGTGCCGTAGCGATCCAGCGATCTACCACAAGAGCGACAGGGTTCCGTTCCATCGGGACAGCTCGTCGTCACACCAGCGACGCCGTCTCCTTCATTCTGCATCGCTCGGAGCTGCACTTGGCCGACCGCACGTCAGGATTCTGTTTGCTCACCCAACATGACATTACTTCAACGACCCAAAGGCAAGTGTCTGAGCAACAACATCGGCCCGACACCTGACATGATAGCGTGACAGACTTTCGTTTATCGCGACAGCCGGCAGCACGCACCCCTAGAGCGAGACTAGTGGACCCCGGATTTTAGGCTTTGTTCCTCCAGACGACCAAGGTGGCATGGCATGGGTGGGCTCGGTTCTCGTTCTCGCTCTTGCGTCAATGCCATTGCATAACCCGTCACCCAACTAGCGACGCAGTGCCCCTCCAAGCCGACACCAATCATTGAGCTTAACTTGGTGCCCAGGCTGCACCTCGCTATCTCCGAACTCTGTCTGACCGCTCCGGGACTCATGTCCTACCGCCCTACCCCTCTAAACAAGCCTTGACCTTGGGCTTGCCACGCCCTTGATAGCCAAGGTGTGGATGCACAGAGGGTGCAATAATAGCGTACCGCTGTATTCCCAAGGGCATGGCCGCACCGCCTTAGCATCTCCCGCCCAAAATCTTTTGAAATCTTGACAAAATCGAGAATTGACACCGCATGACAATGCGTCTCATTGCAAGCGAGCGTCCAGGTCTATCCTGTGTTCCTGCTAGTCGTAGGACTGGCGGCACAGTCGACGTTCCCCTCATCAATCTACACAGGATTCCACGTCAGATGTAGTCCGCATCTTCGCATGAATGCGCTAAGCTCTGACGAGTGTCAAGTACGCCGTACCGTACAGCAGTTCTATCTACAAGCGCAATCGGTTGGGAACCGTGCGGATCCTCGCTTGAATAATTGGCAGGTCTCGGACTTGCTTACCAGCTAGTCGGCTTATCTCTTCAGCTAGGGCGACCATCTTCTTCTCGGCGCATGAAACGAAATGAAACGTTCGAGTAATAATCCACCTTCAACACGTTACATACCAAGTTAGCTGCGCGCATCGGCACACACCAACAGCGATGCATACCTTGATTTACTCCAGCCCGATTACTTGCTCATACTTGGAGACACAAGGCAGGGGACGAATCGGTACTTGATGTTTAACCTCCTCATGGTACAAGCTTGCCGGCCATCGTAATCATCATCGTCTTGTCCTATTGACGACACTTTGTCGTCAGCTTGTGAGCACTCACCGCAATTTTCCTACTATATGGCTGATCATGAGATAGATTATAACAGTGCAAGACGCCTAGCCACCGATGACAAGAAACAGACGCACAGGCTTGTAACGTGATGTGCTGCGACTAGGAGAGATGTCTGGGAAGGGGCTTCCGACAATGGGGCATACACATGAGCCGCCGTTCCGATAAGATAGGACTGAGCTTGCGGTAGGTAATGCAGTCCGACATTCATCGACACAGTATCGACGTGTCGGCCCTCTGAAGAAAAGATATAGAACTTCTCACCATTTGCAGACGAATCCAGACTGTCATGACGCGTCGAGATGCTACCGACCACATGCTGCACTCCGCACATGCAGAGAAATGCTGTACGGATCGCCGTGACTCGTGTGATCGAGCATTGGCCCGTTCACAAGGCGGCGTGGCAGCCCATCTTATTCCTCCCAACAGTCACCACCCTACGTTCGGCATTTCTCCCTTGATCGGAGCATGACTAGGAGGTACCGTAACCTCTGTATTTCAAGACCCAAAGTCGAGCGACCGCTTGCTCACGACCACCAAGCCTCACATACGAATCGAGAGCCATTCATTGGATGCATGTTGTCTGTAGCATGACGGGGTGCGAACAAGTCTCGAGCGACAGCCCAGACTTCATCGGCACCTTGTAAGTATGCAGCGCATCAGCAAGTTGAGTCCTGACACGCGTATTTTGGAACCGGCCACCACAACAATTCACGCCCATTATACAGACATCGTACAACAGCACAGCCGATCTTAGGGGACTAAAGGCACACTCACAGGGTCAAGGCGCGTCCTCCCGTCCTTTGACGGGCATGCAACTATCTAAGCACTCATCGCGCCTGCAGGATAGCATGCCAATGGCTTGGCCTTGATATCTGGCCATTGAGTTCAACGCCTTGGCGATCTAGCGATACATGCAATCCATCTGCGTCGTAGAAACACCTAGGACGGGATGCGGTCCGACGAGATTTTGGAATGGGATCGTCCCAATTCGTCCTGAGGGCATGGTTCGTGCAACATGTTGGAGCATCCATCGCATGCAGCTCGGACAACCTGTTCCTTCCCTGGCCGTTGAGGATAGCTTGCAAGGGTACGTATCTGGCAAATCGCTAGCTAGCATCACTGGGTTGCTCTATGTTTCGGATATGCAATTCGACCGCATACGCATGAGTAGTGGAATTTGCCCCGCGCCTAGCAAGGTGGTACGAATCGTCATTCGCGACATCTGTCGCCGTCAGCGGACTATACGCACTCTGATAGTGCTGTGGATTATCGTCCGCAGGATTTTGCGGAGCTTCACGGACATGACGGTCATAAATGTCTGTTCGACAGCCAGTCGAACTACCCCATCGCGTCCCTCGAACCGAGCATCCACAACCGGTGGACCGTGAAGCCACGAACTATGCGTGTGCGAGGTTTTGTGCTGGCCTCGAACTAGGTTCCGGACCCAGGCCGAGTGGATTTGCAAGCACATTCAAGCGAAGCTATGTGGAAGGCCGAACTGGCTGTCCTCTACGTGCATACTGGAGGTACCTCCATGATTCCAATGCAATTGCGAGGTTGGCGCTTTTGGCGGTAAGTCGGACATTTCGTACTCGTGTCTGCACACCACAGTTAAGGTGGCTATCAGTGGGGAGGATTCGCCGCGGAACCTTCAGCGAGCTAGGTAGGTATCCCAGCTACCTAGAAGACTCCAAACCTGCATCGAGAGGCCATTTTGTCTATGTATCTTGTCCTAGTGTTTCTCGGACTTGCGTCAGGGGCACCATTTCCCATGTCAATCGCGGTGCCTGAGCCTTCTCTCCACCCACTGGACACCAGAGTGCCTCGATCCCGGCTCGAGAGATACAGTCCAGAGCGCGGCCATAGTTTGTGCAAAGCTGACCCACTCCATGTGAATCGTCACTCAGCGTACATCTCCCACCCATGGCGTTCCACTCCTCCAGGATCTCCCTCCTAGGATACACATCCTCCAAACCCTTCCTTAGCGCTGCGGCATTCACCTCCAACACTCCGCCATACCCCTTGACGAATTCCAGATTTCTCTTCACCCGCCACCACAGTTGCCCCAACCCCCTCCAATCCCGATCCCTATTCCCCTCGTCCGCCAGCAATCGTACAAGATCAAAATGCGCCACCACCGGCGGTCTCAGCTCCTTCAACATGTCCAGTTGCTCATCGAAATACTTCTCCGCGAGTCCCTCATCACTCCCTCCCCCAACCTCATCCCTCGCCCGCCCGTACTCGTCGACGGTGAAATCGATCGCCACCCCGCCAACATGATGATTGCTCCCCAGGAACAGATCGAAATCATACCTCTCTCTCAACTCGCGCATGATGGTCGTCGTGGACGCACTGATCCACTCCCCCTCGAATCCGATCAGGACGCTGATACGATCCGCGAACTCGGACCGCAGGGCGACGGCAGCGGCATAGTAGGCGTCGAAGAGGGCGAAGAGAGAGCCGTGGTGCCGGACTAGTGCGTGGGTTTCCTCGCCTGGGTAGAACTCGGCTGGGTGCCGGGGGATGTGCTCCGTGAGGCAGATGGTGGTCATGCCGCGGGAGAGGGCGGCGGTGATGACCTCGCGGAGGGAAGAAGTGGCGTGGGTGCAGAATTGGCCCGAGTGGGAATGGCAGGTCCAGAGCATGTCTGTAAGGGGATTGTGTCGATTGTGCCACTCCTCCTTGGATTGGAGATGGCGAGGGAGGTCTGTTTGTGTGATGAGGGTTGGTGAACTGGCGAGTGCACTGCCGGACGAAAAATCCGGGTGATGAAGCTTGAACCCGACGATTCCTTGCGATCTCAAGTTGGTCTTCTGGCCATTGCAAACCCCAAATGCAAATTCGTACTGGCTGGATGTGATGAAGCTCGGTGAGATTAGAAAGATAGGAGCCTGACATGTCCACAGCTGCTTGCTCATTGGAGGCTGACCCAGCCTCGTGGACGCCTACTCAGCTTTGTGCGCCCATCTGGCACCCTTGAAGGTCATCTTGTTCTATTGCTTCCTCCCACGCCTGTCATTCATGTATGTTTCAAGCATCGGTAGATTTGTTCTATTTCATTAGCTCTGCATGTCGCCCCGCATGGTTGTGTAGGACTATCACTAGACCTAATGCTAGTTCAGTCGACAGCAACGGTAAAGTGACATCTCGACATTATCCGACTGATATAAATCCTATTGAACCATGTCACGGGTCCAGCAAGGCCTTCAGTGTAGTCTGGACGAGCTTTTCGACCCCTGGAAGGATACAGAGACAGTCCGCGTTGCGTATGTTTGGCGGAAGCCCTTGAGAGCGATTTGACTGTGCAAGGAAGAGCTGACGACCTCTAGACGGACGAGCTCAAAGCCTGACGGGGGTCAACGCACGAGACTCCAAGGCGATCTCGGTCTTCCCACGGCCTTCTGGTCTATGCTGCAGCAAGAATCGAATGGCTTCTTCGCAGCGCGGGATCACTTCTCACCATCGGGGACGCTCGAAGCTCACACTACCACGACTAGATTCCTGGTGAAAGTACCTAGGAGCCCTGGAGCATCGAATAAGGACGTCAAGCCATACGGCTGGGTCTTTATCGGAGTGTTCACTCGTTGGCAGGTAGACTGTAAGACAATCGTTCTCATACAGACCCAAGACTGCCATGAGATCCGCACAGCAATCGCCAACTTGTCCACCGAACTTGCGCAGTCACAGTGCAGATCGAATCCATATGCTGCGCACGTGATCCTTCTCGAACAGATCACAGCCATCTACAGCAGCTCCATCTGGGCCTGGACAGGGGAGATCCGCACCTTCGAGAGACTGCGAGAAGCAAACCAGTCGGAAGAGAGCGACGTCCTTCCCATCCCAGACTACGATCGCGTCAACGAGGCACCTCGTCACATCTTCCACTGCACAGAGATCCTGGCCGCGGCTATTGACGTCGTGGAGAACATGATCGAGGAGCACCAGGCATTTCAAGTCCAGTATGGAGAGCTATTCACCTCATCCCCTTCGCGAAACGTAGCCCGAAACGTGACGCAAGCCCTCAAAGCCCAGCGGTCTTTACTAGTAGGCAACTCGCTCCAAGCCAAAGCACTAGAAGGCCGACTAGGACATCAAGTCTCACTGGTACTTCTCCATTCCCCACCGATCAGATAAGCAACGGGAACTGACCCCAGACCCAGGCCTCAGCAACCATCACCCAACACGACAGCAAGGTCGTAATGCAGATCCAAAAGGCCACCGCGGCGGACAGCGCCTCGACCACAACCATCAGTTTCCTGGGCCTCATCTTCCTCCCCGCGACATTCGTGTGTGTACGTACTGCTGCCCTTGCCCACCACTACCATCCCAATCCCTAATCCCCTCTTTCCATGTATATGCCTCCAATCAACCACCCAAACATCAAGAAAGACTCACCCGCCACAGTCCCTCTTCAGCACCACCTTCTTCTCCCTGCAGCCTGCCGTCGATCTCACGGCAAGGACCGACGGGCCTAACGGACGCGGCGCCGATGCCGTCCCAGCGTACTGGATCATGTCGGATAGGTTCTGGGTCTTCTGGGCAGTGTCGTTGCCGCTGACCGTGTTCACTGTGGGTGTGTGGTGGTTGACATCTGGGCGGTGGAGGGCAACGATGGATCGGTTGCGCAAGCAGAGGGGGCCGAGGGGACGGCGGGACGGGAGCGAAGAGAAGGGGAATCCGGGTGTGACGGACAGGTGGTGAATATTGACAATCACCAGAACGTCCTTTTCAAGGAATGCCAAAAGACATCACGTACAGAAAATTGAAACATGAGAGGTAAGAGATGGTGATTGTCACAAACCACATAATATATGACATTTGCATGCGCTAGAGATCCGTCATTCTGATATACAGCATCTGCCCCCTCACCACTCCAATGGCTCCCCCTTCTCCTCACCGCGATTCGTCTTCGGGACGGGCACCGCCTTGATCTCTACCGGCTCCTTCCGATGTCTGCTCATGTATCCACTTCCCGCGATCCACGGGTACTCAGTCCACTGCTTGATCTCATATCTCTTGATCTGATCCTCCATCTGCATCGTCAGTCCAATCTCATCCAATCCGTTGACAAGACAGTGCTTCCGGAAATCATCCACCTCAAACTGTCCCAACTCCTTGCCACTCGCGTCCTTGACAACCTGAGCCGGCAGGTCGACCTCGATCTCCCGTCCGGCTTGCGCCTCGGCGAAGATTGCTTGCAACGACTTCTCGTCTGTGATGCGCACAGCCAACATTCCGTTCTTGAACATGTTATTGTAGAAGATGTCGCCGAAGCTGCTGGCGATGACGCACTTGACGCCAAAGTCGAGAAGCGCCCAGGGGGCGTGCTCTCGGGAGCTTCCGCAGCCAAAATTAGGACCACTTGAGACGATGATCTTTGATGATGTATAGGGTTCCTTATTGAGGATAAAGTCGGACTTGTTGCTGCCGTCTTCGTTGTAACGCCAGGCATGGAAGAGGGCGCTGCCGAGACCGGAGCGTTTGATCGTCTTGAGGAACTGTTTAGGGATGATGGCGTCGGTGTCGATGTTGGCGCGGTCAAAGGGGGCGGCGATACCCTTGAGCTGCTCGAACTTGGGCATGCCAAGGGATGCGGAGCTAGGAGCGCCGGAGCTGACCGCGTTGCCGTTTGAGGTCTCATCAATATCCATGATCTCTTCAAGATCGCCGTCGGTTTCGGGTTCTGCTACTTGAGGTTCGAGGTCGACGTGTGATGGACTCTTCCCGGTGACTTGTTGTAAGTTGCCGACCTTGCGCACGTCTGCTAGCTTGCCGGCGATAGCGCATGCTGCTGCCGAAGCGGGTGACATGAGATGAGTTCGGCCCTGGGCACCCTGACGACCTTCGAAGTTCCGGTTGGATGTCGAAGCGCATCGCTCCTTTGGCGAGAGGATGTCCGGATTCATACCGAGACACATTGAGCAGCCAGCTTCTCTCCACTCGAACCCAGCGTCTACAAAGACTTTGTCAAGGCCCTCCGACTCTGCCTGTTTCTTGACCAGTCCGGAGCCGGGTACTATCATGGCGCGCTTGACGTTGGATGCAACCTTTTTACCCTCGACCACCTTGGCCGCTATCCTCAAGTCCTCGATGCGTGCATTGGTACAGGAACCGATGAAGACCTTATCAATTTCCACATCTTGCAGGGGGGTTCCGGCGGTCAACCCCATGTATTCCAGAGCCCGTTTGCAGGCGTCCTTCTTGGCCGGGTCGGAAAAGTCATCTGGACTCGGGACCTTGCCAGTGATTGGAGCAACGTCCTGCGGTGATGTGCCCCAGGACACGGTGGGAGCAATATCCTTTGCGTCGATGAGGACCTCAATGTCGAATTTGGCGCCCTCGTCTGTTCGCAGGCTCGACCAGTATGCTACTGCCTTCTTCCACTCTGCCGAGTCCGGAGCCGGAGCCAGGGGTCGGCCCTTCAGGTACTCAAATGTAGTTTGGTCGGGAGCTACCATGCCAGCTCGTGCTCCACCCTCGATGGACATGTTGCAAATCGACATCCTTGCCTCCATGCTGAGACCACGAATAGCCGATCCGCAGAACTCAATGACAGCGCCTGTACCGCCGGCTGTGCCTATCTGCCCGATGACGTGGAGAATGATGTCCTTGCTGCTGACACCTGGGGCTAGCTGCCCGTCAACTTGAACTTTCATGTTCTTGCTCCTTTGGGTGTTGAGCGTCTGAGTAGCTAGCACGTGCTCGACCTCGCTGGTTCCGATACCGAATGCCAGCGCTCCAAAAGCGCCATGCGTCGAGGTGTGGCTATCTCCGCACACTACCGTGGTGCCGGGTAGTGTGAAGCCCTGCTCTGGGCCAATAATGTGCACAATACCTTGTCGCTTGTCGCCGAGGCCAAAGTATGTGAGGTTGTATCTCTTGACATTGTCTTCGAGGGTGACGCATTGCGTTCGAGAGTCGTCCTCCTGAACGAATTGAGCGACATTTTTGAAGTTTTTCCGGGGGGTGGTAGGGACGTTGTGATCGGTTGTGACGAGAGTGCAGTCGGGCCGTCTCACACCGCGGCCGGCGTTCCTGAGGCCTTCGAAAGCTTGTGGGGAGGTGACCTCGTGGACCAAGTGGCGGTCAATGTAGATGAGGAGGGAGCCATTGTCCTTCTCCTCGACGATGTGATCCTGGAGGACCTTGTCGTATAGAGTCCTCGGGCCCACGACTAGGCCTGGCATTGTGGCTGAAAGAAGAGATTAGACGGTATGAATGCTATGTGAGGCAACTAGGTGTTGAGGGAAGAGGAAAGAGGGAACAGGGAGGAGAGAATGCGTGGGGCTGAAATCAGGAAGCAGCTCTGTTCTTGTTCTATGAATGTTCCTGCGGCCGCGCCCGATATCGCAGCCCGATACCGGCGTGGCCCCGCCACCCAATTGGGAGAGAGCTATTTGGCCCTTCCCCACACGCTTCTGGAGCTCGGGCACGTCGGGCCTTGGGGTGGGTTAAGCTTGCTCTCCTTCCGGACATCCGACGGCGATCTCAGAAGCAGGAGCCGTGTTTCACGTAACGTTCAAGGGGTTAACGTGCCAGACACCAGATGTGGGGTTGATGGCGCTGGAGCTTCAGTATGCAGCCATATCATCAGTTCAATCTTCAGTCATATTTCACAGTAACGTATGGATGCTATACCCGGAAAAGCCTATTGTCCGCCGAGAAGACGAGCAGTGCAAGGCTGTGACGGACCCAGAGCCCCAACAGACCCACTGCCACTTGGAGACCGATCAATTCCAGAGTAAGGCGATCCTCCCTCATCGGCCCTCGCCAAACCAGCCAGAGATTGATAATGGTGAAGTTGGTGGTGCTAATGACTCTTCCCGTCTCGTCCGTCTCGACAGAAAGCAGGCGCAGTCTGTGAAGGACCTTCAGAATTTCCCCCACCTGTGGACGGAGCGGCTTCTCCGCACTGAACGTAGCCCTTGAAGGTTCTAGCAGTCCCGTCCTGGTGTTGAATCTAGGCAATCGATGTCGCGGGCATGGTACAACGTGGAACAGTTGAGGAGCCGAGTATACGAAGTTGAAGATCTGGGGAATGAACAGCAGGAGTAGAGTCTTGCTAAAATGACCCAATATGCCGATGGTGGCGAAGATGATGCCTGCAAAGTAGCAGTATGTGTCGCCGACAAACGCCTTTGCAGGATACCAGTTGTGCTTCAGTAACGCAAGCGAAACCCCGATGAAAGGTAGGAGGAGATACAGCGAGAATAGGTGGGTATTCGTAGCGGGGTGCGAAGTCTTTGTGAAAGGCCAGAGGTACAGTATGTCGTTGCAAACGATCAGTGCAGCAATCACAACGGACTGGGCGACCTCAATGCCATTCACGCCGGCGATGATGTTGATGCTGTTGGGACAAAAGATGGAGATTGCCGACATGTACAGGTAGTAGAATCCACCTGCAGGGATCAGCAACGCCTCTAGCATGGATGCATATATGGCTTACCCAAATCGATCAGGTCCCCTAAGTACGGACGCAGCGGTATTGGTACCACAACTTGCGTCACGCCAAAATCGACAAAGTAGAGACCTAAGGTTGGGAGAGACGCGAATGCCGGGATGAAGAACTTATGGCGCCAACGGATATCGAAGCAGTCGTCCACTATCCCGAGGATAATTACCGTAGCAATGGTGCCGTAGGCGAAACCGTATGGTGCCAACTAGGACTTTTGTCAGCCAACAGCATAGGCAATTCTCTGCATAGCCGTACCCGCTCCAGAGGGAATCGATGTAGGAAGCGTCCTAGCTCGACCTGTTCGGGGTGAACCACCACATCCTTGTTGCCGCCCCCTGATGTAGCCGCGACGAGGTCACGTTTGAAGGCGAAGGGCAGGAAGATGATGAGAGCGAGTAAGTAAACGAGCGCGCTGACGAGTCCCATCATCTCAGGACTGCGTACCATGTCAGCAACGAAACCCTGACCAGAGCTGATCACTTCTTACATCTCAATTGCAACTCTCTTCGACATGTCAC
Organism: Sphaceloma murrayae; assembly: GCA_002895985.1. Lineage (NCBI taxonomy): Eukaryota > Fungi > Ascomycota > Dothideomycetes > Myriangiales > Elsinoaceae > Sphaceloma > Sphaceloma murrayae. Next base: position 304,768 of record NKHZ01000010.1, on the reverse strand, counting down.
GACCTTTCAGCCCAGCTCTCATGAAAGCGGGCCCTGTCCATCTCACGACTGCATATGTGAGTGAAAATGCCACTCCACTGAGCGCGATAGATGCATAGATAGGCTCGCCATCTTCATTCCAGGATCTGACGAGCACAGCAAGGCACGCTGCGGAGCATGTTGCAAGCGACAAGGCCTCAGTGGTGCTCAGCTCACTGGGCAGCTGGCTCTGCATCATGATCACTCGTGCTGCCCTATGATAATAATACCGGTGCCTTTCGGTACTGAGCGAGAGTGTTCCTTGCCATTATGCCCGATGTTGATAGGTGTCAACAGCGTTGCCACTCCTGAACTTTTTGACCAGCGTCGGAGCTCTCGGCCCGACTCGCGCTACCTACCCCAAGGTACAGTACCAACGACCCAGTGCGTGACTTCTCCGCAGCGTTCAATTATATCATGGCAGTCTTGCCACGACCTATCACCAGTATCATAGGCATGTCTGACACGTGTTGATTGGAGAAGCCTGAATTCTTGCGTGCCAAAGCATCAATGGCCACTGACGGTAGCTTTCATCGCTTCAATCATGGCCACCAGGACCTAGTCCTCGCAGTCGACTATAACTTCTATGGCACTCGCGTGGTTACAGCTTCATCTGATCACAAGCTGAAAGTATGGGATCGCAAAGATGACGGCTGGGTGGCTGTCGATGTTTGGACTGCGCACGATGCCGAAATCACCGATGTGAGGTGGAATGGGCCCTTCGTTGGCGAGATCATTGCCAGCGTTGCGGAAGATGGACTGCTTCGAATCTGGCAAGAGGACCTTTTGGAATCACCAAACTCAGGTAGACGCTTCAAGCGCATCTACGAGCAGCCATCTGCCAGCAGAGTGCCCTACATGTCCGTCGACTTCAAGAACATTGGCACCGAGACTTATCTAGCCGTCATCTCACGGGACGGTCAATTGACGGTCTGCGAGCCAGTCGACCATGACGATCTCTCGGACTGGCAGATCATGTGGCAAGACTACCTCTGCAAGACCCCTTCCAGGACCGAAGAGACTGGTTTCTGCGTATGCTGGCATCATGAAAAGCTGCCAGCCTGGCCCGCCATACTCTCAGGTCTTGATCGCAAAAGCTTATCTCTGGCTGTCTCCATCATGGACACGGTCAAGATCTTCCGCACAGACAAAGACCGCAAATTCTACACTGCGGCTGAGCTCATCGGTGCGAGAGGTCTGGTGAGGCACGTGGCATGGGCAAACGGATCAATGAGAGGATACGATGTGATCGCAACGGCAAGCAAAGATGGCTTTATCCGTGTCTATGAGCTTCATACTCCAGGCACTGCCACTCTCAACACAACAGCGGAAAGCATCGGCAATGGAGATGCTGTACATCCTAGGTCCACCTCTAGCAACGTGTCACGCCCTGTCAGATCTGGCATTGGAGCAGGCCTTGCGGGAGGAGGTAGAGGCGGCCGCAACGAAGAAGAGAACCGGCCTGGAAAGACAGTGCAGGAGGTCAGGCTCGTCGCCGAGCTGACGGCTCACGAGGGCGCTATTTGGCGCGTCGGATTTTCGCAGATGGGAGATCTCCTTGTATCGACTGGCGACGATGGGCTGGTACAAGTGTGGAAGAAAGACATGGATCAGAGATGGATCCAATACGCCGAAATCGACGCTACCAGGCAAGATTAAAGGTGCAAGATTAAAGGTGCAAGATTGAAGGTGCAAGTAACCCATTGTTGGGGGATATAACAGCGAACAGGATCGTTGGATTGGGTTTAGCGCGCCAAGACCAAGTCGGCGCGTGTCAAGCTCCGTTGCATTTCTCGAGTAAACAAACCGTCTCCAGCTTCCCGCATCTAGCAGAACGCGCACAATTCGCGATCCGGCCGAGACAACGCAGTAGACTACCGATACCAATTGCGTTCAGCATCACCGATAGTTTCCAAGTGAGATGGCACCACGCACGGCCGCTGCCGCGACGGACACCTCGCTTGCCGATTTCGAGACCGATCCCAACATCGACTATCAACCAAAACGACCTGTCATAAACAGGACCGTCACGAAGTCCGCTCCGAAGAAGCGCGGCGTAACAATGAAGAAGACACGATCACCGACAGATGCGACAGCGAAAAGTGCGGCGCGTCAGGCGCTCAAAGATCGAACCAACATCCAAGACGCCGACGAAGAGATTGAAGAGGAAGAGGTTGCGCATGCAAAATCAAAGTCCAAGAAGGTGCCTGCGCGAGCTCGCGATGATGAAGAGGCCGAGCCGAAACCGAAGAAGGCTCGCACTGCCAAAGCTGCGTCGACGGATGCGCCTAAGAAGACATCCAAGATGCGTACCACCGCTAAACGACCGGCATCGCCCGTGCATGTGCGCGTTATACCCGAGACGCAACCGCAAGAAGACGTCTCGGAGTCAATCGAGGTGGAAGCAGATGACATGGACGTGGATGGTCATCCAGATCCCAGGATCCAGCGCGCAAGATCAGTGTCACAGCAACGCCATGCACCTACGTACGGAATCCCGTCGCGCGCCCGCTCCACGTCACAACAGCCGCGATCCTTCTCCCGTGAGGGCAGCGCGACACTGGCAGAGCGAAGACTTGCCGACAGCGAGACGAGGCGGAAGCTGGTTGAGATGACGTCCAAGTATGAAGACATGCGCCTGCGATACGAGAGTCTGTCAGAGCTGGGAACAAACGCTGCGGATAGCAACTTTGACAAACTGAAGCGTGCGACTGATCAACGCGCAAAGGACGCGTCTGATCTGATCGCCTCGCTCAGGAAGGAACTCTCGGAAGCGCGAAAATCGACATCCACCAACAATGCCGAGAATGCGAAATTGCATACTCAGCTTACTATGCTGCAAAGCTCCCAAGACCAGGCGCAAGCGGAGATGAAGAGCTTGAAGACAGCCTTGTCAGAGTCACAGAATGAAGCAAGGTCATTGTCTGCGAAGCTAGAGGCTGCTCGAGACGCCGCTCGGAAGGCAGCGAGCGAGGCAGCGAAGGTGCCCGGAAGTGCAGTCAAGAGCCGAGACCATTCTTCAAGAAACAATCTGGCAGCGGGCAATCTGGACAGCGCCAAGGAGGCTGCGCTGAAGGAGGAGCTATACAGAGACTTGACGGGATTGATTGTCAACTCGATCAAGCGAAAAGACGGCGAGGACGAGTACAGCTGCATCCAGACGGGGAGGAACGGGAGTGAGTCTTTCCATGCGCATATTGACGGGAATTTGCTAATGCGCACAGCTCTCCACTTCCACCTCTCGGTCAACAATGATGCCACCCAGATGAATCCCAAGACGCCAAGCGGCCTCAGCTACGAAGACGCCGAATTCGCGTATGAGCCTTTCTTTGATGAAGGAAGGGACAGAGACCTCATCGACATTCTACCCGACTATCTTACAGAAGAAATCTGCTTTCCAAGGAGTCATGCGGTGAGGTTCTATACCAAGATTGTCGACAGCATGACCAAGAAAGTCGTGATTGAGGACGAATAAGGTCCTGCGAGCTCGAATGGCATGTCTGATGTATTGATGACGGGGCAATTGTACTGATTGGAAAGGAGAGGGCGTCTGATTGGTGTAGGCATGTGAAGCGGTCTCTGCAGTCTCTTGATACCATACTGTAGCTTGTGTTCAAGCGAAGCAATTCAGATCACATTTCATTTTCCCCCTCCCCTTTACTTGTCTTCTACCTCCTCTCTCAGAAAGTTCCTGATCTCCCCGTCATGATCGTCAAATCCGCCACCCGCCATCTCCCACTCATACTCCAAATCCGGCTGGAACTCCCAATAAAGTGCCTCCGGGTCACTCGCCATCTTATACGTAAACCTAGCCGCCTCCTCGGGGACCAGCACCTTCTCCAGACCCTGCCTACACGCCGCCTCGACCCTCAGCTGCACCTCACAGCTCCTCTCCATCAGCGTATACAGATACGCCGCCTCATCGACCGTCCCGCCAACAGTCAACAGGCCATGGTTCCGCAACACCATGCCCTTGCCCTCCGGACCCAACGCCGCAGCCAACCGCACGCCTTCCTCGGGCTTCAAGACGACGCCGCCGAAATCACTGTACAGCGCCTGGGCGGGACCGTAGAAATAGCAGACATCCTGATTGATCATGTCTAGTTTCCTGTTAAAGGCACTCCAGGCCTTGCCGTGGACGCCATGGGCATGACACGCGGCGTTGACATCGGGTCGCGCCTCGTGCACGGCCGCGTGGATCAGGAACCCGGCCGCATTGGCGGGTCGAGAAGTGTTGCCGCCGACGGGGACGCCCCGGCCGTTGACAAGGATCATGTCGCTGGCTTTGAGGAGGGAGAAGTGGCGTCCCAGAGGGTTCGTCCAGAAAGTGGTAGGGAATTCGGGGTCGCGCAGCGAGATGTGGCCTGACATGCCTTCGGTGAGGCCGTGGCGGGCGAAGACGCGAAAGGCCCCGGACATGTGCGAGAGGAGGTGGCGGCGGTGGGAGGCGAAGGTGGGAAAGGTGGGGATCGAGGGGAGGGTGGTGCCTTGGGAGATGGCGGCGAGGGCGGATTTGGACTCTACGTCTTCTTGAGGGGGGGGTTTTTTGGTGGGGGTGGTGGTGGTAGTGGTGGGCGGCGGAGGGGAAGGGAGAAGGGCTGAGGGGGCCATGTCGGCGAGATTGAGTGGTCAAGGTCGAGAGCAGGTGAAGCAAAAGGAATTGATGAGCTAGAAGCGGCCTCTTGAAGATGGGAGACTGAGTGATGACCCTGGGAGAAGGACGTACATATATGTTGTGCCTTTTAGTTGAGCATGTCGGCGATTAAAGTTGAGAGCGGGGTCAAATACAGTACTGTGTGTTGGTGGTCCCCTCATCCACTTTCCGCAGGCACTAGATAAGAAACTCTTCTGAAGAACGGCATGGTAGGACGACGTTTCATCACACCAAAAGAGAGAGAGAGAGGCGCCGTCTAAGAGATAGGTGAAAGGTAATGCATGCGCTCTTGGATATCATCATAAATCTTGGTAATAATTACACTTTGCCGAGGGGCACCTGGTCGGCATGATATCCTGCTTTGATGGACCTCCTCAAAGATGTCTCAGTCGTATTGCATGATCTTGTCAGCCCAAGATGAGTGCCCTCGACATGCCCAGGAATAGCCGCTCGTCAAATAAAACCCCTCACGCCGGGCCCACCGCTCTCCCAAAGAATAGTAGCTAGCCAGCTAGCACCCTGCTAAAACCGATTGTTCATGCCCACTCTTGGATGCAGCTCTTCCTCTGCCACCATGGCTCGCTTGTATTGTTGCAATTCGTTAACGCTTCGCTCCCATTCGGCGTCTGCCAGCGCCTTCTCCTTCCTGCCGGCTCGTCGGTTCTTGATGCAGCAGAAAGCGAGGAGAAGGGCGAGGATGGCTGCAACGGAGATGGCTGCGATGATGATGCCAATCTTGACGCCTTGCGAGAGGGCGTTGAATTTGCCACTGACGCCACGGGGTTGCGAGAGGTAGTCTGCGATGGTGGAGTTCCCGCTGTGACAGATTAGCATTGTTGGTATTACTTGGTGGGATGGAAAGTACTAACGCAGTGACCTTGATGCTCTGCCACGAGCCAGATCGATCGCTATAGGTATACTGGCTGCCGCTAGTGAAGTCGTGGACTTCTACAGACTTTACCAGCTGGACGTATGGGGCTTGCGACCAGTCGGGAAGACCACCGGCCCACTCCACGGTACCTGTAGCATTTTCCATGGGAATCCAGTTGCCGATCTTTAGCACCATGGGGGTCTGGGGGTAGCGGTCACCGGTAGTCGTGTTCTTAGCCTTTGGATCGTCAAAAGCAAGCGTGCGGACAATCTTGTCGTCGATATAGAAGTCGGTCTTTTCCTGCGTCCAGACGATAGTGTAGTTGTGCTCGTCCAGCGTGTTGCCGACGTCGTGCCATTGGTCGCGGTTGTAAGAGCTGGTGTCGGCCTTGCCGAAGAAGTTGCTCTGACAGTGGGTGGTGTTTCCGCCGACCCACTCCCAATCGATCTCGTCACGGTCGGAGGACTCCATTACGATGGAGCTGACTACGCCCTTGCCGCCAGCGGCCTTCATGACGACAGAAGTTCTGCCCCAGAAAATGTGGAAGTTGGACTTGATCGTGGGGCCAACATCAGTCTTGCGGGCGATTGCGAAGGAAGCTCCGTCGGGGGTGAAGTCAATCTTGCCAGCAGTTGTATTCCACACCTTTGGATCTCCGGCCTCTTTGGTCCAGTTGAAGGAGGCGAAGGTGCCCAGCGCGTCGTTCGGGGGACACTCCTTCAGCAGCGGGTCGCAGTCGGTGAACGTCTGAGCGTAGACGGACGGGAAGAGGGCGAGGAAGGCGGCAGCGGCCGCGAAAGTCGTCTTTGTGAACATGGCGGTTGGAAGGAGAGAGAGAATGTAGTAGAGACTAGACAAAGTGACAGTTATGAAATAGAGCGTAGAGCTGCGCGAGTTGCAATGAGCGGATGCCGACCTCAAAGGGCTGGCGGCAGTGTGGACAAGGAAGAATGAGCGTGGTGAGTATAGACTCGAGAGCAATGCTGGACGTGCGCGCGCGATGAAAGACGGAGGTTGGATGGGGAAAAACGGCGAGGGGAGATATGGATTGGCGGTCGAGTCGAGGCCAAGAGGGCGCTTGCGTTTCAGACGACGTCGGGATTGCCCCTGACTTGGTATGACTGACCTTGTCCTGCCCAATTATATCTAGTCGAGTCACTAGTCGCCTTTTGATCACAGTATAGGCGGCGGCGAGCACACTGTTATTATTGTTATCGTCTTAGTATAGCACAAACAACTTCCCTCACCGGCGAGCGATGCCAGTCATTTGTAGACCGATGGCTCTCACCGTCGTCCTCGGTACTCTGTCGCTCTGTCGCTCTGTCAACTCTGCAGACCACTCGCTCCTCGCCTGCAGCAACATCGGGCCCATGATACAGTCGTGCCGGTCAGACAAGAAATGCTGGCAACATGTTATGATGTCAAGAAGGTCATCGTTGTCACCTTCAACGACCTTTTCATGCGGCCCAAGCTCTGAGATGCCCGCGTGTCGTCACTAGTAAGTCATCATAATTGCACTCTTCGAGCATCGAACACACAAAAGGGAGTCCTGGACTTGCTACTTATCCTTCGATACATTTTTCAATTGAGTTGTATACAATCCAATCAGTTCAATTCGCAAAATCAAGAACATCAGAAACAACATCAACAATGCCCCGTATCATGGCCCCCCCGCCCTCGGGCGAGTTCCAGGTAGCTCTCATCAAGCCCTTCTCAGGTGAGCCAATGTGACACACAGCGTATGACTGGACTCGGGAATTGATCGTACAGGAACCGCAAAGCACACCATCCAAATCACGGGCGAGCCAAACCGCCCCGCCACGGTCCTCACGTCGACCGACAGCGGCTCGGGCAACAAGAACGAGAAGACGGGCGAGATGTCAGCGTAAGTACTGCCGCACCCTCTGAACGGCATCACCACTTCTCACATGATGACAGCGGCGATGTCCAAGAGCTGCTTCGTCTGACGGGCCAGCTGAGAGGGCTCCCGAGTCATCCGACAAAGGACATCTATGGCGCGGACGTGAGGCTTGAGCTGCACACGTTTGATATCAACTGGACGAACGCAGAGGACGACCCGTCCGGAGACGTCAATAGTCTGGGCGACGAGTCCAAGACGACATTCAAGGATGTGGCGGACAGCATTGAGGCTGCGGCACGGACCTTTGCGAAGCAGCCTAATGCTGTTTGAGGATCTTGATTGTGCGAGAACGAGAGATCTTTCACTCGTGGGAACCGACGGAATGCACTTGTACCGTTACTGGTGAGCATGACACCGAAATCGTTGAGACAAGTCCCCAGTCAATCGATTCGGGTATAGCGAGGCAGTCCTCGACTATATCAGACATATCGAAAAATTAAAACACATTCTATCAACGCTTGCACTTCCCGACCCAGCGTGCCCGGCCACTCGAGCATCTACACGTCTCAGACCCCCAGCCGTCCTCACCTTGCCTTTCCCCGAACAGTCAAAACCCCTTGCCCGCCATCCACCTTCCATCCCTCCCCCACGAGCGCCTTGTAAACAGCAGGTCCTATCTTGCTCCTTCCACCCTCACTGTGCCTCCCCAGCCCCACCACGATCCTGTATCCCCGCTCCCTCTCCACCGCCCCCGTCCGCCCACTGAACCTCGCCTCCCCAAGTCCAGTCCACCACGCCGCCGTCTCGCGCTTAGCGATCCGCACCGCGTCCGCCACTATTGCCCCATGCAGATCGAGTTGGTCACCCGTAGACTGGGCTGCCACTTGCGCATCGGCCGCGGCGCTGGAATACGCGGATGCCGAAGCCGCTTGTTCGCGTGCTCGATCAGCGTAATAGGCTGCCGCCCCGCCGTAGAGATGGTTGGAGCGCGAGCGGCGATACGCGGCTGCTGCTTGGGATGAAAGTAGGCGGTGGGCGTCGCTGTGGGAGAGGGCGAGGGCTTTGGTGGTGGCGTGGTCGTTTTGGGAAGTGATTGTTGTAGGCGAGGAGATGGAAGAGGACTCGTCGTCCGAGAGCGAGAGGCTCTTGTAGTGCGGGATGATTGGCCCGGTGGTTGAGGATATTGGTCTCGCGGTCATGGCCCGGGCGAGCACGTGTGCTGATGAGGTGGAGGGGTGAGTCAGCTGAATGAGTGCCGCCAAGTACGCTGGGGATATTGAGGGGAAGTCACGTCCAAGATCCACAGCATTGGCTTGAACGGTGGGGTTGGAAGAGGTGATCCTCGATGCAGATCTGACCATGTCATCTAGCAAGTGGGTGATTGTCTTTGGGATGGAGGCGCCATTCGCGTTATACGCAGCCTGCACTGTCTTTGACGACAGTTTGGTATGATTGACCAAGAACTCTACGTCTCGATCGGCAGACTTCCAAGCCTCGACTACCGGTCGAGTTTGATCGTGTGGTAGCGAACTAGCTCTGGGTTCGTCAGGCTGCTGTCGATTGTGGCCTCCCTTACGCTTCTTCTTCCTACCCCGTTTGCCGATGAGATCTTCTGAGAAGGCATCTACACCTTTTCTTGGTATGCCTTCACCATCAGACCCAACGGCATCATGGAGGGCCGAGATGTTCAGCAGTTCATCCAGTGCCCGATGCAGGTTAAGCTCGCACTTGGACAGAGTATGTCTAATCGTATATGAAGAGACCTCTGGAACCAGCGATGTCAAGAGCTCCACTTTGGTTTCTACGTCCAAGTTTGAATAAGGGTTGGCATCTCCGGGCCGTTCTGTCGCGTCGTCACTACCAGATGCGATTTCAAGACGGCTCAATCCATTCGAAAGGCTCGTATCACCTGTCTCGCCGGATCTGAAAGTTCTCTCGGACGAGTCCGGGTCGGCGATTTTCCTCAAGGAGTCTTCCCCTGTGGCAACCTCTGCGAAATCAGACGCGGCTTGCTCGGCTTCAGCACTGTCTTTGATAAGATCGAGAGTGGCGCGCGCTTGGGCGAGGGACGCTTCTTGTTCCACATCGTAGTCTGAGATAATGGCCAGGAATACCGCCGTGTCTAACGGTGGGCAGTACTCTGCCTGCAGAGTCGTCAGTAGAAGCTCATAGTGCATTGCAACAGGGAATGATGAACCTCCAATTTTGCAATCTGCTCATCCATGTCCAGGATCGAGAGGTAGATATGCTATGTGTAAGAGTATATTGTCCATCATCCAAGACCTACAGCATGGCATCATGCAGCTTCTCGCAAGGTCAAGCGGGAAAGATCCGAAAACATGAAGAGGCGTTGCTCGCGTCTATTCACAGCATCGATGGTGCTCGGTGACGTGAAGCCCAAGTCAAACCTGGATGGGCACAAGGGCATGACTCGTGCGTTTGGAGATCCGGCGATGCGGGCAAGGGAAGAGCCGCGCGCCATGTGAGACTGAGAGGGCTCTCATGCCATCCGACCTGGGGACCTTCATCTGCCTGTTTGACTCGCAGCAAAAGGGCGTACAAGACCGACAACCACCCGACAAGCTCTTGACGCACACCGCAAACCGGCTTCTAGCTTCTTACAACACGCAACGACCTCTCTCCCACCTGCTATAGGCGTTGATGGCTGTCGTTGGTGGGCTGTGGCATGGACGGTCCACATAGGCCATTCGACGCTTCCGAACTGGTAGTTACATCGGCATCAAGGTATGTCGCCCTTGCACTCTTGACGATCTTGCTGCATGTCACCTCGTCATCACATGTGAAACTGTCAAGTCTCCAAGACCTTGATAATTTCGTATCTCCACTATCCCCACCCTATCTCCCAATATCTTCAGCTTCGCTTGCCGGAATGACCACTCACCGTCAACCTCACTGCTGATATGTCACGAAGGGTTACTCGCTCTTCCGCGAGGCTAGCAGCAGACTCCTCGAGCTCGGCCTCGGAATCACCTAGAATCCCTGCGCCGGCTTCAGATTCACCGCCCAAAGCGAACAACTCATCAGCTCGCAAGCGCAAGGCCGCTCAGACCGATCCTTCTCCCACCGAAGAAACGTCCAACTCTCGACGCTCCAAGAAGATAAAGATCACAGAATCCGATCAGTCTCCGACCGCTGCCAACTCCCGGACTAGGCGACAGAACAACGCATCGGTCCAAGAGTCGACCCCGGCAGCCATGTCTTCGGGTTACGACGACGGCGAGATTACCCGCCGCACCTCATCCAGTCGCCGTCGCCAGCCTTCCCCGCCGGTCACGTCTGCAGAAACCTCCCCACAGAATCTGCTGCCAGCCACCAATCAAAGACGGCGAACCTCACGCAAGGCGGCAACAGCTGGACCGGGCAGGGCTACATCATCAGGATCCTCCAGTCGTAAGACGAAAAAGTCTTTGCAGAAAAAGGATTTCAATACCACAGGAAGCAATTTCACATCTCAGGAGGCCGAGGCTGGCGGACAAGGACAGGACGAGAACGAGGAGGGCAACAAGGAGACTGCCGATGACAATAGCGAGGAAGAAGAGCGACCATCTCCCGATGAACGAATGGACGACGACGACCCCTTCACAAGCAATCTTCTTGGCCGTATGGCCGGCTCATCGAGCATCTCGAATACCTTGAGAGCATTGGGAGGGATGATGAGTGGTGTAACAGGTCGTTTAAGAGGTATCCTGGAAAATCTGCGGATGAGGGAGGATCCTTCCGTGCAGCTCATTGCGCTCACGGATCTGTCTGAGCTGCTTCTGATATCCAACGAGGACAACTTGGCCGGTCACTTCTCGCCGGACCAGTTTGTCAAAGAACTCGTGGCTCTGATGGGTCCCAGTGACTTTGAAGAGGAGAATCCCGAAATGATGCTGCTAGCATGCAGGTGTATCGCCAATCTAATGGAGGCGATTCCATCGGCCACGGCAAGCGTGGTCTACGGTGGCGCAGTGCCTGTGCTGTGCCAAAAGTTGCTGGAGATCCACTACATCGATCTCGCCGAGCAGGCTCTCAGCACTCTCGAGAAGATCTCGGTTGAATTCCCCTCCAGCATTGTTCGAGAGGGCGGGCTCACGGCTTGTCTCACGTATCTGGATTTCTTCGCGACCTCTACACAGCGTACTGCCGTGACGACTGCCGCCAACTGCTGTCGTGGCATCCCGGAAGAATCCTTTCCTGTCATCAAGGAGGTCATGCCCATCCTATTGAACGTGCTCAGCAGTAACGATCAGAAGGTCGTAGAACAGGGCTCGTTGTGTGTCTGTCGCATCATTGAGAGCTTCAGGTGGCACGATGAGAAGCTGGAGGAGCTAGTCAGTGCAGATCTTCTACGCGCTGTCCTACGCCTCCTGTTACCTGGCAGCACGAACTTGATCGGAGCTAATATCCACACGTCGTTCCTCCGCTGTCTGGGTATCGCTGCACGCGCAAGCCCTCGCATATCAGTCGAACTCCTGCGACTTGATGTTGTCGACACTATCTACCAAATCTTGACTGGAATATCCGCGCCGACTGGTACGGATGATATCGCAACCAAGATAGATAAGAACGTCATCATGCAGGCCTTGATTCGAAGCCCAAAGGATCAGATCTTCGAAACTCTCAATGTCATATGCGAACTCCTGCCCTCGGTCGCGGACGAAGGTCTGACCTTCATCGACGAATTGAAAGATGCAGGGCTTCCAGGCGTCGGCGCTGCAACAATTGCGACAAGGTCCAGGACTTCTCCCAACGACAAGCGTCTCAAACTTATGAAAGACTCGCGCATCGAAGTTCGTCGCTTCTCCATCATCCTCTTTCCAACCTTGATGCATGCTTACACCAGCACGGTCAACCTCAATGTTAGACAGAAGGTTCTGACGGCTCAGCTGAAAATGCTGTCCAACTTCGACACTGCCGTTATCGAGGATTCCTTGGGTGGTATCCCTTTTGCTTCCCATGTTGCATCGATTTTGACACAAGAGGAGAACCCACTCTTGGTTACATGCGCTTTGCAAATCGCCGAAATGCTCATCAATCGTCTTGGTCACATCTACAAGTCCCAATTTCACCGCGAGGGAGTCATTGCAGAGATCAAGAAACTGGCCGAGCGACCGCTATCGACTGCTAGGGCTGACGAGACGAAGGAGCAAGATTCGTCGAAAACGAAAGATACCAAGTCACCGGATACAGACTCACAAGGTGGTGCTCCAAGGATTGCGAATGACGAGGACAAGATGGGCGCTGGTGCTGGCGTGGCGGAAAATGATGATGAGGATGACGAAGGAGATGATGATGACGAAGATGAAGGATCGGACTCCGATTCTTCTGAACAAGACGGTCTAAGAAGTCGTGGCGCGCCATACCCCGATGTCAGCGATGTCATCACCATACGGGCTCAGAAGTTCGTTCGAATGATTTCCACAGCCAGTTCGAACAATAGCGCCGACGAGGCTGCTTCCACTGTCGAAAACCTTCAGCGCCTCGGAGGACGGCTTTCACAAGCTTGCGAACAGGGAGACTCCAAAACTATTGCACAGTCATTCAAGGAGTTGGCCGTGTACTTCTCCAAAGATGGCACTGATGGCATCACCAGCTACGAACTTCTCAAGTCTAATATTGTTGATACGCTTCTTCGAATCTTTTCTGCTGAGAATGCCGAAGGAAGCACCGTGTATCGCTCGGCCTTCCTTGAGGCGTTCATGACAAACGCAAACGTTAAAATCGCAACTGGCAGCTCAGATTCGCCAGCAACTGCATTCAGTGTTCTTGTCCACAAGCTTCAGGATCTCCTCAGCCGGACTGAGCATTTCGAGGTCATCACAGTTCACCAGAACGCTTTCGAGAGCAATCGCCACAGTGCCACTTCAATGCTTGCGAAGCAGCTCCGTCTCAGGCTCTCTGCCTCTGACGACTCGGGCATACCCAAGCCCTACCGCAACATCATGGTCTCCATACACGCCATTGCGACATTCCGAGCTCTGGATGACTACCTCCGTCCTCGCATAAGCCTTGCCGATGAACCTGACATCGGACGTATTAGACGGCACCTACTTGAACAAGCCATGGGTTCCTCGGAAAACTTCGATCAACGTCGTACGCCATCAGACCCATCGACATCGACCACATCTAGAGACAAGACATCGAAGCCTCCCAGTCGTCCGAAACCTTTGTCCACTGGCACCGCCGAGACGGACAGATCTCATGTGCCCAGTACGCTTCGCAGGTCTTCGCGCCGACACGAAGATGGCCCAGCTGATGGTACCTCGACGCCGCAGCGCGATCGTGCTTATCCGGAGGAGGCTGCTGAGAGTCCCTTTGAATGTGCAGACGAAGAGAAGCTCTCGGACGGTGAGGAGGAAGGAGACTCAGGTATGGATGCGATACTCGACGACGTGGAAGATGAGATGGAAGAGGATGAAGAAGATCCGTCGGCAGTCAACATGGAAGTGGCGAATTCGGGCAAGGTCACGGCGAGGAAGGAGGACGGAACACGCATCGCCACTCCACAGCAGAGCTCTCAAGGCTCGACGGCTTCAGCTGCATCTGCCTCGGCTAGACTCGCAGCCGCCCGCGAGCTGCTCTCCACGCCGTCGTCGCTGAGTCGACCCAAGTCGTATGCTTCAGCTGTGCAGTCAACCCCTCAAGACTGGCATATTGAGTTCAGCATCAATGGTCAGCCGATATCGAACGAAACAACCATCTATCGCGCCGTACATTTCAATCAAGGCGAGTCCGAGGAAGTCTCCAGCCGAGTCGTCTGGTCCGCAACCCACAAGATCACGTTCAAGCGAGTACCAGGTCCACCTCCAGCAGAACCCAAGTCAATTTCGCCTGGCCCTGAGTCTCCTGTCGTCGTACATTCTGGTCTTCCGCCCTCGTTGGCGCGTCACCCCGAAACCGCAGGGATTCTCCAGCTCATGAGTATACTGCACAGTATGAATAATCACTTGGAGGATATCACCAGCAGCGATGCAAGACGGGCTGTACTACACAAGGAACCGCTGGCACAATTCATCAACACCAAGCTAACAGCAAAATTGAATCGTCAACTCGAAGAGCCACTCATCGTGGCTAGCAACTGCCTACCAAGTTGGAGTGAGGATCTTGCTCGGTACTATCCATTCCTTTTCCCTTTCGAGAGCCGTCACTTGTTTTTGCAGTCCACATCCTTCGGATATTCGAGATCGATGTCGCGCTGGCAGAGTGGCCAGACAGAGAACGAATCTCGGCGCCACCGAGACGAGAGGCCTTTCCTTGGACGGACGCAACGCCAAAAAGTCCGCATATCTCGTACTCGTATCCTGGAATCAGCCTTGAAGGTGATGGAATTATATGGTAGCTCACCCAGTATACTCGAGGTTGAATATTTCGAGGAGGTAGGAACAGGGCTTGGTCCTACCTTGGAGTTCTACGCGACCATCTCGAGGGAATTTTCAAAGAAGAAGCTCAAGCTGTGGCGCGAGAATGAATCGGAAGATACGGGTGAGTTTGCTTTCGGGAAGAATGGACTCTTTCCAGCCCCCATGAGCCCGGATCAGGTGGACAACGAGAACGGTAAGCGAGTGCTGCATTTGTTCAGGATGTTGGGCAAATTCGTTGCGCGATCTATGCTGGATTCTCGCATCATCGACATCTCCTTCAACCCGACCTTCTTCCGTGTCGGACATTCTGCGAATGTCTTGCCCTCCCTTGGCGCCGTGGGAACAGTCGACAAGGATCTGGCCAGATCTCTGCAGGATCTCTCCGAGGTAGTGACGGCGAAGCGCCAGATTGACCAGGACAAAAACCTCTCCGCTGCCGAGAAAGCTTCGAGGTACAAGCAGATTCGCATCAAGGATGCTACTGTCGAAGATCTGGGACTTGACTTTACTCTACCAGGATACCCCAGCATCGAACTGGAACCAGGTGGTGCGAATACGGACGTGACGATTGAGAATGTAGACCGCTACGTTGAGAGGGTGCTCGACTTGACCCTTGGATCTGGCGTCCAGGCACAGGTGGATGCATTCAGTGCAGGCTTCTCGCAGGTATTCCCGTATTCCGCACTCAGGGCCTTCACACCAGATGAGCTGGTCATGCTATTCGGGAAGGTCGACGAGGACTGGACACTCGAGAGCAAGTACTTAATATCGTTTATGAAGAATGTCACTGACTTGTTGCAGCTCTCATGGATTCAATCAAGGCCGATCATGGCTTCAATCTTGACAGCACCAGCGTACGCAACTTGCTGCAGACATTGTC
The DNA here is from genome assembly GCA_002895985.1 of Sphaceloma murrayae. Classification (NCBI taxonomy): domain Eukaryota; kingdom Fungi; phylum Ascomycota; class Dothideomycetes; order Myriangiales; family Elsinoaceae; genus Sphaceloma; species Sphaceloma murrayae. The sequence continues at coordinate 289,120 of NKHZ01000010.1, read as the reverse complement.
CGAGTATGCGCCCACTGAGCGCCGTGATTTCCTGCAATTCGTCACGGGCAGTCCCAAGCTACCTATTGGAGGTAAGTGCTCTTGACTGCTTGTCCTTCACTTTGGGACTGACAGATTCCGTAGGCTTCAAGTCGCTCACACCCATGTTCACGGTTGTGTGCAAACCCAGCGAGCCTCCTCTGACGCCAGACGATTATCTTCCCAGCGTCATGACCTGCGTCAACTATCTCAAGATGCCAGACTACACCTCCGCTGAAGTCCTTCGTCAGAAACTCGCGGTCGCCATCAAAGAAGGCCAAGGCGCCTTCCACCTTTCCTGAGCGCCACAAGACACCGCACGGTATCTATTACCACCAACATCAGACTCATCAGACTGTCCAAATCGTACGTAGCAAGCAGCATCATGTAGAAGGGAAAACTCGGGTGGAGCATGGTCTCGGAGCATCTCAGTCGGGTTCAGAGCAGCTTTGCAAACTTGGCAGGTCGTTGCGAAATTGGAGTTACCTTCTTTTGCTAGGGTCCGGAGCATAGCGAGGCGTGCATCGTATAGTCGCGAGAGCATCGCACGGGGAGTGGGTAGTCATTCGTAAATGCAGTCTCTGTTTGAATGTAGCGCCGCGCCGCGCAGGTTGGCGGGTCGTGGGGCTCATCCCGCACTCGTTATTTGCTATGCGTGCCATGCGCGCAGCGTAGACACGGCATCATGTGCCTGACGAAAGGCTCGGATCGTTGCCAAACACGCCTTCTAGGACATGGCATTTTTGACGACACATGGGCATGCTGTTCTACCAAGACGGAGATCCTGGCTTCACCGCTTTCACGAGCGCGCGCGCCAAAGGGGAGATGACGTGTGGCGTTGCCCCGACAACTGCTTCGCCGACTCCACCACAAATCTTCGCACGTGGACATCGTTCGAAAGGCGCGGTGTGATATCGATAATCAGATTATTATATATATTTTTTTCTTGTAAGGGGGGTTGGTAGTAGAACTGTCGGTCGCTCGCTGGTCCGCTATCGCGATTGCTATCAGTCGTTCTATTCCTCGACGTCTTGCGCCGAGCTTTGGGGGAAGGGGGGGAGTATTCACGATCGTTGACTGGACAGAGCTGGATTTTGGGGGCTTGACACACACAGACACACGGACGGTAGCCGCGGCGAAGGAGAGCTAGGATTCTTCGATCTGTTCCTCGAGTACTGGGAGACGGAACACGTTCGACGTAGACCCATAGCAAAGATGCCCAGGGACGGATACCGGCGTCGGTCCCCCTCTCGTGACGCCTACAACTCGGACCGCGACCGCGAACGACGTCGACGAAGAGCCCTGCATAATTCGGCGGATAGCAGTGCTGAGCTGCTATCTTCCCCTTTCCGGGACTCGCCTAGTCCTGTCAAGAGAGAGGAGCGGGAACGGGGATATAGAAGTGAGAGCAGTCCCGATAAGAGACGGTACAGGAGAGACGATGGACGGGATGAGGAACACGAGCGACGGAGGAGGGAGAGGAGGGAGAGGAGGAGAGAGAGGGCGAGGGACGAGGAGGCGGAGAGGGAGAGGCGGATGGATACCGATAGACGGGAACGGCGGATGGACGAGGTGGAGGTCGTAGAGTACCCAGCTTCTAGCGGCGTGAATAGCGAGATGGAGAGATATGCAGCGAGGGAGAGGATGAGGGAGGAGAGGAGGCGGAAGGATATGGCGGAAAGGGAGCGAGATGCAAGGAAAGTAGCAGCAGAAGCTCGAGAACGGGAGAGAGAAGCGAGAAGAGAAGAAAAAGGGAGGAGACGGAGGGAGCCGGAGGGCAGGGACGATAGTCGGAGGAGGCTAGTGAATGATCAGAATCTCAGCGGAATCACACCAGCTGCAACAAGCAACACATTGTCGATGGGTAGTCTGGCGGCACTGGATGCCCTGAACGAAAAGATGGGATTCTCGGGCGGGGAGCAGAGGGTGAGAGAGGAGGTGGATGACGAGGAGGCGAGACGGCGGGAAGAGAAGCGAAGAAGAAAAGAAGAAAAGCGGAGTCGTCGAGACGAAGATGGTATTGAGAGTGCTAGACGAGAAAAAGGGCCGGATGTGTATGACGAGTATCTCGCGAAAGAAGAGAGATATCAGAGAGACTACATTGAAGGAAAACAGAAGAAGGTGAAGAAAGGCCGAGTAGCGAGTGGACAGAAGCTCGAGAAGGGTGGGACTGTATATGATGACAAGAGCATCGTGAGCGGAGGCTGGTGGTGGCAGCGAGTGGGTGGTAGTGGCGGTGGTAGTGGAGGTCGAAGCGATTATACTGCGCTTTCCGCCGAGGAAGAGGCTCGCATGAGGAAGCGCAGGCGGAGATTCTGTGAGTACAAATGATGCAGTCGTCTTCATATCAGCTGACATGGGACAGATATCATCGTGGCGGTCATCATCATCGTATTAGCAATCGCTATACCGGTGGGAATTGTCGTCAGCAATCGCGATACTGCTCCTACTTCTAACGGTGCTAGCGGAGTAGCTACTAGTGGGAAGCCTGCGAACGCCAACCTCGAAGGTGTAGATCCGAACAGCGTCCCAGCAGAAGCAAAGGGTACTTGGCTCGATCCGTTCAGCTGGTATGATACGGTCGACTTCAATGTGACGTACACGGACGAGATGGTTGGCGGTCTACCTGTCATAGGTCTGAACGCGACGTGGGACGACTCCACGAGAGCAAATGCGAACGTACCGCCGCTCGAAAAGGCTTGGGACTATGGCAAGATGCCCATCCGCGGCATCAATGTCGGAGGCTGGCTCGTCATCGAACCTCTTATCACTCCCTCGTTGTTCAGCAAATTCAAGACCTCCGACGGCGTTGTCGACGAATACACACTAGCAGCCAAACTACCTCCCGGCAGCATCAAGACTACCATCGAGACACACTACTCTTCCTTCCTAACGGAACAAGACTTTAAAGAAATCCAAGACGCCGGTTTCGACCACGTCCGGATTCCCTACGGCTATTGGGCTGTCGCCACTTTCCCCGGTGACCCCTATGTACCCGGCATTGCCTGGCGCTACCTCCTCCGCAGCATCGAATGGGCACGCAAATATGGACTGCGCATCAAACTCGACATGCACGGTGCGCCTGGCTCGCAGAACGGCTGGAACCACAGCGGCAAGCAAGGCGACATAGGCTGGCTGAACGGCACCGCCGGGTCGACGAACGGCCAACGCACGACCGATATCCACGACCGACTAAGCAAGTTCTTCGCGCAACCGCGATACAAGAACATCATCACGATCTGGGGCCTGGTCAACGAGCCCCGCATGACCTTCCTCTCCATCGACGCCGTGCTGTCCTGGACCGAAACCACCGTCTCGACAATCCGTCGCAACGGCATCACCGCCACCATCGCCATCGGCGACGGCTTCATGGGTCTGGACAACTGGGCGGGCAAGCTGTCGGACGTGCAAGGCCTGGTGCTCGACGTCCACCAGTACGTCATCTTCAACGTACAGCAGCTCGTGCTCGACCACCAGGCCAAGGTAAACTTTGCGTGCGGAGGCTGGACCGCCCAGGCCCTGCGAAGCAGCAACACGGCCACGGGGTTCGGACCGACCATGTTCGCCGAGTGGTCCCAGGCCGACACGGACTGCGCCATCTACCTCAACAACGTCGGCGTCGGGAGCCGCTGGGAGGGCACCCTCAACATGGCCAACACCCCCGGCGGCAGCACAAACGGCAGCGTCCTCACGCCCACTTGTCCCACAAACAATAATCCGCGGTGCAGCTGTCGCGAGGCCAACGCCGACCCGGCGACGTACAGCGAGGTGTACAAGAAGTGGCTTCGCGAGTTCGCAGAGGCGCAGATGGAGAGCTTCGAGAAAGGCTGGGGCTGGTTCTATTGGACGTGGAAGACAGAGTCGAATGCCCAGTGGAGTTATCGCGATGGGTTGAAGGCCGGGATATTGCCCGGGAAGACGTGGGAGAGGGGTTGGAGTTGTGGCGAGGGGGTGCCGGACTATGCCGCCTTGGGGCTGCCGGAGTATTATTGAAAGGGTTAAAAAGGGAATGAGGACAGGAAGAAAGAAGAGGGGGGTGAGATAATTGTACATAGCCTTGGGGATTTAGCGGTCGTTTTTTGGGTGTTGATATCGAACCTTGTTCCTTCTTTCCGCGAACGTGCGCGTGTGATCTTTCCGACACTCGGTGCTATGCGAAGGGGGGGAGGGTGCGAGAAGTAGACAGAATGCTTGTCGGATCTCTCTATGTACAATCTATTCTGCATTGTCGGACGGCGCAAAGACCCCAAGGCAGGGACCGCAGCATACAACGCGACACTTGGGACTTGCAAGCTCCTAGTAAACGAACCTAAAGTCCGGATGGTCGTCGCCCATGTTATCAATGTCCTTCTCCTGGAGCCTGTAATCCCTCTTGCCCGCCGCTCTCTGCTTGTTCTCCCACCACAAGCCTGCAACGTACACGGTGATCAAGATAGTCGACATGACCAAGACACCAAAGACACTGTAGTATCCCTTCCAGTAGAACGGCGCCTCCCTGCGCTGGAATACCATGGACGCGAGGATTCCGCCGGACGAACCAATGCCGATCTGCGCGGCAGAGGCGAAGGACGTCTTGTATCTGCCGGACACGTTGTTTACCATCATGGTCCAGAGAGTGGGCAGAGAAATGTATGAGCCGCCAGAGATGATGTAGAGAGCGGCATAGCGGACGCCGACCGAGACAGAACGCTGGTTGAGCAGGATGATGAAGCCGGCGATGGAGGTGATGTAGCCCACCATGGCGACGCCGTAGCGGTGCTTGAGCTTGTCGGACACGAGGGCCGAGCCGAGGGCGGTGGCGGTCGAGAGGACGAAGATGGGGATGCAGAGAGCCTGTACACGACGACCTGTGTAGGTGGGGTTGAGGGCCTGGACGATGGTCGGGGAGAAGAGGTTGATGGAGTACGTGGTGGCGACGGTACCGACGTAGATGAAGATATTGATCCAGATCTTCCAGTCGAGGAAAGTTCGCTTGCGAGCGGGTCCGTCGAAGCGGTCCATTCTGAAGGAACCGGCTTGGGCGGCGATGCGGTTGCGGATCATGTCGCGGTCGGCGTCGGAGAGGAAGGACATCTCTTCCGGCCAGTTGACCATCAGCAACCAGCAGATTACCACCATGCCGGCGGTGATGCAGCCTTCAAGGATGAAGATCCAGCGCCAGCCGGACCAGCCGTTTGTGCCGGCCATGCCTGCGATGGCGTAGGCGAGAAGACCGCCAAAGGCACCCGCGAGAGCGTTGCCGACCATGAGAACGTTGAGGCGCCATTGGAGGTCGAAGCGGGGGTAGTAAGTAGAGAGGAGGACGATGCAACCTGTAGCATGTCAGCTCCTGTTACTTGCAGTGTTGGTAGTCTGTGTCGCTTACCAGGCACGAGACCTGCCTCGAAAACACCAATGAACCAGCGCATCGCTACCAAGGCAGAGAAGCCCTGTACAAGACCTTGTCCTATGGTGAAGCAGGCGAGACACATGACTTGCAGGCAGAGCCATGTCGATGGCTTTAGGAGGCGTTTGGTCATGACTAGATTTGATGGGACTGCTGAGGGTTAGACATCGGCATCCTGCCACATGTGGTGTTTGCTATTCACCTTCAAGAAGGATAAACGGGACGAAGAAGATGACCAGGGCAACGTTGAATTGGTCGCCCGTCATCCTGAGATCTCGCTCAAGACCAAAGATTCTCGCGCTGCCCATGTTGACACGATCTGTACGTCGTCAATGTGAGTAGCCACCACACTCCAGAGCTGCACTCACCGATGAAGGCCCAGAACCAGAGGACAACAATGGGAGGAAGGACACGCAGGTCGAGCTTGCGGTTCAATGCTCGGACTGCAGCGACATCGTACTCTGGAATGTGGGACGGCGACTTGGGTCCGCTCGACATTGATGCACTCTCGAGCGGCATCGCGGACGAAACAATGTCTTCCTCTTTGAGCTGGGTCGCCATGGCTGTGGAAAATACAGCTCGCACTCTGTGGAATGAGAGACGACGAAAGCGAGGTTGGAGTGTTGGCGAAGAAAAGGATGTTGACAGCAGGGGCTGATTATACTCTGGTGGATAGACCAAGTCCAAGCCGGCACAGAATATGCGTGCTGTCGCAGTGTCAAGCAAGTGGCTCGGGGATGAGGACGCAAGGGCGAAGTCCAGAACTTGGTACTCGCACAGTCAGTGTTCTTCACTAGAGCCGATTGATTGGGAAGATCATTGCTCGATCACAGCCTGAGGGGGAATAGATTGATGGGCCTGTGGTGGCCAATGCCGCCTCGTGTGCTCGTCTGGGATGGCAGATAGGCTGTTTGAAGAGTAGCAGACTAGGGGCCAAGCAGAGGGACGAGTGGCCGTGTCTAACCTGACGTGGTAGTTGTGCAAACGACGAGTAGTGGATGATCGACATGCTGATGGCCCAGCTTCCTGCAATAATGTCATTGCGCGCCAATGACACGCCGAACGACTATGTTAAAGGAGGGTCTCTCGTGTGTATCTCACCGGAAGGAGGCTTGTGCTTTTTGGAATGGCGCAAGTTCCGGCTCTGCTCCCCTCATGGCCATGCAGGGATGAAGGCGAGGTTCACGCTAGGGCACCGAAGAGCCAGTGAGCGATGGAGGCGTCTTACCTTTCCACGATACCGTAGTGGCACCGCATGGTGACCGAGTAGCGGGCAAGAGCTGAGACGGGTTGGAAAATTGTGGGAAAGTCGGCAGATGAGAGCTCAGGAACAGCAACGAATGGGAATCGACAGAGATGCATACATTAGCGGAAGAACGGAATGCATGCCCAGCACAAGAGGCGTAGGTACACCATGTCAGGCAGAGATCGACCAGGACGGCAGCTCCGATAGCGAGTCCTAACAACAAGCCAAGGCAGAGTGATTGATGAGGCGTGCCGCCGCTAGAATCAATTTCTATCCGATGGGTATATCGACCGTGCAAATTGTGGAATGGCATCAGATTGCTGCCAGAATCCAGAATCGCCGTCAGTTTGTTTCCCCGGTGGTTGTCAGAGCTTGACAAGTGGACCGAAGGGTCTCTATCCTTGAGATTACACCACGGTTCGGAGATGCTTACCCTTGTTAGCTCCGCAGATATGCTTCGTGGAGAAGCTGACCGACTTTGACGGGAGTGGGTTTAGTGGCGTCGGGGCAAGGCTAGCAAGTGCCTGTGACGACGACTGCTTGCTTGCTGTGAGACGTGTTTGACCATCCGTCCATCCGTCCATCATGGCTGCCAGATCTTGTGACAAAGGCGGCACTCTTGCTTGTGACGATGCAGGCTGATAGAGTGTCTGCGATGCTACGCGAGTCGAGCCGTGCCGTGCCACATCCCTCGCAAATATCCATTGGAAATTGCCACTCCCCATCTGCGTCTTGGACATCCGCACCCAGGCCAGCCTGAGGAGACCTCCGGCACTAATGACCGGACAGGTTTGTTCCATCTCTTCAACGCGTCTTGTCCCGCCTCCCAAAGATCCATACACGCGGCACCAACACGCTCGAGTCGACAAGTGCCAGGGTCCAGCCTATCGCTTGCATACTCAGAAACGCCAACAAGATACCCACCTACTGACTGTGCAGCCTCGGGACATCTGCCTGCTAGCGCCGTCTCTCTAGCGTGCGCCCACGTGCCACTGCATCGGCAGGGAACCCCGCCGGCAAACCACAGCGACAAGCTCCCTGTATACACTTTCTCCAAACTCGCAATCGGCGAAGAAATTGTCAGTGACAACGTGACTCCAGGAAAGTGAACCCATCGACGAGCAATTAATTACCATCCAGTACAGCAGTAGTAGTGACCCTCCAGTAATCCAGTAGTAGTGACCGAACCCCGGAGCCACATTCCATCGTACCTGACTACTTCCTCGCCCACGACTCGTGCCCGCTTCCATTCCGTTGAGCAGCCGTCGCCGCTCCCCTCCCTCATGCTCGAGTCGTGGCTGCCGTGTGGCCGGCACCGCCGTGTTGTTGTCGATCGTACAGCATGTGTCAAGATCTGAGGGCGAAGGAGCAAGGTGGCTTCGTTTGGCTTGTTGGTTTGGCTTGGTAGCCAGTGGTAATATGGATCAAGTTCCGAGTCGAGATGAACGGGATTTTGGCGTCTGGGAAAACCTGTTGATGGGATGGAGGAAGCTGCTGGAGCTAGCGGGCCTTGCCTCAGATTTGCCTGTATATGATGTCGCTGTGACGAGGGTGTTGTGAAGCGGTGGACTAGGACGAGACGAATTGTGACGGTGGTGAGACACGTGGCATGTGGTTGTGATGTCCGTGATGCATTAAGCCTGTCCTGTACGGGACGTGATAGTGTTGGGATCGACTCGTCCCTGGCCCTGGTGCTGTACCTCAATGGACAAAGGCACGCTATGCATACATTGTAAGGAGGAAGCCGTAGAGACCACAAAGCTGTAAATACCATGATATCATCTGTGATATCGTGTTCTAGCATAGATTGATGTACAAGTGCGACCACAGCGCTCGCTCATGGGAGAAAGTGCTCCTTCCCTCCCCTGACAACCCCCATCCAAAGATAGCCAACCGCCAGGACAAAAGAACCTCATACATAAGACTCCCATCCTTATCCTCTGGGAGAGAAGACTTCACCCGTTTCGAACAATCACAATCGATCCGAGCTCCCACTCCCACTGCCCATCTCAACCTCCTCGACATCGCTACCAAACTTGTCCTTCTCCGGACTGTCCTTCCCCCTCGTGATCTGCACATCCGTAGTCTTCACAATCCCCACCATCCTCTCCTGGCTACTGTTGAAGAAATCCCTCGTCGGCTGCTCCGCCGCTCCAAGCTCCGTATCATACCAGCTCCTCCCCTCGGTGGCGTATTCCCAGTTGCGACTCCGATTGCTGCGCTGCATGTACGGCGACTGGTGGTTTGATTCGACGCCCACTTTCGACGGCTGTTTGACGTACGCCATCTTGTGCGAGTTGCTGCCATATGTGCCGTTGAGCGTCTTGCCGCGCACGCGTCGCCAGAGCTGGATGATCGGTGCGCGGAGAGCGGGGAGGCAGGCGCAGATGATGGAGGTATTTGATTCGATCTCGGTCCACATTGTCGCATCGTAGGAGCCGTCTGGGAGGGTATTAGCCATGGGGATAGACAGCTCGCTAGACCGCACGCACAGCTGGGATCATTGGATCGAGAGGATCCGCTCAGGGTCGTCATGCGGACGATCGATGCCGCGCACGTGCTGTGTCCTTGTTAGCTAGGCCTTTTGCTAGGAGAAGTAAGAGTGGCTTACAAGGCGCCGAGTGCAAAGACAGAGATCAGGCCCAGCTTCCTCGACCCTGGGATCTGCAGCGTGCGGATGACAGGGACGGGCATCAGGAAGATAATAAAGTCGCCTACTGCATGCCAGATGGAGTGAGAGTACCAGAATGCCATCAAGTTAATGCAAGTCCCAGGTATCGACTTGTCGTATGCGCGCGATATCGGATTGCACTGCAGGATCGTTGCCACGGTGAGAGCGATGCCGCCGAGGACAACGTTGGCCATCATTGCGTAGGTGACGATCTGGAAGCTCTTGATGTTGAAGATTCGCAGGTATAGGCACAAGAAAGCCATCTTGACAAAGGCGCCTAGCGGTTTGTACGTGACTTGGAGCATGAAGAAGAACTGACAGTGGACTCAGCATAGACCTGTCGCACGTTCTCACAACTACTCACCTTCAATGCCATCTTGTTGTTGTACGGGGTAAGGATGCGCTTGCTTTTACCGAAGCCATAACTCATTGCTGTAAAGATATCAGCGCTCGTCTTCGGCTGCCCCCTCAAGGATCATACGTACCTATGAAGCCAAACGCGGTGTGTATCGTCAGTGTAACCTATATGGATCAGCACAGGCATCCGCGTTGGCTATGATGGTCGCATGTACCACAGCGCAAGCGAGCATGACATCGTCCAGGCCTTTCTGCTTGCTTCGCCATCGCCATATCAGACGAACGCCAAACACCACCAGCGTCACCGCATACATGGCGATACTGACGATGAAAAAGGCCTGCCCCTTGTCGACATCCGACATGATGACGACTTTCGGTTATCCCAAGACAGATCTGGGTATCAAAGGTTGTGATCCGGGAAAGGGTGTCTGAACTTGATGAGAGTTTAATCCTGCATTGGCCAAATGATTGCGTGTGGAATAGGAAGCATTAAAGATGGCAGGAAGAAGCGTTAGTAAGGACGGCCCCGTAGAGCATATAGATGAGAGGATCTTCTAGTGGGATCTCGAGATGGGGTGGGACGTGCAAGGAAGGGACTAAGGGGGCGTTCGGTAGAGAATATAGCTATACCCTTGGAGAAAGCGACAGATGAAATGCAGGATAAGACAGCTCTTCCCATGAGTAGGTGAACGAGGCCCTAACGCATGCTGCCTCGTGCAGGGAGACAAACCAACAGTCTGCAGGCACAAGGGCCCTTGCCATGCAAGCACGAAGCCCTCCGGACTGCCCCCCCCCCTTCCGCACCTGCGCCTCTCTCACTTCATAGGGAAATCCAAGTGCGCATCGTGTCCATTGTCCGACGGCTCATAAAACAGCTGTGCCAGGGCATTACGGCTGCGAGCGGGAAACGGGTGCTGAGGGGAGAGAGCACCTGAATCGTGCTCTGATGCGAGCTGTACAGACGGATAGGATCATATCAGTGGTTCGGTGCCCAGAGATGGACGCTGCATTAGCGCCGTCCACCAACAAAGACGATCGAATGACATCGACGACGGCTTTGCGTACGCGTCTTGGGAGCTGTCGATCGCGGGGGCCAGGGGACCTAGTCCAGAGGCAGCATGGAGGGGATGCCAATTTGCTGTACAGTGACCTATCGACGACGTCTTTGGCACGCTGAGACATGGCAAACTTGCTCGTGTTGGTCCGTTGTTGCACACCTGACAAAGCTGGCGGTACAGCAGTCATGGCACTCCAACTCTGTCGGATCTACGGCAAGGGGAGAACGAAAGTCATTCCATTGCATCGCGCACGCGCTCGTGCATGTCTTTCTAGAAGCCTTTGCCGTGCGGTTTTTTTTTTTTTTTTTTTTTTTTGAGTAGCTCATGTGGTTGCTTGCGATCGACATGCTCTTGTTGTGAATTGTGTCTTGTTCCTGTCCAGAAGATGCTCTCAAGTCGCCTGAAAATCTCTTTCTGCTAGCACGTCATGGTGCGGAAGGCAGTCCCGGCGCCAGCGAGTCGCATGGCAGGTCGTACGTTGTTGTGTACCTGACAGCAAGACTGGCCGGTTGTATAGGGCACGACCGAGTGTCAAGACTCGGGACCCTCGCTTGCGCAAGTGTCGCATCTCTGATTCGGAAGATGCCATACACTACCTATTCTCCTCATCGCCTATACTCCCTTGACGGTTCCATGCCCTTGAGACCATTGCGAGAAGAGTCTAGACCAGGTCCGGCATGTACATTCAAAAGTCCCTGCAGGCGAAGCACCCTGTGTGCTGTCCGCCATCACGACGGTACGGCATCATGTAGAGGCAGGCCAAGGCACTCCAAGACATACTAGCACTGTATCCGTGAAGCTGCACAAGGCCTCGCGAAGACGGCACGCCCAGCCACCAAGCGCCCAACCATGACCGAGCTCAACTTGGTTCATCTGAATAAAGTATTGTCCGCACAGAGTGCCAACTACTTTGCTGAGTGGTGGCGTCTTCATGTATCGGATTGAAGAGATGCCCATGCCGAATCAAGCATCTCATTCTCACCTCACCGCACCCAGATCGTATTCCACTCTTGCTAACGAACACTTATCATAGTGACATGTATCATGCCTAAGCCCCTAGAGTCTTCCCTCCGGCAGCACGTTGTCTCACGTGTGGGCATGGACAGTCCGTGTCATCGGGTGCGGACCAGATGGACAAGTACACGAGGTCATGCTACGAAGCGAGGTGTTGGTGGTGATGCATTCCATTTCCGACTATTTGTGTGGAATCCCCTCTTCGGGTGATGGCTCGATACCTACCACCTCGGCGGCTTTGGGCTTCTCCTGTCTCGATGTATCGTCCTTCATGAACGGGAACGTCAGCACGTCCTTGATGCTGTAGTGGTTCGTGAGGAACATGACCATGCGGTCGATACCCATGCCCCAACCTCCTGTTGGCGGTAGCCCAAACTCGAGGGCGTTACAGAACGTCTCATCAATCATCTGTGCCTCGTCGTCACCCTGGTCCTTCTGTCTCGCCTGCTCTTCGAAACGCATCCTTTGGTCAAACGGATCGTTCAACTCGGTGTACGCGTTGGCAATCTCCTTCTTGCACACAAAGGCCTCGAAACGCTCGCAAAGCCCTGGGCTACTGCGGTGGTACTTGGCCAGCGGAGACATCATCTGCGGGTGCTCAGTGATGAAGGTTGGGTTGATGCACGTCTCCTCGATGAACTCGCCGACGAGCTTGTCGAGCATGCGCGCGTTCGTGAGCGGCGGGCTGCATTCGACATTGACCTTCTTGAGCACCCTCTTGAGAAATTCATTTGTCTCAGCGGTGTGCAGCTCTGGCCCAGGCGGGAACTTCTCGCCCGTCGCCTCCTCGAGCGCGGGAATCATCTGGATTCTCTTCCATGGCTTCTGCCAATTCACCTCGTAGACCTCGCCGTGCTGCGTCTCGAACTTGGTAGTATAGCCTCCCGTCACGTGCTTGACGAGCCCAGACACGAGATCCTCGGTCAGATCCATAACGTCATACATGTCGGCAAAGGCCCAGTAGAACTCGCAGGTCGTAAACTCCGGGTTGTGAGTGAGGTCGATGCCTTCGTTGCGGAACTGCCTGCCAATCTCATACACCCTTTCCATACCGCCGACAATCAGCTCCTTCAGGTACAATTCAGGCGCGATACGCATGAAGAGATTCATATCGAGTTCGTTATGATGTGTTGTAAAGGGCTTGGCCGTGGCACCTCCAGCGATAGCGTTCATCATAGGCGTTTCGACCTCAATAAAGTCTCGATCGTCAAGGAACTTGCGAATGTAGGTGATCATGCGAGATCGTGTAATGAAGACGTTCCGCGTGCCCTCATTCATGATAAGATCCAGATACCTCTTGCGATATCTCTGTTCTTGATCTTTGAACCCGTAGTACTCGTCAGGAAGCTGGTGGAGACAGGGCGTGAGGAGTATGACCTCTTGAGCAAAGATGCTAAGCTCTCCTTCCGCGCGGTTCCTCGGGTTAGTCCTGCCTGGGAAACCCTTGATACCAATGATGTCGCCTCTCCGTAGATGCTCATGCTGCTCTTGGAACGACTTTTCGCTCGTCGACTCCTGCGCTTGACACATGATCTGGATTCGAGTACCCTCGGCTCGCACGTCGTAGAAGCACAAGTTCGCACCGGAAGACCGCTTGTTGTAGATCCTTGCACCAATGCATATCGTCTGCTCCTTCTTGGTTTCTCCAGTCTTGAGCTGACCGTACTCGTCGTTGAACTTGCGTGCATCGTAGTTGACGGAGAACTTGTGTGGGTACCTGCATGCGTCAGCGGGGGGCGTACCTAGACACTGCACAAGATCACGCACGGGTTCGGCTGTTGAGTCTGTCGGAACTTCTGTATCGCTCTGCTCCTGATCTCGAAATACTGATTGGGATTGAGATGAGCCTCCTCCTCTTCAGCACTCGCCGTCTTCTTCTTGGCAGCAGGTGGGGGTGGAGCGGACGCTGCCTTCTCGGCCTTCTTCGCATCTTTCTCGCGCTGCTTCTGTCTCTTCTTCAATTCCGTCTTGGACACCCTCTCACCAGTCACTTCGTCTAGGTATGTCTGGGTTGATCCCTCTGACGCCGTGCCAGTAGTAAGCTGCCCGACCTTCTCGGTTGCATCGCTGACGGCATCCTTGACCGCATTTGCGGCGTTTTGCACCTGTTCCGCCATGATTCGTTGTCCTGATTGTCCGGGCGAACAGACAGGATTGATGCAAAGTGTAATAGACTCTTCGACTTGAGTCAATCGTGAATTTGTGACTGCTCTTATCGATAAGCGTCCAGCGCACCCCGTGAAACGCTGACTTTCGTGCCTTTCTCCCAAACTGGACTAGTTACGACCGCTTGTCCCCGGTAAGTCCGGCCTTGCTATCCTCACCCCTCACGCCCTCTGCCGCCATCTACTCCCCCTTGATGTAGTCACTCCATTCCCTTGCAGGAACATTTCCCTTGCAAGAACGATGCATACCATGTTTGTAGCATGATTGATGGACTGTGAGTGTCAAGGAGATGCTGCCGGAAACAAATCAAGCGTTTAGTATGCGTGTCTCATGGCTGGTATGCATAGAGCTTCAAGTTCCGTGACGATCCGGCAAATCCAGATGACGCCAGCAATCAATTGCTCTTGGTATCGACTATGTATGAATGTCCTCTTCATCAATGCTTTCCCTCTTTTTTCACGAACATCATCTCCACGTATTTCCGTGTGTAATCTGCCCTCGACATAACTACTAGCATGGATACAGCCAGGATCTTGATCGGCAAGCTCGCGGCCAGGCTCGAGAAGCTCTACCCCATACAAGCACGATCCCTCACCGTGCCCCTCTCCACTATCGGGTTGCTCACCTCCAGCTACATAGCCTACTCTACCACTTCATTCCTGTGGCAGTATCTCCGCCCCTCCTCTCTCCTCCGTTACCAACACAAGAAGCCCTTCACAACCTGGGCCCTCGTCACCGGTGCAAGCGATGGCATAGGTCTAGGCTTCGCCGAAGCCCTCCTGTCCAAAGGCTTCAACGTGATCCTGCACGGCCGCAACGCGGAGAAGATTGCCGGCGTCAAAGCCCGCCTCGAGGCACAGTACCCGTCCGGCCAAGTCCTCACCGTCATCGCAGACGCCACCTCCCCGGACGCCGACATTGCCTCGATCGTCTCCACGGTCCGTTCCCTCCCTGGCCCGCTGACAATCCTCATCAACAACGTGGGCGGCATCCCCGTGGGCGAGAAATATGAGTCCCTCGACGACGCCGAAGTCAGCACCGTCGACGGCCTCATCAACGTCAACCTACGCTTCCCGACGCAGCTGACCAAAGCTCTGATCCCGATCCTCCAGGAGAACGAGCCCAGTCTCGTCATGAACATTGGTTCCGCGACCGGCCAACTCGGAATGCCTTACCTTTGCGTCTATAGTGGCAGCAAAGCGTACAATCTCCGGTGGTCCCAAGCCTTGGGCGCGGAGATGTTGGCGCAGGGGAAGAACGTCGAGGTGCTGGGGATTCTGGTGGGGAATGTGATGAGTGGTACCAACAAGATCGGGGCTGACTTCTTCACGTGTGACAGTCGGACCATGGCGGAGGCGGCTCTGGCGAGGGTGGGATGTGGGAAGAGCTCTGTGTGGGGGTATTGGAAACATCATCTGTTGTTTCAAACGCTCGAGGCGTTGCCCGAGAGGATGAGGTTGGGACAGGGGATCAAGCTGATGAACGCGAGAAAGAAGGCGCATTTGGAGATCGAGGCCATGGCCAAGGGGGAATGAGAAGGCCGTTATAGTATTAAATGCTCGTATCGGACCAACCACGCTATGCATATGACAGGGTATCCCGAAGCTTTCCCCGCGAACCCGACTCTCGATCCATAGAGCTCCGTTCAGAGATCAAAGATTACTTTTACCCCCTGCTCTTATAGTAATGATCGCACCACATGTATCCAGCCACACCGGCAATGGCGACCGACACGCCAAGGATGCTGTCCGAGTTGACAGCCTGGCCTAGCTGTATCCAGCCGATAATAACAATGACAATGGTCTTGACCTGGCCAACGATAGTCCCGGCCAGCGATCCGGCGAGACCGATGACTTTGAATTGGGAGAGATTGATCATCATGGCGCAGAGGCCGCTCTGGGAAAAGCTCGTCAGCACCCTAAACGACATGCAGGCGACCCGTGAGGACTTACCAGAAGCACGCATTGCCACATGGTTGAGTCGAAGCTCCCAAAATCCGGGAACTTCCCGCTGATGGCGCCCAACACGAACAGAAGGCCCGCGCCAACGGGCGACTGCGCGTGAAGCAGCTGGGTGCTGTTCATATCCAGCTTTTCGTGGAAGGTGCCTATCCAAACGGTGTAGACGGAGCTAATGACCACTCCGAGAAGGGCGAACGCGGCGCCAAAGAGGGACGTCGAATTGCCCTGGGTTCCGCCGTTTTTGGTGTCGCTGTATGCCATGAAGGCGACGCCGCAGCAGATGGGTACGAGCATGTAGGCTGCCTGTCGAGGGATGGATTTGGAGAAGAAGACAAAGTTAATGGCGGCCACCACTGGAGTAAGGAGGACGCGGGCAGTTTGATAGAAGGGGACGGAGCAGAAGGCGAGGGAGGTGTTGAGGAAGACGACGGAGAGGGACATGCTTGCTGCCAGGGGTAGAATGGAGCGTATCGAGGTAGAGCGTCGGTCGAATATGTGTACTGCGGAGAGGACGGGGAGGGGCGAACTGAGGATTGTGAGGAGGCCATAGGTGAGGAGGAGATGGTAGGCGGCAAAGAAGAATTGGGCGCTGTGAAAGTGCGGTGATCGGAAGATGGACTTGTTGATAAAGACCTGGGTGGTGTTGTTAGTGGGAAGTACAAATGGCTTCTTGTGCGGTCGAGGACATACAATTGCTACCGTGCTCGTGATGTTGAGCGCAATCCAGAAGGCTACAGAGGTCCTGGGCGCCTTTGGTTTCGGTTTGAGGGCTCCCTCTTCGTCCCGCTCGAGGTCGAGAAAGGCGTCCTTCTCGTCCATCATGGTAGCGTCTGATCGTTCGGCCGAGTGTGATCTGTGGTGTGATGATGATAATGATGACGATGACGATGATTCTGCCGAGTCTGATGGAAGCAACCCATCTTTCTCCGTCGTGTCTGAAAGGACAGTGTCGACCTGCTGGTGTCGTTCGTCAGCTGCCATTTCTGGGCTACTCGAAAGGCTATCGCGGTGCAAGGGATGTGTGCTGGGGCGGTAACGTGGGCGGGAGGATTGCAGGAAGCTTGGGTGACGGCGGCGGTGATGGACAAAAGTGTTACAACAAATACGAAAGTCTCACGGTCAAGGACGAACGAGCAGCAGCCGATGGCGCGATTCCTATAGAGATTCGTACAATTACATCAAGAGCGAGTGCTGTCCAGGAGCAGGTAGGCTCGGGGGGCGGACGTTCGAAACGGTGAGATTAGTCGATGGGCGCAAGGTCGTATCCGGAGAAAAAAGGGAGCGCTGGAGCTCTCGAGGGCTGACTGTGCTCGTGTTCTTTTGTGCAATGACAACGAGAAAAGGGCAGGGGCTATCCGCGATCTACCACCGTTTGGTGACTCTCCAGAGAAGACGTGCCGAGAGGCGAGACGGATTGGCGGTTGATATGCAGGCAGCTGGGTGTTTTGACATGTGCGTGGGAGATTGACGTGCACGCAATATACAGAGGAACAACATCAGAATCACATGGGAAATAACACGAGAATCATATTATCGTCCCTTATTCTTTTTTTGGGCACAGATTGTCCGAGCTCCTCGCGAGGCTCGCTCCAACAAAGGCCTCGTTCCCTTGTTTCGATTGCCTGGTGGACTGATGGACTGATCTACTGATCTGATTGACGAACGAAGGAACGTCTATTCCGCCATGCCGCCATCCCGCCTTCCATCAGTCCCGCTGGCTGGTCCAGACGTCTGTCTCTGTGGCTATCGATAATCTCCACAATCCGTATTGTTCTTCCAGGTACAGTGGTAGTACCTCTAGTCTACCCGACTTCAGTCACCCCTCTCGAAAGGTTATTGCCCAGTGAATTGAGCCGCCAGCAACAAAAAAAATAGAATACACAGCATATCCACGGTTCTTTGTCTTAGACATTGCATTCTGATCTGCACACAAACGTTGACCTACCTACAGTCTATGGCAGTTGTGCTTCAATAACGCATTCACTACTCGGGTCAAAAGGTCTGTAGATCCCACTAAACCACCAGACCTGCCCTGCGCGTCAACAACCTCCACGTGCTCTCAGTTCGTTCCCTCACCGACATCATACAAGTCTCGTCGTCCCAGTCGTGCAGCACCCTGTGCAGAAAGTACGCCTGTGCCTTGACCGGCTGCGGCGTGAGGAAATGGTACGCGTGGCCATCTCCGTCGACGACAACGGCTTGCCTAGATCCGCATGCAAAGACCGAAACATGTTCACTTCTTCTGCTGTGCGCATTGTCCCGGCTTGCCTTCCTGGACATATCTACTGCATAATGCGATAGCTTCGATGACTCGTGTCACGTCCATACTTGTGTGACCAGCCACTGGGATGGTGACCCGTCTACTGCTCGTTCCACCAACAATCCTCGAGATGGGTTGTTTGATAGAAAGCTGTTTCCAAGAGACAGATACGCAGAGGATCCATCGCTCACCATGATACCTGACATGTGTTCGGTCAGCCTTCGCTGCGAGGATGCAGCGCGGCTTCACCGGACGAACATGGCTGATCAAACGGATCTGCAGGGGGCACAAACGCGAGTTTGCAACGAGCTTGATGAGAGTACGTGTATACATACATCTATCTGCTGTCAATGAATGCAGCATCGCTTCTTTTGTCACGAGAGCCTCAACACCAAATGCTCCTCAATCCCTCCCCGCACAAGCTCGTAGCCAGCGGTTTTCCGCCCTCCCCCACTTCCCCAACTCCATCACTGCCCCGCATCCACCACCATGCCCACCTCCAACATTCTCTCATAAGTCCCTACGAGCCCACGATGTCTCTGAAAACACACACCAACCTCTACGGACCTCTCAGTACCTCCTCTGTCCTTCCATCATGACGACCCCAGTCGCAATCGTCACAGGCGGCAGTTCCGGCATCGGCCTGGCCCTCACCAAACACCTCCTCTCCAAATCCTGGCACGTCGCCATCCTCGACCTCCAACCCCCTCTAGAGCCTCTCCCCTCGGACTCGGTCCTCTTCCTTCCCACCAACGTCGCCTCCTGGGACAGCACCGCCTCGGCCTTCGCCAAGACCCACGAATGGGGCGGCCGCCTCGACTTCGTGGCTCTAAACGCCGGCATCGACGACCGGGACGATATCTTCGCCTCCATCGACCCCACCACCCCTCCCCGGAAACCGAACATGCTTACCTTCGAAGTCGACCTCTTCGCGCCCTACTACGGCACCAAGCTCGCCGCGCATTACATGTCGAGGAACAAGGTACCCGGCGGCAAGATCGTCATGACGTCCTCGGCGGCCGGGCTGAGGGGCGCCCCGTTCTGTCCGCAGTATTGCGGAGCGAAACATGGCGTCGTCGGCCTGGCGAGGTCCATGGGTCCCGTCGCGGCCAAGGTCGGGGTCACGATCAACGCCGTGTGTCCTGCGTTTGTGGTCACAGGACTAGCGCCGCCTGGGCTGAGGGAGAATTTCAGGGAGGACCAGATCACACCGATGGCGACCATGTTGCGAGCGTTTGACGAGTTGGTGGAGCCGGAGAGGGTCGGGGAGGGGGAGAGGTGGGTCAATGGTGGGAAGAACGGGCAGATTGTCGAGGTCAGTCTAGGGAACCTGTATTACAGGCAGGAGCTGGAGATTGCAGACAAGGGAAAGGAGGATCCTAATGATAAGTCGCTGGCGGCTTGGGCGACAGTCTATACCGAGAGGAACACCAAGTTCGCCGCCGAGGACTGGGAGAAGAAGACCGAGTGAGCTTAGAGGTTGCGGGCAGGCGTGCTTTGTACATACGATACTAATGAACTAGAAAGAACGCAAGAACGTTGGCCCGGTATGTGATCTAATAGGAGTGATGTACCTCCGGTCATCAGAAATGTGGGTACTCCGGAACAAAGCCCTAGCTACCATGAGCGCACCCAGTCGACAAACAGCGCGAAGATGAACGGGTCCATCTCCGGGAGCTGTCAAGTTGACGAGAGTGCTGTGGTAGATCTCAGCTATCTCACGCAGCTACATGGCGATGGTCAAGTTCCAAGCCTGACATCTCCGTCGCTTTGCTACTCCCAGGATGCAAGGCAGTGACACCGATTGAGCAAGTTGCGCCGACAAAGAAGATTTGCGACAAACTAAAACGCATATGTACAGAAAGTGTTGCCGATCTTGAGAAACGAATCTTCAACGTAGCCACTATAGTCTCAATCTCGAGTCAGTGGCCAGTGGTACTGACTGACCACTCCCATGATTCAGTGCGAGGCTGAGAGTTAGAAGACTCCGGAGCATAGTCAAGCTAAGAGATCTTCCCTGGAACGTTATACGTCCAACCTGGGCTCTCGTCCTTCCAACCGTCACCGGCTCCTCTCATCCAATTCAGTCCGACTAGCAAAAGACCCTGCTCCCTGACGAATGTCTCTGCCTTGAATGATCGCCTGTCGACAAACTCTTCACCACCAACATGGATCTTCATGAGATTGAAATTTTCGGGTTCTTTGTACAGGAGAAAGAGGTAGCGGTGAGGCTTTGAGCTGTGTGATCGTAAGCACTCTTTCTTGAGCAAAACCACGACCGATACAAAGGAGATCTATTCAAGGCCTTTGAATGCAGTGCGTACAATCTATGTGAGAGGCACATACTCATCCTTGGGACCCGGAGCCAGATAGGCCGTTACCGCCTCCTTCGTTTGCTCAGCTGGCGCTCCAGGTCTCAGGCCGGAGATGATCCAATGTCGCCACCAAGCAAATTTCGGGTCATCTGGCGTGGGAGCGTCGGGATCAACAAGCATGAGCGTATAGGACTGATCTCTACTAGCACCGTCCTTGGAGCAATATCAGCGAAAGCTGTGATTGCAGCCTATAAAACTGTTCCTGCGAGGAGCAGATGACTCACTTCCGGGGCGAATGATATGGTGGGTGTACACTTTGCCTCACTGACTCTGATCAAGTTGCCCTGTTTGACCTGCTTGTCCCCAAATGTGACGCCGAGTTCTGTAGTTGGTATGAAAGATTCCGGAATGAGTGAGACTTGTCCGGGACTTAGTTTCATGTCTTTCAAACTCGTAATGAGCGAGGTGGAGTGGCTACTGATCGTAGACATTGTGCAATGGTGCAAGAAAGCACTGGTGAGGAGGACAGAGAGGGAGACAAAGGTAACCCAGATTCGGGAGAAAGGGTACAAAGCCATGGCCAAGGAACAGTCCCGAGCCTCATGATACTACGCACTAAACTCACCTGTGTTGCTGACCGAGAATGCCTAGAAGAATGCCTGGAGAAGTGCACGATGTGATGGATTGGGCCATTGAAGCGGAACAATTGTGGCTCCTGGTCAGACTTGGCCAGGAGGCGAGAAACATCCTGATTGGTGGATCGAGACCTGCATGTCACACTCTACTGATAACATACAAGCGTACTATCCTTCACTACCCATGCTGTGAACTGACGACAGCGAAGAGACCTTCGATTGAGCCTCAATTTCATAGAACATGGCACGGGCACATGACTTGTGGTGGAACATACATTGAGCCGCTAGAAGGTATTCATTGCCTCATTGCATTCATTGCAGAATCTATTATGGTCGCTTGCCTCGATCTGTTCCCCTTTCGGCTCCTAGCTTATCATATGCTAATGCGAGTGTCTGCACCGAAGAAACACATGCCTCCACGTCCTCGCGCCGCCAAAGAATCGCGACGAAGAGTCAGCCTCTTCTTTGCCAGGACGGCGTCGATTGCTCACGGCCCGCCAAGGTTTCCCTTTGTAGCACATCCGGAGCTCCGGACTAGATCGTTTCAACGAGTCCAGGGCTAGATATGCCAACCATTGCTGGCGTTCCCAAAAGGTAGGCGTCCTCAAGGGCCCCAGTGAAGACTACAGAAGGGGGTATCTCTATGCTCGTGGTAGACGCAGCTGTAGCGATCCAGGAACACGCCACGATGGGAAGTGCCGTTGACTTTGTCACGGAGCAGACCCTGAGCGATCTTGAGCAGCAGCTTTGGCGCGTCTTTGAGCAATCCCTCGTCAAGGTCGGGAGGTCGAGTGCCAACAATCATCACGTCGACGAAGTACCTCTGCAGGGCGCAGTCATCTGGCAGTCCGCTGTTGAAGGCTCTCTCGAACGCAGCGATGCTGACAAGCAAATGGCGGGCGTGCGCGTGGTAGTTGCGGACCTTATTCATGACGGCGTTTTTGAATCCCTCGGAAAGGACCTTCTGACCGTAGGTGTAGAGGTCGACGAGCAGCTCGGTTGCATGGCTCGCATCATCCGGAAGTCTCAATCTGCCTTCGCCAACACGGCCTCCGTGAGCCCATTTGATGAAGTACCCAACAGGGAAGGGGTCGTCCTCTGGGAGACTGAGCACGATCTGGCCGTTTTCATCGCGCTTGGCCCAGATCCTGCCGATTGCCGCCCTGAAGAATGGACTTGCGTCACGTAGGATGTCGAAGGGGACTTGAAAGACTGTCTCGTTGGGGCCTACGACGAGTTTGACCAAGACGGTCAAGTGGGACTCTCTGCAAGTACCGCGTTAGCTGATGACTCGAACGGAGGCCTTGTATCTTCTTACATTTTCTTGCGGGCCAATTCACGATTCACATTCACGTCGCTTGAGTAGAAAGGCAGTGCCGCGCTGGCTTCGAGTTTGGCTTCTTTGTCAATGACAGCTCGAACGTCTTTGTCGGCACCAGCGCTCTTGGGTCTCTTTGTTGACTGTGCTGCATCCGCATGTTCGGCTGATGCCATAGTCTTGCGCTTGACTCTGCCGCGATCGGAGCCGTCGGTGACGCCGTCGTTGTGAAAGTAAGGACTTTTCGTGGCGCGCGGCATGTTCGAGATATGGGAACCAAGAACCCGATGGCCTCACCGTCGTGATTAGTAGGGAGGTCGCTAAACGACCAAAGAAGATGAGACTGAGGGTCGCGGATTTGTCTTGCGAAACATGTCTTGCGATGTGTGGGCTATATCACGATGGTTTCGCGAACGGGATGAAGGAGGCTCAGGGGTCCGGCATCACATGCTTGAAGGGGTCGACGTCATTGATTGGAAGCGCACTGTTTCCTCTGCTCAAACGGCACGGACTACCCTCGGAACTACGAGAGAAAGTTGATGGCGCCTGGTCACTGTGCGGAGCGACGACCGAAGTGTCCAAAACGAAGGTGGAGCGTCGTACAGAGATGCAAACGGCACTGCGAAGGTCCACGTGGTCATGTTGGACGAGATCTCTACAAGAAGTGTTAACGATCTCAAAGTTATCGTCATATGGAAAGCAGGAAAAACTACCAAATTCATACAAGAATTACCTTCAGCTATATGTGGCTGCTGGGAGTCGATCCAACGCCAGTGATGTCGAAGAGGCGGTGATCCCAGAGGGCAACTTATACTGCTCGGATGAGACAACTTTGAGCCCAGATCAATCGTCGTAGACCGGCGCATCTTGCACAGGCCTCACATCGTTTAGAGTCTCCTCGGTACACGCAGTGTTATCCCTGTGGACATGCTAATCTACGCAAAGCCGCTGATTCTCTATTGCCCTGTTGCGGTTTTTCTTCGGGAAGTGTCGTAGGACCGCAGCCATCAGTCCTGGCACACGGAGATGCATATTCGGGGGTACGTTCTCGGGAGTAGCATGATGGATCATCAAGTGGTACAGCAGGCGCTTTAGTTTGTCTGCCTTGGATGGAATCCCGTCCCAGATCCGAGCCATGGTTCGCGGCCACATTTTGAAGATTTCCTCGCGGCTAAGCAGAAAAGAGTCGACGATTGCATTTTTGACGCCAAAGGCTTCAAACTTGTCTGCAACTTGGTACAAGGTAAACCCATCGGTCCATGTTTTCGGGTGTGGGCTCAGTTGTGACCCAGCCGCTGTTCAGCTCGCTGAACACTTTACTAGTGTACGCCCAGCCGAGGAAAGTGTCGAAAACCTTGGGATCATCCTCGGGAAGTTCTATCGGAGTGAGCTCTTCGGAGCTTGAGTTCCATCTGTCACTCAGCGCGGCGGCGAAGAACGGAGATCTTCGCCGGAGGATGTGGGCATGCGCGCTGAAAGGGGCTTCATCCTCGCCAACGATTATGGTGACAAATGATCCCCAGGTTGACAGGAGCCTGCTCCCATACACCTGCTTCCTTGCGGTCTGTCTGTTGCGCTGTATGTCAATAGGTGTAAGTCGCATGGAGAGATTAGGTAAGCAGGCCGGCAACCGAAGCTATCCCCCCTCCTTGGCCCTCGTTCAGCGCAAGCTAATCTAGACGCCTGCTGCAAGCGCTGTTGCTGCACTTGACTAAGTAGAAGATTCGCTTTGTCGACTTTATTCATGGTGCTTAATTGCTACCATTGCTGTCATCGCCAATGATCGGATCCGCGGGATCATTTGTGGGTCTCCGGCGCGGTCCTTAATCGTCATCCTGCAGCTTTACCAAGGTTAGGCGGCTGGTGTTCCGGTCGTCCAGGGCTATAAGGTACAGGTGGGTCATCCAGGTACAGTCCGTCACTCCATTGCCAGCCACAGAGCTGTCTCGGTGCATCGCCCGACATGTCTGTATCAGCAGCTCTCAAAGCGCGAGTGAGGAGACCGAGCTATCTCAAGAAAGTCTGCACCGCCGAGGACACTATCAAGTACTTTCCTAACGACGCCTATGTTGGTTGGTCAGGCTTCACGGGCGTGGGTTATCCAAAGTCAGTAGCTGGTACTGCATGTTGCGCGAGCTAGGTGCTGACTGCATCATAGGAAGATCCCCGCTGCCCTCGCCGACCACGTCGAGAAGAATGGGTTGCAAGGCAAGCTCAAGTACAACCTCTTCGTTGGGGCCTCTTCAGGCTCCGAGACCGAAAATCGCTGGGCAAAATTGAACATGATCGAGAGAAGGAGCCCGCATCAAGTCGGTAAAGAGATCGCCAAGGGTATCAACAACGGTAACATCAAGTTCTTCGACAAACATTTGAGTATGTTCCCTGTCGATCTGATGTATGGATTCTACACCAAGCATAAGAAGGAGAACAAGCTGGACGTGGCTGTCATTGAGGTACGGCAGGCCATCCCGGGAGGCATACCACTCTTGACATGAATTGCAGGCCAGCGCCATCACAGAAGACGGCGGTATCATACCAGGAGCAAGTGTGGGGGCGAGTCCAGAAATCATTCAGATGGCGGACAAGATCATCATTGAAGTCAACACTGCAGCGCCATCAATGGAGGGTCTCCACGATATCACCATGACCGATCTTCCACCACGTCGCAAACCCTACTTGATCATGGCCCCAGAGGATCGCATTGGTACTCCTCACATTCCAGTGGATCCCGAACGTGTGGTAGCTGTTGTCGAATCCGACTATCCGGACAAGACCCAGCCGAATGCCCCTGAGGACGAGACGAGCCGCAAGATTGCTGCAAATCTCGTCGAGTTCCTGCGCTTCGAGGTGTCCAAAGGTCGCCTACCACCAAACCTGCTTCCGCTCCAATCTGGTATCGGCAACATCGCCAATGCTGTCATTGGAGGTCTGGCTAGCGGCGGGGCGAATTTCAAGAATCTGAAGGTCTGGACTGAGGTTCTTCAAGATTCATTCTTAGATCTCTTCGACTCGGGCAACCTCGACTTCGCCACCTCCACTTCTATCCGCTTCTCGCCCGATGGATTCAAACGCTTCTACGATAATTGGGAACAGTACCATCCCAAGCTCCTGCTCCGTTCGCAGCAAGTCTCCAACTCCCCTGAGATAATTCGCCGCCTCGGAGTTATTGGCATGAATACGCCTGTGGAGGTTGACATCTACGCGCACGCAAATAGTACCTGTGTAATGGGCTCTCGCATGCTAAACGGGCTCGGCGGGTCCGCCGATTTCCTCAGAAGCGCCAAGTATTCCATCATGCACACACCATCCACGCGACCCACAAAGTCTGATCCGCATGGCATCACCTGTATCGTCCCTTTCTGTACGCATATTGACCAGACCGAGCATGACCTAGACGTCATTGTTACCGAGCAGGGATTGGCGTGTGTGACGGGCATGTCGCCGAGAGAAAGGGCGAGGGAGATCATCAAACAATGCGCCCATCCCGATTACAGACCGATCTTGCAAGATTACTTTGATCGAGCCGAATTCGAATGCTTGAAGAAGGGCTGGGGTCACGAGCCACACCTGCTGTGGAATGCGTTCGACATGCACCGACATCTGAATGATCACGGAACTATGAAGATTCCAAGCTGGGAAGTCCGAGGCTACTCATAGACATATCAGAAATTCCACCTTGAATATTTTGGCGCTTCGGAAGATTCGCATCGGGTCTAGATCAACTGTCTGACATGCAATTGGTCTCCAACAGATGGAAGCGACTGCATTTTTATGCATATACGCCCTTGTGTCCTCTGAAGTCTAGCGCTGAAGTCCAATTCCTCCGTACATCTCGCAAGTCATCCAGCGGCACGAAGCGACCCATGCCAGGCGACGAGACGACGGTCAGTTGCCAAGATAATAAAGTGGCGCCAATACCAGTATCAGGGTATATACCAGCAACAGTCAACCACGAGCCACTCGATCATTTCCTCAACGATCGACCAGGTTGACGTTGCACATCCTGCGTGTGAGAGACTGGTTGATGGCGGTCTGGATTGGATCGGCATGGAGTTCGTATGCAAGGTAGAAGGCGCCGATGAGCACACCAATCTTCGTGTCGTCCTTGCTCGCTTCTCTGATGGGTTATTCGTCGTCATCGTGCCTCCCTGTGGCAAGACCATCGACCCAGCGTACTGCGACTTCGTCGAGGGCTGTTACTTGGACTCGGATGCCAATATCGTCGAGATCATGGATCATCTGGACAGCCTTTGCGAGATCGCCTACCCAAGGAGTCAGGCCGGAGATGGTGAATTGAAATGTCTTCTCGTCGTTCGAGGTGAGAACGCGAACACGGACTGTCGCGGGGGTAGTCTCCTCTGCCCTACAGAAGTCCACTTGGTAATCCAGACGTGGAGTCAAGATACTCACTCGTCCATTACAAGGAGTTGTGGATCAATATTCCGGTTCTCTCGAATATGGACGTCGAGGCTCGGCCTTTTGGCCTTTCTCTCTTCCTCTACGTTATCGGCAAGGCCGACCTCTTATCATGGACCATAGTTGGTGTGAGCACGGAGCCACACACACTTTCTGACCGAGTCTATAGCTGACTCCACCGGCCGTGAACTTCGAACTCAGGGTGTCGTTACGATTGGACGTCCTCGAACCTTTCTACCCCAGAGGATAGCGGTAATAGCATCGCAAAGCACGAGCCGCAGTACTACATTGATGTACAGCACGCTTTTCTCTACCTACGCTAGTTTCCTAACATCTCGGCATCATAACACACGATGAGCGTTACGTGGTATATAAAGGCATAGATCAATAACTGCCTGTGTCTGGATCGACTGTCCAATGAGAGCAGAATCTCGAAGTATCCTGGTAATCATCATCTACTTGGCGATATCATGGGCTTTTTGTCCATCTGACATCCCAATTGTCTACGAATAACAAAGACGTTCTCGCCCTGTTTACCCGGCTCCTATGGCAGCTATTTTCTGGTCGACTTCTTTCATTCTGGGAGATTCTCGTTTTCTTTCTCGGATGTTACAAAGGGCACCCTCACGGTTAACAGGGGTCATGCCATCTCCTCCAACGTCGGATCCACTACATACACTGGTATCTTCAACATCATTGATAAGAATGACCGCGGTTCCTTTAATACAGGGCGACACGATAATGTACCTCTGGAGACAGGATGAATGAAAAGGTAACTTCCCATCATGTGGGGAGGCGCGTCAACCCCCCATCCTCCAATATCCACATCTGGACGAAAATCTGTCACTTGCACGGTTTCTGGAGGGTGGATGACAAAGCATATCGTCATATGCATACTCAGGTTCAAGTCTGATCAAGGCAATTCTATCTGCTCAGACCAACAAACCAAACGTAATCCAAATCTGGCGCTTCCAGCCTGGCGCTTTCCATCCTGGCCTGTGCCCGTTTCTTGAAAGAGCACAAAGGCAAGCTATGCCAGAAAGACATCCATACTCCGCCAATGAAACCATCAGGACAGCGATCCTCTGGTGAGCCTCGAGTGTCAATCACGGCCTCTCCACCGACGGGATGGGCACGTTCGCCGGATTCTGCCAAGGTACACCCGCCAGCTTCGGGTGAGCTCGAGCTCTTCCAAGTCTCAGCTTGAGCCCGCTCCGGGGCTGCTCCGCCTCGGCCCTGCCATCCTGGAACTCTCTCAGCGTCCTCGAGTCCCAAAGGCTCTTCCCGTTACCGCCCCTGCTCCTGGCCGCCAACTCGAACACCTCGATGATCTTCGCCTTTGTGTACAAGTTGAGCTCGGTGGTCGATGCATGGACAGCAAGCCACTGAGTAGCGAAGCGCTCAAGACCACAATTTTTGGGAACGTTGTTCTTGCCGTCCTGGTCGAAGATCCTCTTGACCAGACCGCGGTTCAGGACCGTCTTCTCCTCACGCCTCTCGTATATGCTCGCCATGATTGCATTGGTGATCATCGGCGCCTTCAGCTTGCACGAGATGTAGTACAACTCGACCAGATCTTCGGAACTGGTACGCGCTCCCGGGTTCTCGGCGTAAACGTAGATGCGAGTGGTGCCGGCATAGATGAAGTTGAGGAAGAGGTAGAGTTGATCAGCCGTGAATTCCTCATTCATGTCGATTTCGCATTTGGAATAGTCTTCTTCATTGATGTCCTTGATCGCTTCTCCAATAAGTGGGATGGCTTTACAGATTATGTCAGGGTGGACGCTGAATGCCGTCTCATCTGCGCCGTGGCCGGCCACGAGGGTGAACGTCCTTTTGTAGATGGACCTATTGCCGTCAGTCTCTGGCCTTGGTGACTGGTACTGCTCGACTCACAGGCCAGCAAGGACATCCGAAACAGCATCATCTGGTGATTCATCGGCAGAAGTCGAGTCTTCTTCTTCGTCTTCCACGTCGACTGGCTGCTGGATCGCCTTTGTCTTCTTGGATTTCGGCTTCGTGACTTTCGCATGGGTGTTGGCAGCAGTCACAGCCTTTGTGGCAGTTTTGGCCACGCGCTTTGTGGTCTTTGTCATTGCGATAGCACTAAGAGCGTCAGTAGGTTGCAAAGAGGTAGCCATGAAGATCACGAACGGGTTTGCCTTGCTTGTCTTTGGCGCCATGTTGTTGGTCTATCGTGAAAGGGTGGCGAAAGATGGTCGACGACTCGAACACCGCGCCGCGAGGCGGAACAACGCTAAACTGGTCGAGCTGATGTTCAGAAGCAGAGCCCGAATGCGGTTGTAGACTATTGGAGCGAGAAAGGTATTTGTTGTTGTGAAGGTAGGAAAGGAGAAGATCAAGAATGTAAGTCACGACTTTGTATACAGGCAGCAAGAGAGGATGTGAATTGACATGTGATAGATTGAAGACATGGTACCTTCAGGCTACGCTTCGTTGTATACGTACCATCAAGTGCTGCCGCCTTGCGAAACCAGTCCGCTCTAGTTTGTTGTTGATCACGCATGCGTATCACAGCGTTAGTACTGGCAGCTTTGCGGAGCTCGAAGACCAGCTATGACTTTCTGAGGGGCTATGGATTGGGTATCTTGTCTGCCCGCATAGCATTCCACCTCTCTGCTATTCCTCTGTAAGCTTGCTTCCGTCCTGTCTCCTTGTAAATCCTGATCCTATCCCTCATCTATTGCGACCAAATCCATTGCAACCGCGTTCCAGCTTCCAGCGGAGCGGTCCAGTTTGTTTGAGGCCAGGACAGACCATCAATCATGATACGACACCCTGTTCACCGCCCATGGCTCGTTCCTAGCTGGATTCTGCTCCAGCAACACCACGATGACCGACCTCACCAACTCCGGCGCCATCTCAATCAACTGCAGCGTCACATCCTCTTTCCTCGCCCTCTTGAGCCACCAATTCATCACGAACCTCTGCAACTTGCACCCATGCGGTAGCGGACCCTCATAGATGACCGCACACTCGCGAGCCGTGAAGCTGATCCTGTTCCTCCCGGCCATCAACTTGTCCATGACGGTATTCTGCAGGGCGACAATGTAATACTTGGCGGCGAACAGGTACAGCTGGATCCACTCCCTGGTATCGAAACTGAGGTTCCCGTCGCGGATCTCAAACTCGTAGACGCGGAAGATGCTCCTGCAGTGGAGCCAAGCGTGGAAGCGAGCGAAAGCCGCGGGCGAGTCGTCCTCGAGCGTGACCTTACCGTCGCAGTCCTCCTGGGCCAGGAGGTAGGAGAAGGTGTCGTAGAGCATCGGGGAGACCTCGAGGACGCGCTTGGTGGGGACCTGGAATTCCTCGTTCGCGGGACCGACGACGACGATGAGGGTTTCGTCCATGGCGAGGATGTGGTGGTTCCGTCACGTGGAATTGGAGCTCAGGGAAAGGGGATTGGATGTGGCTTACTTTTGGTTCTTGTGGTCTTTGAGGTTTGCGAGCTTTTCGCGTCGGCGTGAGGTGAGGTCGGGTGTGTGTGCGCAATGGCGCTTGTTTCCACACCGCGACACGCAGAAGCTGTCGTTGAATTGCTCAGAGTTATGAGACTGTGGTGTTGCTACTGTAAGTATAGTTGACGATTGCAGCAATATCTCAAAAGTGCGAGAGGAGATTGAGGAGAAGGATCAGGTGAAGTTTGAGCCATGATATATGGATCGCTCGCAGGGCATGTGAAGATGGGTCGGGGCGTTCCTATTTAAGAGACTCCAGTCGATGGATTTCGTCAATACCACCAGCATATGTTGCGATTGTACATTCTCTATTGTCAGCTTCTCGTCGACACGAACGGCCATGGTGTGATTGTGCATTCGCGCATTGCAACTTCTCTGTCAATACCGCCACATACGCCAGAACGTGCATCAATACAGTCCCTGTTTAACGACCAAGTCTGATTGTTGCTGTGCTCGAATAGCTCAGGGGCCTCAGGCCGCGTTGCAGTTATTCCGTCATTGTCACTTCGTGGCCCAATGCACTCGACCCAAAGTTCGCTCTCGAGGTATGAAGCCGCTGTAGTGACCATATATGGATTTTTGGGGACAACAATGCAGTACTTATGATGATAGCACGTCATGCACGTGAGGGAATGCTAGGCTCAAATGCCTTAGAGACTTGATAGCGAGGTAGTTACGAGAAACATTCCGATGCATCCGAGTGAAAATGTCCTATCGCACAGATCCTCTTACACCGCAGCTAGGTCTATGGGCTAGCAACCTGATGTCAGATCAGCGCTCGATCATGAAGTATGGGGGCTGGCATTGTGCTCGAATGCGAGTGTTCTATTGGAGATACATGGTGAAGAGCGTCGCTTACCAGTCGCGTCAATCATCTCAGAAGACGATTCGGAGCAAGACCTCGGGTGAGGTATTATTCCCAAGCGCGTCTCATCTTGTAGTCTCATACCCGACAGCCTCATGCTCCAACGCCACTACATACTTTGCTCCTCGGCCCGAACTTCATGCCGAGTATGGAGTCTGGAACGGCTCCCTTCCCACACTGGCACTTCCCTTCTTCCTGACTCTGTAGCTCCGAACAGCTACCTTTGGCGTCGAGGGCTGTCTATCCTTGAAGAAAGATCTCAACAACCAAGCCGCCAGATCAGGAACCCTCTCGAGGAGTTCCTGGGAGACATGCTCCATTCTCGCAAAGTCTTTCCACCAGTTCTTGATGTAGCGGCGGATGAAACTTGTGTGACTCGACTTGGCCCAAACGTAGGTGCAAATCTCGACGCTGATCCCCGTGACATCAGCGCGGATCATGTCGAGACGGTGGACGATCTGCTTGCGAAGGGCGTCGGCGCCATATGTTTCCGCGAAGAAGCAGAGATCGAAGAGCTCGATGAGTATCTCTTCGTCCACATGTGAAGTGTCGGGCAACTTGCTGAAGTAGGCCCACTCGATGAAGTTGTGTACCTCTTTAACGGAATGATCTGTGAATCGTACGACACCGTTTGCGTCGGCGCTGTCAATGAGCGGTGCGATACCGGGAGCAGCTGCGGTGATGTAGCCGGTGTGAGCATGCAGGACAGTATATTGGTCGCCCACGAGCAGATGGACGAATCCGCCGAAGCTTCTTGATAGTCAGTCAGGGCAAGCATATGCTGCCGAGTGTAGGCTGCTTACTGTGACTTGAATGGTGAAGATTTCTGAGGTACGGTGAGTTGAGAGTCGTCTGTGAATCGCTGAATGGGACTGGTGTTGGAGGAAGGCTCATCGCCGGAGGATTCTTCAGCTGAGCCGACTCTAGAGGGCAACATGGGATTATTCGATGCCAGCGGCGACGTGCCGTTGGCTGTCATGGTGTGAGAGACTGGGTGACAGTGTGCTTGTATAGTGGGAGAAGCGCAAAAGCGATCATCTGATTGCCGAGATGAGATTCGATTACGTGGCAGCTGTGAGCCCTCTTGATGATGCACCAGTGTATGTTTGCAAATAGGCTGAGAAGTGGAAGGGAGCTCATATAACTGGATCGAGTGCGTCCTCTTACTCGAAGCAGCCGCGATCGCTCCTCGCTGTCGCAGGTCCAATATTAGACCCAACTCTTAACCTCGGTCACCTAGACATGCGTAAGACGTGAGGATCAGTCAATCCACGACTCCTTTAAACGGTCACAAGCAAGGGAGAGGGCCTGATCTGTTCGTTTCATGCAGTCATGGCTATCATCACCTGACCCCCTTTATTTTGAGCTCCTCCCCTTTGCAAAGTCGGTATTACAAATAACTCTTGAGCACTTGACCCGCTTCGAATCCATCATTGCCCTCTAGTGTAGTCCACCCATTGACATTACCTGGTTCCACGCAGATCATGTTCTTGTATCCATCCTTGGGTGCAAAGTCGCTTATGGCTTGAGCGCCCTCCCTCCACGGATTCCAGACCACTGTATCTGCGAGGTTGTCCCGTACAACGTCGATGAAAGGCTTACCGTCCACAACGATGGAGGTGGTGTTTTGCTGAAGAGACTTGTACACGCGGTCCGTGGCGCCTTCGATGCGGAGCTCGTTGCCCGAGGAAGTGTGCTCGGTCGCGTTGAGCATCTTGTCCGTGTACCGCGTACCTGCAAGACCAGTCACTGTGACCTTTGAGATATCCTGTCACTTGTCAGTCTGTCCTGCAGCGGCGGTTGGGTCGGGCAACCACGTACCGGTATCCGGAAATACGTATGCGTCAACATCTGAAATTCCCACTTCTCCGAACTCGGGTTCCTGACCTCCAGCACTGTCTGTAGTCCATCTCTTCCCAAGGTGACGGAGTACACGAGGTTGAATTCATAGGGCCAAGCCTTCTTCATCTCGGGACTGAGGTTCTGTGGACTTAGACCGAAGTCGAGCCTCACCGCGCTATCGCCGCCTTTGCTAACGGGTGCTGACTCGGACGAAGACTTGCCCAGATAGTCCCAATGTGAGATGCGAGCGAAGCCGTGCTGTGGGAGGGACGAGGTAGCATGGTTAGGAGGAGGGGC
Organism: Sphaceloma murrayae; assembly: GCA_002895985.1. Classification (NCBI taxonomy): domain Eukaryota; kingdom Fungi; phylum Ascomycota; class Dothideomycetes; order Myriangiales; family Elsinoaceae; genus Sphaceloma; species Sphaceloma murrayae. The sequence goes on along the minus strand of NKHZ01000010.1, from coordinate 255,816 downwards.
ACCAAACACCTAGTCCTGTTAGTCTGTCATTCTACCTTGTACGTTCCATCTTCATATTGTGCTGGACATGATCCATTCGGGATGGCACATTTGCCTCGTGGTGTACACTTACAGGGAAGACAACAGGCACCCCGCCTCTGATAGCCTTACTCCCGTCCCTGATCGCGCTCTCGCTGACCCAAAGGTTCTCGCGTCCGTGATCATTCTTCCAGCTCGTAATCGTCGCACCGTAGAGATACACCTCCACGCTCTCTCCCGATGGCAGACGGGCCACGACCTTGTCGCCCTCTATATCAACGAGGGGTTGTGGGCCACTAGGGCCGGGGGTCAGCGGGGCGGGCTTGTTGGCGCGGTTCGCCATGGTTCTGGGACGGATGGTGGGGCGATGGGGTTGAATTGGGCAACCTTGGGTATCTGGAAGCTAGACTGTTTGAATTGTGAACAGGTACAGAGATAAATGATAGCGATGAACGACAGGTGGCGCTGGAAGCGAGGTCATGTAACGAGAGTGACCGGTGGAAGTCCCCACTTGTCTAAAGCTGCTGTCCCACGTCGTGCGGCTCTGTACTCCACCCCTTGCAGATCTTGCATCACGGTGGACACACTCTTTGGCGGGCAGCAGTCTGCGCTCAGATATATGCAGTACTGTAAAGCCATCGTCGTGACGGCTAATTATCTGACCATTCGATACATTCATGCAAACCGTACACTATCCTAAACCTCGCTATGCTGTTGTGGGTATCACTACTGTCTCTTACCTGCTGCATGAACCTCACCCCCGAGCTCAAACAACATTCCGTTCAGCTCCCTTTCCTCCTGGCTGCCAAGCACAAACTTCTTCCCCATCTCCTTGACATCTACCAGAATATCCTTCAATCTGCCAATGATGCTCTTAGGGGAAAGGATCACTCTCTCATTCGCTCGAGCGGCCGCAGCTGCTTCCTCGCGGAGCTGACGCTCGGGTGTAATGTGGTCTCCGTCCCCTTCGTCGTGTTGGTCTGGCGTAGCCTGTACGGCACCACTGATGTTTGAGCCCTGCTCAAACTCCTTCGTCGGACGGGGGGACACGAGTACGGCGACATCATCTGTGGGAGTGGTTACTGCGGGAGTGGACGTCGCGTCCTGGGCCTTGGTCTGGCGTCTCGTCTTTCTTGGTGATGATGTAACACTGGTTGTGTTCGAATTGTCTTCCTCCTCGGGCATCGAAGTCTGACTCAAGGCAGAAGCCTTGCGCTTGAGTTTGGACCCAGAGGCGCGTTGGGAACCAGGGCTTTGGGCGACAGGGCTTTGGGCTGATAGCGGTGTTTTCCTTGGTCGGCCGCGGCCTCTTCTAGCTGGTTGCGAAGCGGTGCTTGGCTGTGAGGCCGGGCGTACCGGGCCCATTTCGATGATCGGTGTCTTTGGTTCTGGTTGAGATGCGACAACGATACAATCTTCCATGTCACTTTCGTCGGAAACGCCGTCCTTTTGACCTCCGAGCCATGTGAACAACTTCTTGATTGGTGACTCCTTCTTCAGACGTTTGCCAGGGGACGACGACTGTGGCTCCGAGATGCGTCGTTTTCTCGTCCTTGGTGGCGTGTTTGCTGGTTCCTGCATCTTCATCTGTGTTTGTCCATTGTTCTGAGGCTCCACCAGCGTTGTGCCGGCATCGCTAGCGCCGATAAACGAATCTTCGATTCTGGTAGCGTCCACTTCAATCTGCACCTCATCTCCTGTTTCCTGTGCCGTAGAACCTGCAGGGTTGCTCACGCTTTGAATCAGATTGGCTTTGATAACATCCTGCAATGCTTGGTCGTGCAATATAGGTGATGAAGGCAAGTATGAGGCTTCCCCTTCGTCCTGATTGCTCGCAACCATCATGGGTGACTGGCTGCTTGCAAGTTTGTCTTTGAGCTCGGGCTTGTTGTTTGCGAAATCATTGTCATCTGTCTCATTGGCTTCCAAGACTGGGTCGACGTTGCGAGCATCGATCGCTTCTGCTCTCGGATCTTGTTGGCCTTCAGTACGGAGCGCTACGTCAGAAAATGCTACCTCGTCGTTGTGTGCCGTCTCATACTCCTCTGCTAGTTCCGGGGGCGACGAGGGGATGTCACCCAAAACGTCTTCGGTTGCGTTGGGGACAAATTTGACGGGCTCGACGTTCAACTGAGAGCTACGGGTCTGTGCTCTTTGAGCACTTCTCTGAGAAGGAGAAGATCCGAGGAATGCATCCATGGGGCCTTGTTCGTCCACCTCAATCTCTGGCGTACGCAGCCTGGCTCCCATCGCGCGTTGTTGTGTGACGTGAGCAATGCGATCCCTTATGATGTCCTTGCTGGCCGATGGGGGTACAGGACTCGACGAAAATTGCGGAAAGACGCGATGCGCTTCATCTTGCTGTCTCTCTCTGACCTCCTTCTGATGATCAGTCAGGCCTTGCGTACCGTCTTCAGTAAGCTCAGATGGCAGATTCTCGACGTTGACAAACTCGATCTGCGAATTGTCATGACGGAGCCTCGGTGGCGGCATTACGGCAGATTGCGGTGTTCGATTTGGAGGGGCTGGTAGCTTGGTTCTGCTGGGCGTGCGTCGATGTAAGGAGGCTACTGATGTGTCGTTCAAGACCATCTTGCGAGGACTGTCCAAGTGATCCTCGAACTCCTCGAACTCCTCTTGTGAGCTGATGACGCCCTCTGCAAAGGCTGGCAGATCAATAGCCAGGTCATTGCCCAGCAGACTGCTGCTGGATATATTTGGAAGGTCAATGTCGACATATTTCGATACCTCAATGAGCACTGCTGCAAGACCTGCAGGATATTCTACGCCCATCTGCTGTCCATAGGTTGCGTTCCAGAAGATGATGGTCTCATTCACGATACTGCGGTGACGAGAAGTGAATCCGGCATCAAGCAATGACTCTAGCTGAACCAGAGACTCGTTATCTAATTGCAGGGCTCGCAGCGAAGATAGGGTCGATTGCCACAGCTTCCGCACACTTGCAGCATCACGCGAGGCCGCATGACTATCCCGAATCAGGTCTTTCATGTGCACAAGCTGGAGGAGGCTCGGAAGCAAGAGATGTGACGGACAGTTTTCCAGACACAAGCGTAATGACTGTAAGAAGGCCGTCGCAGAGGATGGCTCGAGTTCATTGCTTTCTGTCAAATGGCCACACGCCACATTGGCCAAACCCAGGACATCTGGCTTTTTGTCAAGTAGTGTCTGACGACGACTTGGGTCCAGACTAATGCCCTCGAGAAGCTTCCAGGACCTTTCGAGCTGCTGGCGTGATGATACCCAGGTCCATCTCGAGAGCAGCAATGTCGACAATTCAATCAGACGACTTTGAGGAGTAGAAGCGACGTCGTGTAACAAGGATGTTGCCAGAGGTTCCAAGATACCAAAATTGACGCCGGCGCCACCTGATGCATTACTAAGATGACGACTGATAGCATCGAAAGTGATCGACCAGGCGGTGCTGAGCTTGTCTGTGCCGATCACAGATAATCCGGAGCGGATTAGGGCCAGCGACACTTTGGCGAGATGGCTGTGACGAATCTGGGCATCCCCAGTGCTGTCACCTGAGTTGATGGCGCTTGAAGATGAGCTTAGCAGTATGTTGGCCAGGGAGGCTTCCAGGGGGTTGAGCGAGTTCGAGGCCTGGCTTTGCTCAAGCACCTGCATGCAAGACCGCAGCAAGATCATTTGGGTCATGAGCGGCGCATTGTTTGCGAATACGGCGTCGGTCAAAGCCTGGGCAAGGCTGCCGATGGCTCCAACATCGTCCAATGCTGCATGTGGTGTTGCAATGAGCCGCCACAAGAACAAAAAAGGAGATTGTAAGTGATGGTGTTTCGAAGTTCGATTCGACGGAGTCGGCGCTGGTTCGGCCTTGTGTGACGTACCGATAGCCAGATTCTCCTCGAGGAAAGTGACAGGCCCAAACGCATGCATGGCGGTGAGAAGCATGTCTCCAAAACGCGAGATGAAGCCCTGAGGTGCCTCGCCCTTCAGCCACCTTTGTGCCATCGCCCAGACTCTCGCAAAGAAGTTCATGAGGTGAGCCAAAGCTTCTCGTGTCTCCATGGAAGTCCTGATCTCTTGAGCACTAGCTGCAGCGACACCGGCCATGAGGGAGTTCCACCAAGGCTCGTACTGCTCACCCCGGCCATGAGGAACGCATAGCGTGGCGCCAAAGTGAGCCTCTAGTGTCGTCAAAACGGTCGACAGACGTGAACGTAGCCATTGTGGGTCCAGCCTGCTCAGCTCGTCTGGTTCGACCGGAGCAGCAGCTAGAGCTCTGTCGGGTGACCATGCCCTTGCTACGCCGCTGAAGAGCGACCTCAATATTCTATTGGCAAATCGACCTTCGGTGCCACCTAGTTTGAGCATTCGGGGTATCATTTCCTGAACATATTCGCCCCAGAACAGGTCAATTCTGTCAAAGGATTGGGTGGGCTGCAGAGCATAGTACAGCAGATTCGCATATCCTGCCAGGGCAGTCTTACGGGACCCAGAACCAGCCTTGTCTGTGCCACTCTTCTGCCCAAGAGCAGCAGCGAACGGTACGTTCAACATCCTGATTAATTGATCCGGCGGCTCGATGGTGACTGTGTCCAATGCTGTGACGAAGGCCAGGCGGTTCCAAGCAATGAGAGCTTGAAACTTGATCTGCTGGTCCCCGGAGTTCAAACAGCGTTGGACGACAAGTAGCAAGCTCTTGCATAAGCGCCAGTGGCTAAGGTGGGATTTCTTGTTCCGGAAAAACATGATGATGACGGACCAGATCTGAGGAACGTAGACACTCTGCTTCTTGTTGCCGGCCATGTCAGTCAGACGCGCTGTAAAGTAATCACCAAAGGACCCGCCCCCTTCGATCTTGACAGAGAAGAGATCCATGATGCACTTGGTGGCGCTGAGGTGAGTGCCCAATATTAGTCCAGCGTCCATACCACACTGAATGGCGCGCTTGCAAATATCTTCGTTACTGCTGAGGCATCCATGGAAGACATGGTCTATCCAATTTGGTAGGCGATGTAGCATCGTCGTTGGTATTTGCAGCATAAGGCGTTGGTACACTGCTAATCTTGCAGCGACGACACTGTTCCCGGATATCCGTACATGGATATCCTCGAGTTGGGTGATCAGGAGGTCGGCCTTTTGCTGTGTCAAGCCACGAGCCTTGAATTCTGTTGTTGCGAGAAGGTAGAGAAAGCGGTTTGTGGTTGCTTTGTTTGCAGGATCCTGAGCCATAGCCTGGAGGGCAAGATCTAGAAGTGCGTTTCGCACATCGCCCGGCACTTCTGCTGCCAGGCCGGGAATGGTGAAGAGCACGTTGGTCAGGTTGAGTGCTTGCGTGTTGATGTTCTTGCTTTGAGGACTATTCGCTTCGCCTCGCAGGTCGCGCAGAACGTACTGTGCAATTCTGGGCACCTGTTCCCGCAGATCGCTCACTGCTGGGAAGTCGTCATGTGCCTTGAGCGCATTGTTCAGAGTCATGTACCCATCTAATCTTGACAACACATCTTGCGAGCCGAGTGCTTGTACTACCGAGGCGAGCATCTTGGGTATGCTGACGGGCTCGCGTGGTGAGAAGTATCCCGGTAAGGGTGAGCTGCACTCTTCTGGAGTCGGTGTCGAGAGGATATTCGACTTCAAAATTGATCTCAGCGGCTTTGCTTCTCTGGTCTGCGGCAGTGGTCTGAGAGCTGCAGTGTCCTTCTTGGGGGAGGGTCCTTCATGTTGCAGCGTGTACGACTTGAACCCGACCTTCTTCGAGTGTCGTAGAGACTGGTTTGATGTCGATGTCGGAGATGACTTGGGCGGCGTCTCAATGCCCGGAACTCCGCACGTGTAGGCAGACGACGGCTTGTCGAGCGAGTGCTCGACGTTCAAGAAGTCGAGTGCTTCATCAATGTCGGCAGTATGATCGCGTGGAGGTGTCGGTGGCCTCGCTCGCTCAAAGACGCCAGGTGCTGCAAGCGTCATACTGATGAACGAGCGAATACAGATACAAGCGGATGCTCTTGATCACGCATTGCAGAAGTGGTCTCTATGTAAAGAGCAGGGAATAGTGCCGGCGTTTAGAGGTGGTGGGGATGGTCAGAGCATCATTTCTGAGACTGCGAGCGACGCGAAGCCACGCGAGGACGTGTTAATGGATCCGGGGTTTGCGGCCCGGGGGCCCGACCAATGGGCGGCCTTGTCTGCTCCTCTCACTAAGCATTTCCATGCTATTCCTCGGATACGATACTTGGATAGTTCTAATCCTCGCAATTGACTATCCAAGATCAGCGGCCGTGTCCTTTGGCTCTTGATTGCGAGCCATTGTCAAATTGCTGTTGCCCCACTCTGCATCTTCGTTGCTCGAGTACCTGGATTGAACGGCTATCGCAACGTCCATGTGTCCAGCGGCTCAGGAGCTCAATGACTAAGGCGTTAGCATATACTCTTCCTCACTCCAACAAGAGTAAGCTCTCTCTGGTGAAGCCTTACGTATTCCATCGATTCTTGAATATTCCTTCTGTATCGAGAGTTGAACATGTCTGCTGGTGAGCTTGTGTGATCCACCGTCAGCAAGATGCAATCGCATTGATGCAGAATAGGATCAGAGACCGCAAAGACGCTATTAGAGGCTCTTGCGAAGGATCTTGATCTGGAGCGATTGTCAGATACCGGTACTATCCCCGCATGCTATTCCCATACCTCCAGATACTAATGTCGTCCAGAGCGCGCAAAATCATTGGAGCAGCTCAAGATCATTGGAAGGAATCCAGCTCAAGCAGCTCCTATATTCGAGAGGGCAGGTATCCAGACGCTCGGTCGGTATGCCTTCGACACCGGTATCTCGCTGGCATCGCGAGAAGCTATGCGGTGCCTCGCCAATGCTATGCTTCTTCACGAGCCTGCCCGACAGCTCGTGCTCGACTTTGACTATGCGAGCAAGGCTGCCCAGAGAATGAGTGTGCGTCGGCGATCTCGGATGGGATCGGCCAGCTCTGACCTGCTTGTAGAATGATGATAGAGACGACGAGTTCCTTACTTCGAGGATACTATTTTTCACAACGTACACTGCAAAGCTTGATATACCAATACTCCTTGAAAAGTATCAGCTGGCGGAGAGTATCGCTGCGGTAAGTGGCTTACTACAACCCTGGATCTACTTCTGATCCCTTTCACAGAATCTGCAACGTGCAGTGCGACGTCTAGAAGCTGGTACTAGATCAACGCCAATCACGGACCTAGCCTTTCAAGAAACTCTCAAGCTAGCCTACAACCTCACATACTACAGTCCGGAATCCGCAAAGGCACACCTGCAACCCGCTCTGGCGCCAATAGCAGCCCTGCTACTCAAGACGCCACTCCCTTCACCCCCGCTCCAACCTCCCATCACGCTCTTGATTAACGCCCTTCTGAATCTAAATCCCTCTCAACAACAAGTCGAAGACGCCTCCATCCGCGATCCGTTCTACCCTCCTACGGAGCCCACAGCTCTCACATCCCACCTGGTATCTATCCTCGAGACCTCCTTCCCCCAGACCATCGGCCCCCAAGACGACGCCCTCTTCTCGCCCCTCCTCTCCCTGCTCCGCACTCTTCACGCCACCGCCCCAAGCCCCGAGATCCAAGCCTCGCTCCGCGCCTCCCTGCTCCCCTCGTCCGCCTCCCGCTCCCAACCATTAGGGAAAGACACCACCCTCCCCTCCCGTCTCCTCCGCGCCGCGACGAGCCCCACAACCTCTACCCTCCGCGACACCGTCTCGGCCCTCCTCTACGACCTCTCCTCCGCCAACGCCCAGCTCCTGATCCAAAACATCGGCTACGGCTACGCGATCGGCATCCTCGCCCGTCTAGGTGTTGAAGTGCCCCCCTCGGCGCTGCAAGGGGCAAGCGAAGGCGAGGGCGCGGGTGTCGAAGTCAATCCCATCACGGGCCAGCGAAGGGACGCGGAACGGAGCACCGAGGAGATGGAGAGGGTGCAGAGGGAGATTGATAGTATGACCGAGGAGGAAAAGGAGCGGGAGGCCGAGAGGCTGTTCGTGCTGTTCGAGAGGCTGAAGGCGACGGGGGTGGTGGACGTGAAGAACCCGGTCGAGTTGGCGAGGGAGGAGGGACGGTTTGAGGAGGTGGAATAGAATAGCAGAAACGCCAGAGCGAGAAGAAGGACAGACAGACAAAGAAGGAAACGAGAATAGGAGACGTTCACAAGTCTTTTTTTTTTTGGAGGTGTGGAGGAATTGGAATTAGGTGGTTCGTGCATTCATCATATCGTACACCCTGCCTTTGGTCATGCCCTCTTCGTCTTGGACCTTCTTGCCACGCGCAGTCATGCCTACATTATCCAAGCTCAGCTTGTCCGAAGGTCCCGTTCCAAACTCCGCCTTTTCCTCAACCCGAACGCCTGCCCTCTGAGCGGCCCGTCCCACCTTTCCTCTCCTCTTCACCCGTCTCCAACACCACTCCACCACGACGACAACGGCAATCCCCTAGATCACCATCACAGTCCCAACAATTCCCGCCAACAAGACTGCCAGACTGATCCTCCTCTCCACCGTGCCGGCGCTCGTAACACTGACCTGCTCCAACTTGGACGTCGGGATGTAATCCCTGTACGTACTATCCCTCCTTCCATCCCAGCAGTACCGCGCGAAGCAGTCAGTGCATACTTGCGGCACTGTGGTTCCAGTCCTGTTCAACGAGCGGGACAGAATGGCGCATCCTACGCACGTCGGCCATTGGGGATCGATGGTGCCGTTGCCCTGGGTGGCTACGTTATAGCCGTTTTGGATTATAGCGTTACGCTCACTGTCATTGTAGGAGGGCGTAAAGGTTGAGACGTTTGCATTGTAGACCTGAACATGTTAGCGGAGTGTAGGAGAAGATCAGGTAGAGGGTACTCACATATGGTGCGTTAGGAATATAGACGATTAACGGCGCTTGGCCAGTCAGATTCGAGGCGTCACAGCCAAAGAAGGTTGGGCGATTGTTCAGACCGAGGTTCACGAATGTCTCTTGGTCGGGAACGCTCGGGAAGACGGTGCCATTGCCTATGGGGAGGAACTGGCGTTGGTAGGTCGCGACGAGGGAGGTACCGTTGGGCCAGTTGGGAGCAGGGCTCGAGGCGTTGGTGTCGGCACTGGAGTCGACAGCAAAGATGACATCGACGTTTCGTTCGGGCTGGATGAGGGGATAGAAGGGTATATTTTGCAGATCGGAACCTCCATCCACCAGAGTCAGTTGCTCATCAGCGGCGATCTCAGATGTGTCGTTGTTGAAAGCGATGAAGGGATTGGGGTAATCTGCGATGTCTTCATCACCAGCGCTGATAGCGTTGAAAGCGGTTCCTACAGCACCGGCTAAGATGGGGTTCGCTGCACCCGAGGAATTGATGGCCAAAAGAATCTGGTTGAAGAGGGATGAAGATGTGCCCATGACGTATCCAGCGCTATCAAATCCACGAACACACTGTTGATCGTCCGGAATGGAGCCAGCGGTGAAGTTGGATCCCAAGTAGCGAAGTGGAGCAAAAGCGAACGTTGTCGGATCCCAGGTACCCATCTCCCAAGGGTTGAATTCGTACACAGTAGAGTTTGTGGAGATGATGAATTCACCGGGCGAGCGAGCATCTGCGACAATCAAGGGCATGGGTGCAGCACCGCTGGTGAACCAGCTTTGCCTGGCGATGCTCGAGAAGGTATACTCTGGACCGCCAGCAGAGGCGTTGATTAGCTGGAAGCTGAGTCCACGTCCCCAGTAATCGGTGACGGTCGTATTGTAGCCCGCGTCAGACTTGCCAGAAACCTGATCTACGAGGGTCTGATAATAGCTGGCCGTGCTCAGCAACTGGATGGCACCAGTGTCGGGGCCTTCGAACACGGAGTTTTCGAACTTCCAGAGTGAGCCTGAGCCTGATACATTCTGATTGCGGTCCAAGATGTCTTGGACGGATGTGAAGTTATTGATGTAGAGCGATCCGACAGCCCAGCTGCCGCCGGAGAGACCGGCCAGGTATGTTGTACTCTGCAGCAGACCAGCCAACGAGCCTGCACTTGTCGAGTTATGCCTTGTGCGGTCATCGAAGGCCGAAAGCACACCGGCACCTGTCAACAGAGCCCTGTATCCTCCTCCTGACAATGCAATACCAATGTTGGGCAACTGGCTGACGTTGTTGGCGTTGTTGTCGATGTATGCGTTTGTGTCCAGGCCGGTGATGTTGACCTGGGCTAGGAGTGTGCGCATTGCTCGGATGGCCTGTGGGCGACGGATCTCGAGCCAGTCGGTCTCGTTGACAGAGAGGGTCGCGGCATTGCGAATGACTGGTCTGTTGGATGGGCACGCTTCCGCGGTGGGAGTGTAGCCATTCGGCGCATCCGGAAGGGCACGCTGTACCAGCGCATTCGGTAAGGCACGGTCGCGTGATGTTATAGAATAGTCAACGGCAGAAGCTTCAAGTGCTTGTTAGCGAAGGCATGAGGCTTGGTCAATAGCTTAGGTACATACCGGAAATGGAAGGAACGGCGGCCAATGCCAACGCGGCAACGCTGTATAGCCACATGCCCGGGAAGAATGACAGTGAATCTGAATGGCGGTATACAAGTGCTAAGGAAAAGCAGGAAGCATGGCGAGCTTATGAAAGTAGAAAGAGGGCAGTGACCTGGAAACAAGTGACCTGGAAACAAGGCTGCCTATGCCCGAGCAGGTCCAGAGGATGATCGAAAATACAAAATATGTACCGGCCTCACGTCACTTCGACCATGCAGATTGGATGAAACCCTGCAGCGATCCTTGATCCTTGCGCGTCGTCAGCAGAAAGTTTCGTATATGAAAGGACCTTGGCCTCATCATCGATGGTTGGAAATGTGGAGGCCGTTCCTTTGGTAATCAAGTCACCAGGATATTTATCACGACGGCATCCTTCCACCACAACCCTGCGCAATAAAAAGAGCAGTCCTACATCGAGGTACGCGGCATCTTGAACCTTCACAGGACACGCGTAAGATGAGGCTCAATTGTCGTCCACGGCCTGTTCCTGAACGATCGTCCCGTCCGGAACGATGCGGATGAGGCGGGTGCGGCAGATCTCAGGCATCATCATTCGGGCCTGATTTCCACGGTGCAACCCGCAGAGCCGCACTCTGCTCTTCGCTCCTCATAACGACTTTGGTTGATAATCGATTTATTGCGGCAATGATAGACAGGACTATACCGTTGGGAGTTCGACAAATGCGGCGAGTCAAACAGCTAGCTTTAAGGCCAGCAGGTAAGGACATCAAGCCATCATTCGGATCTCGACCAGAGCACGTCCGCCATCGCCTGCTGAGCATACAGAAACTCGCCCACTACCACGCAACGAACGACCAAACGCCTCGCCAAACGCAAGATCATGACAATCTCAATACCCCACCAGACTGCCCTCGACAATATCAACACTCTCGGCCTCACTGTCTGCCTTGCCCCTCTTCCCCCGCCCAAACTCGACGTCGAGACCCAGGCTCCTGAGGGTATCTTCAATGCCTTCCTTCTGTCCCTCGAGCACATCATACAGTCTGTAAACCATCTCGCTCCTCTTTTCTACTTCCTTGATCAGTTCCTCCATCCTCTCCTTGATCTCCGTCCTCCTTCTCCTTCCGACTGCTGGGTCGTGCCGGCCATACTCTTTCTGCTTGTGCTCGAGCTCCAGCTTGAGGTGCACAACTTCGTCTTGCAGTCCCTTGAGTACTCTGGCAAGCGCCTGCCTGGGCTCTTCGGCCGGGCGGACAGTCATGTTCGTTGCGTCGACATCGTCCCTGTCGCTGACTGGCTTGGGCATGGGGACTGTTTTGGTTGTCTCCTTGCCGGGGCAGGCCAGGCAGTTCTTCCCGTCATGTCGAATCCCCTTGCCGACGTCCTTGAGCGTGATGTCCGGCAGGATGAAAGCGCTTGTCATCTCTTCGAAGCTTCGGCTGCGTGTAGGCCGCTTGGATGCGGTGCTCATTAGAGAGGCATCGACGTCCACGTCTCCGTCCGGGCCAGATCGACCACTCCCCGCCTGAGGTCCAGAGTACGAGATGCAATCCGCCGTCTCTGGACTTTGCACCCTGACGTTTCGGTTTTCTCTGCCAGTGATGTCAAAATTCAGGAGATCCTTCATGGACGACTTCCTCGTCTTCTCTCCTTCAGTGGGTGCAGACGTTGATCTCTGACCCTTGGCCGCAATGCGCTCAGCTTCGAGCTTCTTCCTGAGTGACGACAATTCGGAGGGATCCAGGAAAGATAGGTAGGTGATGTCCCTCTCCTCATCTTCCGCTCCGTGTGTTGCCGCCTCGGTGGTGTCTTTTCCCCTGCGCGTCTTCTTTGGGTGCACAGCCACCTCTGGCTCGGAGACGGAACTACCGTCGCTGAGACCATCCAGCCATCTCTCCGCATTGCCCGCCGCTTCGTTACGAGCCGGGAGACTCAACCGTTCCTCTTCCCTAGGCCTCGACCTAGACCTCGACTTGGACTTGTCCCCTCTAGACTTGCGCGCAGCAATCTGCGACTGCCTCGCCGCTTCGGCACGCGCCTTCCTCACCTCGATCTCAACACGCTCCATGATCTTACTCTGCGCGTCCTGCGCCGAGGCCGACCTTCTTGGTCTCGTCTCGTCCATCACGTCTCCCTTCTTCCGCTCAACTTCACCCCGCTCCCTCGCCGCCACAGACCTAGATTTACACCTCGCCTTCAGCTCTGCCTCCCGGACCGCCCAGCGCCTTAGATCTCCGTCGTGCGCCTTCTCGCTCTCCAGTAACGACCGTTTCAATTCCTCCTTCTCCTCCTTTAACCCCACCACTTCCTCTCGCAGCGTCTCCTTCTGCTCCTCCAATCCATCGACCTCGGCCCTCAGCTGCATATTCTCCTCCTTCAATTCCTCGTTGCTGTAGAACGCCACGCCAAGCTGCGTGATCAAACTGTCGCGCTCCTGCGTGATGCGCTTGACCGCAATGTCCGAGACCGAGACTTTACGTTCGGCGCGATCGAGGCGTTGCTCGGTCGTCTTCAGGGAAGCAAGGAGTTCTACAGGGTCGTCAGTTTGGTTTCCAACAGCACGCAGAGATAATCTAGGTGACATGGAGAAAGGGGGAGACCTACGACTTTTCTCGACGCGCCACTCGCCGCCGCCTTGTCGCTCTTCGTCCGACCCGAAGCCGCTGTCTGGCCGGCGCAGGCGGCGCTCCATCGTCACCTGCGATCGGAGACCCATGATCTCGTTCTCGAACTCCTCGGCTCGTTTGGCGGCCTCGCTCTTCTCCATCTCCAACTGACTGACCTTCTCCTTGAGAAGCTGGAGGGAAGTGAAGATTGCCTTCTCCTCTTCGGGCAACGCAATGCTGTTGATCGGAGCATGTTGTGTGCCATCCTGTCCGGCGCCTCGAGAATACGTGGCGGATGTGAAGCGGGATCTGGGCTTTGTGGTTCGAGAGAAGATGGGTGTGCCGTCTTTGCGCACGCCAGATACGAGCTCGGCGATGTTGGGCAGGTCGGGGAGAGCGAAGGACTGCGCGGTTTGGTTGCCGATGATACTGGCGTCCATAGTGGGAGTAGAGCGACGGGGCGTCTGCTCGTCTGGGCGGAGGAGACCGCCTGTGCTGGTGTAGCGGCTCGGTAGGTCTTGTCCCGCTGAGCTGACTCTGGCCCGGGAGAAACGGCTGTTTCTGGTGCCGGCGGGACGACCATCGGCTTCGGGCTGGATGAAGGACGAGTCACTGATGGCATTGATCTTCGCGTGCATGTCGGATAGTGTGCGACGTCCGAGATTGGCGCGGCTCTTTGCTGGGATGATCTCGCTTGTCCTCGTGATGTCGAGATCGCGTTCGGTAGTCGCGCGACGGAGTGATGCTTGTTTTCTGAGATCCATGCTCTTCCGCGCAGCAGATCGCATCGGGGGCGTTGCTGTAAGATTGTACAGACTGTCGTCGGGAAGAGACAAGACTTGCTCCTCGGACATGTCTTGTGAAAAAGCGTACCTCTCTGAGGCTGTTCTGGTGCTTTTCTTCATCCCACGCCCGATCTCGACGGATCTCACGTCACTGTCCATGCTGTCTCCTTCTCCGCTGTGCTCGCTCCCGTCACCTTGCCAGACCTGTTCGTCGGCTGCCGTGTCGAATTGCTGTGTAGATTCGCGGTCTGGCTGGAAGCTCGTCACGGTACTGTTGCCGCCATCAAATTGTCCCGGTAGCGATGGTGAATTGTTCTGTGGTCGTGATGTGCGTCGCTGGCCTCTAGAGAGCTGTGCAATCACTCCGGATGGCTCTCTCGCTGGAGCCATGACTTTTTGTCGGAATGCTCAATTCCTATAGTATACGACCACGTTACTCCAGAGATGAATAGGCTGACTGACCCTCTATCGCATGCTCAGTATTGTATTTGGAACAATTGATGTTGTGACTTGGATCAGAGATCTCCGGAGTTGGAGCTGTATGGATTTCGCGTCGCACGAGTTCGAGGTCAACAAGTAAACAACGCTACGGCAACCGCGGCAAGTTTTGCCGACCTTGTGCAACACTACATTACTCTAGTCAATCTCAACCTCTTGAAATCCATCACCACCACCACCATCTGACTCGTCATGAGGCGTTGCGTGGCATCATACTCGATAGAATAGTCATCGCTCTTGTGACTCTCGGTGCTTGAATGCAGAGGCATATACAGATTACGTCTAGAGAACGTGCTGCGAACGCAGAGGGCTCTTTTGAGCGCATGTGGGTTATGAAGTTAAGAAGGAATTCTGTCTATATTGGTGACTGAGTTTCGGGAACTTGACCACCATTTCTTGTAGTGATTCAGCGATGTGTTGTTGGACTTTGGATCAGTCAAGAGTTTAGTCTCGACGATAAGAAAGTAAGCAGGATCCTCACGTATACAGCTCATATATCTCTCTCGTCCCCCTCTGCACTCTCCACCTCCACCCAACAGTCGACTACCAGATCACAACAACCAGAGCACGACTACCACATCACGATCACCATATCGGAAAATACCAACCCCAAAACTTCCACGACTATCACGACTACCACCTACACAACAAGCTCACCAGAACCAAATCACAACTACCACCATGCACGCCTCTGCCATCAGTCTCGCTCTCCTTGCCGCCACCGGATCAGCAGCGGTATCAACCATAGTCGCACACGAAGCCTACATCACGACCATCACGACCCAGATCCCAGCCGCGCTCCGAGGCAAGAACCACGTCGAATACACATACTGGAGTCCAGTCGTCTACATGACCACCAAGATCGCCGCCCTGCCTCAGACTATCCCTTGTCCTTCCCTGGCCGCCCGTGAAGCAGCCCACGCTCCCGCGTCTGGGACGGATGGGACAGCTACCATCACCCAGGATGGCGACACGCCCACTCTCACTGCGAGTAACGCCACAAACACCACTTTGTTCCCGAATGGCTATACCGCGACATTGGCGGACTCTACTCCTTCCCCCCGCAACGGCACATACAAATTCTCTTCCTTCTCTGCGTGAAGGGAGTGATGCCGGATCTGTGGTCAGATCTGCTGGCGACTGGCGATTTGCGCTTGCATCATGAGTTTGTTCTGTTGCTTTCGGGGTCATGTTAGTTTTGACAAAGGCTGGTTTGGGCTGCGACAGTGGCTGTCCTCGGGGAGCTGGCGTGGCATCTTGGTCGGTCGTGACAGGATTTTAGATACCCTTGTTTGCGAGTTCATGGTTTGCAATGGCATTGGTCTTATTTATAGTCAGAATGCTTGGGCCGTGAAAGTGCTCTAGTGCCCGATGCCGTCCACGAGACAACGCCCGTAAGCGGCCAGATTTCCGTAACATGGGTCAACAAGGTATTGTTGGTATGAGTCTCGTGCATTTCGTGAATCTTAGCATACGCTATCTGCCTTGACAACCTTGTCCATTCCGCCGATGCATGTGCCATAGACTCTTCTCTCAAAGAAATAGATTTGACGGTGCCTCCATGCAGCCACATCGCCTTCACAGCAAGAGCTCCAACGACACTCGCTGGACATGCAAACCATCTACTGCAGCAAAGGATCCTGTAAAAGGTCAGCAACATATCCCTCCTCCGCAGCATCACGAAACTCACCCTAAAGTGCTTCTGGAAGTTATTCCTCTTCTCATTGCCAGCCTTGTACCTATTCTCCGCTCTCTGCGCTTTCCTTTGCGACTTCTTCTCCTCGGTCCTCAGCTCCCGCTTCCTGGCATCACTGAGTCCGGCAATGCCGAGTTCGCGATTCTGTCGCGAGATAATCTGTCTGCCCCTGTCCCTCTCATTGGTGTTGTTGCGTGGTGTCTCCACGCCACCGTCTTCGTCTTCCGAATCAGAGTCCTCTGCATCCTCGATGGCTCGTCGTTGAATCTGGTCTGCTGATGGCGAGCGGTTGTGCAGGTTCTGGCGGTAGTACTTGTTCAGCGAGCGATGGCCTGCTGTGCGACCTGATGGTAGATGGAGCTCGTATTCGTCATAGTAGACTGCTCGAGGGGTATTGTGGGCGTGCGAGTGGAAGCCGTCAAAGTTGCGGTGTGGTCGAGGGTCATTGTGCGAGTGGTGTCTGTGTCGGTCGAGGGTCTTGTAGCGGTGTGAATGGTCGTCGATGGGTACTGACGTGATTTCATCGGTGGGCACAGATGAAAGAGAGCTGGCATCGGACTCCCAGCCATCCTCCTCGTCGACCAGAACCTCGTCCTCATCGCCGTCGCCATTGGCAAGAGTAACCTTTGTCGCTCGTGATGCTCCCAGCTTGACGCCTGATGGCCGAGCGTCTGCTTCGTCATCATCCGATACCTCTTCATCTGAGTAGGTGCTTCTGAAGTCATAAAAGTCTCCAATATCGATCATATCCTCCTCGGTACTGTATGCGATCATGCAATGGCCTCTATCGCGCATGTGTGTCTGTGCCCCTATTGCAGTCGTCTTTCTTTGGCGACAGAACAGGCACTCGTGCAGGTCGTAAATGATCTCGTGGAGGTGACTCAAGAGCCCTTCAAGATCGACCAGATAGTCACGCTCGGGAATGAACATGCCATGCTGCTTAGACATGTGCTTGACATTGGTCTCCACGTCTTCGCACAGTGTATTGCAGAAAAGACACTGGTTCAGTCGCACCTCCACCAAGTCTTCGTCTGCATCCTCCATGTTGGCATCTGATGCGGTGCTTGATGATGGCTGTGCCGACGGCGCGGATGAGCCAGTATCTTGCGGTCTCACAGCATCCCCGTCCGCAAGTGAAGATGCATGTACAGCATCCGCAATGTCCGCCACGTCGGCTGCTTCTGCGGCACTGACAGTTGAAGCAGTCTCAACAGGCTCGCCTAATGAGAAGGTGGAGCTCATCATGGAGTCCGTTTCCGCGCCGTCTGCCAAGATTTGTCTCGCGCTCATTTTCGCTACCTGTGCTTTGTGCTTTTGACTCCCCAGGTGATTCTGGTACGCATTCTCACTGTAGTAGGTCTTGACGCATGCAGGGCACACTTTCTCGAAGGATGCTCGTGCCGCAGTCGCGGCTGCGGACGCCTTGTTTGCAAGGACTTTCTCAGCAAATATTTCGGATGTCAGAGGAGGAAGCGATGCGACTCTTCGTTTGAGGTTGTAGCGACTATGCACGATTAGTGAACCGTGGTTGAGGGGCACGTGGTGCGGACCTACTGCCAGTCACTCTGCATGTGTGTTCTCTGCAAGTCACTCGATCGGAAGGCGACCTGGCATGTGTTGCACGTGAAAGGGTGGGAGGTCCCGTTGGCCATTGTAGGGCCCTGGGAAGCCATGCTGAGTGAATTCCCTGCGTGAAGAGACTGCGTGCGGGCGTCCGCGGGTCGAGATTTGGACTATGCAGCCGGATCTCCGAGGGTTTTGAAAGCTGTTCAAGACAGATCGAGAGTATTGTAGAGGAAGCAAGAAGGCGTGAGGGATCGTGTGCGAAATGATTGTCTGCTTATGAGATCTTGAATTCTAGAAGGACGGATGAGTGGGCGGGAGAAGCCTTGAAAATGACGTTGTGCCTTCCCGCCGAGAACATGAGGTGGACCCCGCCGGTCGGACGCCAGCCGAACCCCGACCATGCCGACGTCTGGTCTTACAGTAGTACAGTATTATTAGCGCCGCATTGCTGCACTGCTTCGTTTACGAGCAATTATCACTATCAGCGTCACACAGCATCGACCTATCTCTTGTGCACCGCTCGACAACAGTGTGCAGACCTCGCCATTCTTACGAAGGGGTCGTCCAGAAAATTCGTCGTGAAAGAAATCGTACATGTCCGCGACGCATCGTCGCTCACCTCTGGACTTATTGTCCTTCATTTCCCCATGTCAAGACTCAATGACATGATCGCCCTTCTTTCAAACTGCTGCTCCACCTCTTCGCTGTCAGCAGAAGTCAAAAGTAGTCCTTGTCAATGGCAGTAACGACCTCGGGCCCATCATCAGCTGAACACGCCTCCGACAAACATACAACAGTCAGCCGACTTGTCAATCAACTGGCATGGCAGATCCAGCACGGCTGCGACGACGAGAGATGCTCAACTACGATATGTTTCACGTACCGACAGCGGACCAGTCGAGCGCCGCTTCGGAAGTACACACGCCTGTCTGCCCTCGCGATAGCAATTAGTCTCGCTAGTTCGCCGGATCTTGAGAGACTAATATGCCATCATGTAGACCAGCAGCTTTTCGCATCTGAAGACGATAAAGTTCCTGATCAGACAGATCAGAAGTCACTCATGCAGCAAATCTGTAGCACGCAAACCATGCTCCGTTTTACTCACGCATCTTGGCTTTCTGGATCGCATTCCACGAATCACGATGTGGCAAAGGGCGCTCGAGCAGGGACGGGGAGTAGCAAAGCCTCCGAGCTTCACCGGCAAGCATTTTGCGTTCGCACAGAGCAGCCTTTCATTACGTTCGAAGACTTTCGACAGATTGTGGATAACCTGGTGGTCGAGGACTCTGGCAGTCCACGAACTGCCCGCGAACAGTCTCGTGCACGAACGGGGCCTACTCTGGGTTATCTGAGCACGCTGTTCGAATCGCCTGACCGGGTCGCAGGATCGTTTCGAGACGTTATCCCACATGCAGGTACCACATCAACGCCACAGCAGATTGCAAAGCTATCTGGTGCTTTTGCACGTTTGCCCAATCCTGCCACGCTTGCCATTTGCGGCGGTCTACAGCGATGTCTCGAAAGCTGTAGTACTTTTCACAGTGCAGATGACCTCTACTATGTCACGATCATCGCACTCTACAGCATGGGCGTAATGCGGCCGAAGCATGCATCGGCCTCGGAGCTAGATCTGCTTGCAACAGGGACTGAGAATACCATCATTTATCTGACTAATGAGCGACGTGTACGCTTGCTGATCGAGCTGTCCAAGACAATTGTTCGCCATCATCGATTGAGCTCCGGATCCGACAAGGAGACCTTGCGTCAGAGAATCGAGCGGACAGGCTTTCCATTGATCCATCATTTATTACATTATCTCTGCGAAGCTGATCTACATGATTCGGAGCCGCCGAACTTCTGGCGTCTATTTCTCTTGGTCCAACTCCTGAGACACACATTTCTAGCCACATGGAACGGTTCGACAAGCATCATTGTGAGCAGTCCAGCTGGATCTGTACTTGAGATCTTGGAAGCCCTGCTGGAAACAGACTGGACTTCCCTGAATAGAGGAACTCAAATGTCGGCTCGGGCACTCGGCATAGAATGGTCCAAGTTTCTTGGGAACTGGCGGAATGACAGTCAGTATCATCTGAAGACGGTCATGCGACATATTCATATCGAGCCCAGTTGCGAGACGTGGTGTTCTCGACCACCCAAAGCGAACACCCGACATGTCTACTCGTACCATTTCCTCTTTAGCGAAATCGATCACTGGGAGATCTTCCGGACTGCATGTCATAATCGCATGCGGCAGGCATGCAGGGCTGCCTCGTTCGCGAACTATGCCCGATCGCGCATCTATCCGTCTCTGACGCAGGATTCGGATGATTATCTCGACAGGCGACTACAAGTAGCACAGGAGAGCTACCTGGTGCTGCGAATCAGCCGGGAGAAGGTGTTCAAAGACGCTCTCGATCAGCTATGGCAGCGAGAGAGTCGGTCCCTTTTCAAGCCGTTGAGGGTACGCCTCGGCTCAGACGAAGGGGAGATTGGCCATGATCTGGGAGGGGTGCAGATAGAGTTCTTCAACCTTCTTTGCCAGCATCTGTTCGCCGGTGATCAGCCGCTGTTCCAGACGGACGAGGGCACTCAGCTTTCCTGGTTCCGGCCTGGATCCCTGGAGCCACTGCATCGATACGAGCTTCTCGGCGTCCTCTTCGGGTTGGCAATTTACAACGGTATCACCTTGCCTGTCTCTTTCCCGCTTGCTTTCTACAAGAAGCTAATGGGGCTACCTACGAAGATGGATGACCTCAAGGATGGATGGCCAGATGTTCATCACTCCCTCACACAACTGTTGCAGTACAATGGGAATGTCGAGGATGATCTAGCCCTTGAGCAAACCTACACGATGCATGCAAATGGAGTAGATGTGACTGTAGACGCGACATCATACTCCTGGTCAGAGGTTGAGGGAAGCATTCCCAGCTCCTGGATTGCACATGCGAATGTCGTCTCCGTTCACACAGATCGACATGTCGATCAGTACATTGCATCGAGAGAGGCTCTCGGGGGCGATAGCGACGACGAGAACGACGACGGTGACGATCAGGAAGCTACCCAAAATGGGCCGCAATATGATCATACCTCCGATGGGGCCGCTCTCGACTGGCCGGCTTGGTCACTCCAACGCGCAGCAGGTTCCGGGAGTCAGGCAGATATACTGTCAGTCACGTCGGAGAACCGTCAGGCGTATGCAGAGACGTACGCGACATGGATCTTGGACTATTCGATCCGGCCACAGTTCTACGCCTTTGCGTCTGGCTTCTACGAAGTGCTCGACATGGCCATCATGCGTCTCATCCCAGCCGAATCGCTTCAGAAGCTCGTCGAAGGGCGCAAGGACATCAACGTGGTCGACCTCAAGCGGCTGATCACCTATGAGAGCTACACAGCCGAGTCGGAGCAGATCAAATGGTTCTGGTCCATCGTCGACGAGTACTCGCAAGAGAAGCTGCGGCTGCTGTTGGAGTTTGTCACTGGGTCGAAGAGGATGCCGGCGAGTGGACAGCAGACGTTGAGGTTCAACATCGTGGAGATGCTGGGGGAGACGGGGACGTTGCCGGGGAGCTCGACGTGTTTTGGGAACCTGTTGCTGCCGCGGTATGTGAGCCTGGAGACGATGAAGGCGAAGCTGGATATTGCGCTGGAGCATTCGCTTGGGTTTGGACAGGCTTGAGCAGTCTAGAGTACGTTCGCTTGTGCGGGCAAGAAATACAGATGGGGGTTGGGAAAGAGTGGAGATGTCCCGGCCTTGGATGCATGAATGCAGTCATCATTACCTTTTCTTCGTCTGTCCCGCGGCTAGGCATGGTCGTCCTCAGCTGAGCAATACATGCGTGACATGCATCGACGAGGCTTGGTCCTCCTAAGAAGCCGCGGGTTGAAAGTGCTAGGTACGGGGAAGTGCTGCGAACTCGGATCGACGCGCGTCTCGCGGGCGGGCACTGAGCCTTGCACCGACAAAGCTTTCTTGGAAACGAAGATCAGGCTGGTATTGACAGCAAGAATCGATCCGAAACATCCGTAGTCCACTACCAAGGAGTCTAGGATTCTGTGAAGGCATTCGTTGGTGTATGGTGGACTTTTGAGCTTTGAGGGCGTGCCTTGAGGACGTGGGGGGGTGGCTGAGGCATGCGAACGGGCCGCGGGTGCTGAGTAAATGTTGCTGAAACGCGTACTGTATGCCCTGCCCTTCCTTTACAGTAATGATTCGTAGCGATAATCAGGCAGGAGGATTCGACAGTGTTACTTATCATTTTCTGGAGGGATCATGTGGAAAACTCGACTCTGTTTGAGGATCGCCCTGGGACGTACGTGTGTGCTCCCAGTCGAAT
Organism: Sphaceloma murrayae; assembly: GCA_002895985.1. Taxonomy (NCBI): domain Eukaryota; kingdom Fungi; phylum Ascomycota; class Dothideomycetes; order Myriangiales; family Elsinoaceae; genus Sphaceloma; species Sphaceloma murrayae. Next base: position 233,843 of record NKHZ01000010.1, on the reverse strand, counting down.
AACGGCAGCCATAGCATCTAAATTTAGGCAGAGGAAGAGGAACAAACGATCGAGTTCGCAGCGGATCCCGTTGAGAAAGACTGGGTCTTGGGGGCTCGGGGAGGGGGGGGGGGGGCATCTTGCTNGGGGGGGGGGGGGGGGGGGGGGGGGGGGGGGGGGGGGGGGGGGGCATCTTGCTGTCAAAAAAAGGCGACAGGGATCATTTGGGGGTGGTGGATTCGGGCTTGAGCATCATCACAGCCACGAAGCAAGTGGCCTGACTCGTTTCTTGCATGCATCTTGCATCACCGCGCTACATCTCACCTGCTGTTCGCACTCTGTTCTCACTCTCCTTTGCATCCTCGACCTTTGTTGTTCTAGATCTGCCCTTCCAGGCATCATGCTGGACGAGAATCTCCCAGGTACATTCACATGACTTCATCCCCCAGACTTTTGCGACAGCAAGTCGGCTGACCCCTCCCCCCTTCTAGCATTCTTCTTCAAGCGCGCCGCCGATGGCACCCAGCATCATGAGGCTGTTCTGCAGTCATATCAAGGATCTGATCCCACGCCCTCATACACATTAAAGCACGCCGATCCCAAATTACAGGCTTCGCGGAACTGCTATGCCGCCGCCCTGTTTGATTCCTACAACCCGGAGGTCCTCTTCGGTGAAGTCCTGGTACAGCCCACTTGGACCAAACCCACGCTCTCACAGGAGGAGATCAGAAGAAATGGAGGTGTTCCTCCGCCGCCGCAAGCCATCATACCCGGGGAATTCACGATACAACTGTACGAGCCGGATCAGCAGGTGGTCGTGCGGCGGAAGTCAGGCGGGATCGCTTCCAGCAGCTCGTACGAGTTCGACATGCCACAGACGTCCTTCCGGACTCCCTCGGTATCCACGCTTGACCGCACGCAGAGCGATCCGCTGGCGACTGCTACCACGACAAAATTGCAATTTGCCTGGCGGAAAGAAGGCAAGTTGTCCAAGGATTACACCTGCTTCATGACTGGCAAGTCAACGGATACGGTGACCAAGAAGAGCAAGAGAGATCCAGATATCGCCATTGCGCTGTTCCGCTCCCTGCGAGAGGTCACGATCTACGAGCCGAACCTGTCAAGAGTGGAACTGGAGGACCTGAAGGGCCTAGAAGTCGTCATTATCCTAGCCGCAGCGACGATACGAGACATATATATCGGTAACAACCTCCGCGAAATCTTCAACATTGAGGACCCTCCCACACGCAAGCTCAGCAGCGGCGGTAGGAAAGTCGTTCCCACCCCCTCGCAAATCCCGCCACAGCCGTCGAAGCCAGCGAATGGGCAACGTATTCCAACGACTGTCAACCCGAACCTCACCAACCCGCAGCAGGCCCCGACTAAATCTCCTCAAATTCCTTCTCCTGCACAAGCGAAACCCACCCCTCCCACAGCAGGCAAAGACGCCCGACAACAATGGGCCATCGACGCCGAGACTGCTCGTCTGAAAGCTCAAGTTGCCTCGGAAGAGAAAGAAGCTGCGCGTCTCGCCGCTCAGCGCAAACGCGACAAAGAAAAGGCCGACGAGGCCGAGACGAAGCGTTTACGCAAGCTCGTCGAAGCCGAGCAGAAGGAGGCCAAAAAGAAGCAGCGCGCTGTCGAGGAGGAGACGGAGCGCTTGCGGAGAAAGTATGGACAAAATCTCCCCTCGTTACCTGTGCGGCCTGGCGGGAGCAGTGGAAGCGGCAGCAACACTGGCGCAAAGATCAAGCAGCGCCCGCCGCAGCCTCAGGCCGTCAAACCGCAGAGACCGCATGTCAACACAGGTGGGGGAGGGCTATTGGGACTGCCAAGCTCGAGACCACCGCAGCAACAGCGTCCGCCGATGCTGGGAGGGGGCGGAGGCATGTACATGCAGCCGAACAAGAGTGCGTATGTCATGAGTGGGGCCATTCCCGCGGCGGGACCGTCGGGGCCGAGACCGAAGAAGAGTTTCTGGGGGTTGAAGGATCTGGAGGAGGAGATGAAGAGAGTCAGTCGAAAGAAGAGTTCGATTTGGTGACGTGAGGGGTAGCGGGGCAGGAAAGGTGGGCGGGGTGGGCTTTGGAACTGTAGCATATGGATACCCGAATGTAGCATACGAATATCATGACGCATCATTTATCTATCAAGCGTCGTCTGCTACTTGACGTTTGCGACTACGAAGATGCCATGAATACGACATGCTGTGCCTATGAACAACCTAACTGATCACTTTACCACCCCACCTTCCCAAACAGGTAGTCTCACGATCACCGCGTTGAGAAAAAGGTGACCTCGCCTCATCGCCCAGACTCACTCTTGCAACAAATTCAATCACATTGTCTGCTTTTGATTCTGCTGCAGTGACCCGCAAGCAACCACTGCCACATCCCAGGCCAAAGCCACCATGTCCTCCCCCTCGGCAACCCAGGGCACCATCACGCCCCGAATCATCATCCACGGCGGCGCAGGCTCCATAACGCGCTCGAACCTGCCCCCGCCGCTCTACGCAGCGCACCGCTCCGCCCTCCTCTCGATCCTCGACTCCACGACCTCTCTCCTACAGGACGGGACCACCACGGCCCTCGAAGCCGCCACCCACGCCGTGACGCTCCTCGAACTGCACCCGCTGTACAACGCGGGCCGCGGCGCCGTCTTCACCACCGCAGGCCGCATCGAGCACGAAGCGAGCGTCATGCTGTCGACTGCGCACCCGGGCTGCGCCGCCGTGTCTGGCTCCCCGTCCCTCTTCCCCGCGGGACTGGTCAAGGTCGCGGCGTCGAGTATGCGTACTAGCTCGGTGAAACACCCGGTTTTGCTCGCTAGGACGATGCTGGAGCGCGGGAACGAGGTCGGGGGCGGGGGAGCGCAGGGACATGTCCAGATCTGTGGGGATACGGCTGAGGGATTGGCGAGGCGGTGGGGGCTGGAGGTTGTCAGGCCGAGTTGGTGCTGGACGAGGAAGAGGTGGGAGCAGCATCGGCGGGGCAGGGGGTTGGGGACGAGCGATGGGGAGTGGGAGGGGGAGAAGGCGAAGGTGGATCGGGAGGCTGGGTGGGAGGAGATCGCGGGGGATGCAGAGGGGGAGCAGGGGTCGGACCTGGCGCCGGAGACCGGGTTGGGAGGGCAAGAGGGGATTGAGAGGATGAGGAAGGGGAGCAGGGATGCGACTGAGGACTGTGGGTATGCAGAGGTGGAGGGCTGGAACGGGGAGGACTATCTGCCGCAGGGGACGGTGGGGGCGGTGGTATTAGATCGGTTTGGCACGATTTGCGTGGCTACTAGCACGGGGGGGATGACGAACAAGTTGCCGGGGAGGATTGGAGATACGCCGACGATTGGGGCGGGCTTCTGGGCCGAGTCGTGGAGTGGTGAAGGGAGGATGTTCTTCGATGAGACCGGGAGCAGGGCGACTTCGCCTCTGGAGAAGCTGGTAAAGGGCGAGTGGTGGGATGTGCTCAGGGACTGGCTGCCGGAGTGGGCGCTCCCACGTCCGTCGCCGACATATCTCCCGCTGGCGAGCTTGCGAGATGGAAAAGGTAGGAAGGGAGGACCTCTACGAGCGGTAGGCATGTCTGGTACGGGGAACGGGGATTCGTTCTTAAAGGTGTGCTGCGTGCGGACTGTGGCCGCCATGGTCCGCTTCTCGAGCCCCTCGCCATCTCTGCAGTCGGCTCTTACCAAGATGGCTGGACCGGGAGGGCTGCTTGAAGAGTCGGCAGAGGAGCGGTGGAGCAAGACTGGTGAAGGTGAAGGCGGTATCATCGGTGTCGAGTTGGTAGATGGTGTCGGAAAGATCGTCAGCGACTTCAACTGTGGCGGCATGTTCAGGGCGTGGGTCGACGACGATGGTCACGGGCAGATGATGGTCTTCAGGGACCAGTACCAGACAGCGTGATGGGGGCCCTTGGGCCCTTGGGCGCGGCGTCAGGCACGGCCTCAGGCAGGCGTCGAGCGCGCCAAGCCGGGATCACCGACCCCTTTCGAGGTTGCTCCGAACTTTAGCCAGTCTCCAGTCTCCAGCCTTCAGTCTCCAGCTTTCAGCCCAACTTCAGCCGAACCTGAGCCTGCATCCCCTTGGTCCACCCACCATCACTCTCACTCTCGCAGCTTCGACAGTACGTCACGTGCACCGGCTCGGACGTCACCTGTCAAGCTGTAGCTCGTCCGCCGGGACTGCTAGTATGTTCCTCTCCCGACCAGCTAGCAGTGATACGGTATGGACATGTTGCCAGCCCGGAAATGAGCTCCCGGCCTCCAGCTCGACCCTTGAGTCGGTTCTATAACGCACGAAGATTGCCAACTTTGGTTGAACGACGCCACGGACCCGTACAAGGAACTCGCTGGGCTCATGCTTCCTGACCATCAGTGTTTCGAGGGAGGAATGTCGGTGGCCAAGACACGCCGGATCCACTGACTTCCACCATCCCTCGGCTTCTCTTCCAGAACAGGTTTTACAACATTGGACCAGCTTGGAGAAGGTTTTTTTAGCAGCTTCACATGCTCCACCTCCAACACCTGGCCCGTGTCAGATACAATATCGTTCTCTTAGTGATCCAGTAAGTCAAACTGTTGCTCCTCTCGCTTGCTGCCATCTGCGAATCATGCACTGCGCCAGTCGAGCATGATGTGCGACGTACTAAAACCATTCCCTAAACTGAAAAGTGCAAATCGCCAGAGACCCGAACCGAGTAATAACCAGGCAAGTGCATGTAGATTAGCACCCTCTGTATATTTTCCTTGCGACAACTACCGGTACTGGTCAAACTCCTTTACCTCGACGCTCACTGCTTAACGTCGCCACCAATACAGACGACTGCGGCAGTCTGTCTGGCACGCTGCCACCACCATGTCGGCGCAGGAGGAAAGGGCCCAGGCAGCCCTTGCTGCTGCAAAAGCGGCCGTTGCCAATGTCCTCGAACAGACTGGTCAGATATTGACGATATCGATTGTGCTCCTGGTCTTTGTCGTCGTCTCGACCGCGCTACGCATGTACGTCCGACTGGGCATGCTTCACAGGTTCGACGCTTCGGACTGGTCAATGGTGGTCACATTTGTACGTCAAACACCTGTTGTACGGGCCGATGTCTTTTCTCATACTATGCACAGCTTCTCAGTGCAAGCCAATGCTGCTCCGCCATAGCAGTCGTCATGCTCGGTCGAGAGGCAGTCGTCGGCCGTCCACGATCAGTGGGCTTGACCTCTGGCGTACGTCCTGTGAAGTTCCATCCCTCTCTCTCTCCCTCCTGACCTCTCCAGCTCTCCAAATGGTCGACAGGCACCTTTGCCCTCGCGCTCGTCGCCCTCAAGATCTCCCTCGGCTTCTTCTTCCTGCACATCTTCTCCCACAAACGTGTCCAGCGCTACTTTATCATCACCCTCGTTATTCTCTCCACCATAACCGGCATCGCCTACTTCGTCTTCCTCTGCTTCACCTGCACAACCCTCCTTAAACCCCCGGGCCGCGACCTCGGCTGCCCCATCCAACCCTACGGCGAAGGCGTCTTCTACACCTTTTCCGTCATCGCTTTCACCAGCGACTACCTCTTCACCCTCATGGGCATGTTTGCCCTCTGGAAAGCGAAATTGCCCGTCCACACCAAAGTGCTGGCGTGCTTTCTCCTCGTCATAGCGGCCGCAGGCGGCATCGCGTCCACGATCCGCTTCGCCCTCCTCGTCCGCCCCATCACGCCCCAGAATTTTCGGCAGAGCACCTACGACGTCGGCAAGTGGACCATCGTGGAGCACGCCGTGGGCGTCATCGCCGCCAATCTCGCCATGACGAGACCTCTGGTCAGCGCCTTTTTCAAAAAGGTCAGGGGCCACGCGACTACCCTGTCCGGGAACAAGAGCGGGGGTACCCATGGGATGACCGGGGGACGCGCGGGGACAGGGCCCGGCAGCGGGTACATGAGGGGGCAGGAGGCGAGTGGAGATGTCAGGACGGTGGAGAATAACGGGGAGGCCTACCTGTTGCACGAGATCAAGAAGGAGGTGGCGGTGAATGTGGACGAGGAGAAGGCGGATCAGAAGGAGGGGAGTCAGGGGAGTCGGGAGCTGGATTTTGAAAGGGACTATGTCTACGGGCGACCTCGGAGGATGTGAACATAGGGAGAACTCTCTCCAGCGCCCGGGGTCATTAGATGGTCAGGAGAGGCATTTGTGAGCGATTCGACACTTTTTTTTTTTTTTCTTTTTCTTGGATTCGGTTATAAAACATTACGAACTTCTATATGCTTGTGGTTATGAATCCCCACGAGATGGATAGGCGAACATTCCAATTCTTTCTATCACCCTCCTCGCGGGGCTACCTTCCACCCGCCTACCAGTTGATCCGTGAGCAACCTGCTCGGATCGTACTTGTTGCGAATCTGCTTCAACCGCTGCACATTGGCCGCCGGGTACCCGCCAAACACATCCTGGAACTTTTCCGCGTCGTTGAGGTACAAGAACTTGTTGGCCGTGATACCGGCGTCGCCAAAGGCCTTGCACAGCGCGGCGTCGAGTTCGGGCAGGTACGCGTCGAACAGGGGCTCGTCCTGCGCGTTGCGGTACGTGTGGCTGAACTCGATCCAGATCTGTGGCTCGGGCTTGATGCCCATGGGATCGCCACCCCTGAGGATCGCGTTGTTGAAAAAGGCCGTCGTCATGGGCATGGCGGCGAATGCGAGGGAGAAGATCTGCGCGGACGCCAGCCTCTCCTTGGTCAAGGCGAAGAAGGTGTCGTGGGCTATCTCCAGTGCTCGTCGATCGGCGGGGATGTTCTGGATGTAGAACCGTTGGCGTAGACCTCTCGTGGCCGCGTAGGACGCGTCGCTCTCTCCGACATAGGATGCTAGTGTCTTCTTCGTAAAGTTGGAGTTGCCGGGTACAGGCACGAGGTAGGGCGCGGTCCAATTCTGGAGTACTGCAGGTCTGGGGTTGTCTCCGCCGTAGTACAAGTTTCCGCTGTAGATGATTGCGTCGCCTTGACTCGGCCTTCGGTTTGCTATTGGCGTGACGCCGTGCTTGTCGTCCTGACTGCCGTATTTAGCTTGGTTGACAATGGCGTCGAACCACTTGTTCTTGATTTCGTCGCCTGTGCCATACACTTGGTCTGCGATATACGTCGTCGGGGCCGGATAGGCATTAACCTCTACATTCGTGACGATCGCAAAAGAATTTCCGCCCCCTTTGAGAGCCCAGAAGAGATCGCTGAACTCATTGCGTCCATGAGCTGTCACTACACGGCCGTCGGCGAGCACGACCTGTATACGATCAGTGAAGCTCACGTCATCTTCTGTTCAAGATGTACCTGGAGGCTGGCGAGATTGTTGACCGCCCAACCATACTGCTGACCCAGATAGCTCACGCCTCCACCCAGGATAAAACCCGGAACGCCAACGACACCGACACGCCCACCAACAACGACTAAACCCTCGGGTTCGATGAAGCGATAGACGTCTCTCCAGCGATTACCTGGACCCACGTTGAGGGTCTTTCTGTTCGGGGATAGCGAGAGCTGCTTGAAGGCCGTTGTCGAAAGCAGCACACCGCGCGAGTCGATGTTGTTGAAATCGCCAATGGGCATGTGGCCTCCCCCTCGGACTGCAAAGGGCGTCCTAGTGAGCCTGAGTAGCCTCACTGCGGTACCCATTGCTTCAGGCCGGTCTGGGGCGAAGATGCATGCCGGGCCAAGTGCTGACGCTGCGGTCCAGAAGTTCGTGTTGTCCTCATTGTAGGCGACGGACCCGTTGAATGACGTATATTGAGGGTACACGAGTCTGAGTACCTCACATGTTGCCCAAGCAGGGGTAATGCGTGCTCCTGCACTTTGTACCGAGGCAAGAGTGGCCTCGAGATCCTCCTGTCGAGGCTGCAGTGCGACGCTGGCCGAGGCAGAGAGCACCAAGGCTGTCAGCGACAATATCGTCGTCAACATGGCCAGACTTGTCGTGAAAAGACAGCTCTGGGAGGCACACGGATATATAAGATTGACAGACCTGTATAACAATCTTATGCATTCACAAGGGTCCGAGGTCTCTGCAGGTCGATCTCGGCGGAACCGACTGCGTGGCTATACACGCTGATTAAACCTCCAAACGTACCAGTCGGAGAGCAATACTCGTAAAGAAAACGACATGAATGGAAGAGAGTCATGTAATGGAGTCTGCCAAGAGGCGGACACTTGTCATAACCATTGGATTAATTTCAAACTTCCTGAAAAGGTGGCGCGCCGAGAGTTTTGGAGCGCCACTAGAGGGGCAGCCCGATAGCAAGTCGGAGGCGAGAGATGGCCGTGATTGATGGCGTCTCCAAAGGTTTGGTCCAGTGTACATCAGTGTCGTGGCTGGTGCTTACCTAATCTGACCGGTTGCGCAATGCGGCTCTTGAAGCATCGGAACGTCGGAAAGGTGAGGATTGTAGTAGGTATTGTGGCACTGTCAGGGACTTTTCCATCACCCTGGACGGTACGCTCATCGTCGACAAGCTCGAGCTACATCGTTGGAGATGATCATGAATGTAGAATTGTGAGCACAAGTCGACATGCTGTGCCCAATATCGACACCCTCAGAAGATGGTCCTTCAATGCCCTCCGCCCTGACGTTCGAGCTGGTGGCACGATGCTCAGTGAGTAGAAACACATCATCTTTCTCTTCGAGCTCTCCCAGAAGTTCAGCAAATTGACTATTTACAGACGACCCGCGCCCGCGCCTCACTCCTCACCCTCCCCCACGGACCCGTCCCCCTACCAATCTTCATGCCCGTGGCCACACAAGCTTCCCTCAAAGGCCTTACCCCCGGTCAACTAGCCTCGACATCTTGTCGTCTCTGTCTGAACAACACCTACCACCTCGGCCTCAAGCCCGGCCAATCGGTTCTCGATGCCGTCGGCGGCGCCCACAAGCTCCAATCCTGGCCCCACAATCTCCTGACTGACAGCGGCGGGTTCCAGATGGTCTCCCTCCTTAAGCTTGCTACCGTGACAGAGGAAGGCGTGCGCTTTCTCTCGCCCCATGACGGGACTCCGATGTTGCTCACCCCCGAACACTCGATAAGCTTGCAGAACAGCATAGGGAGCGACATCATCATGCAGCTCGACGATGTCATCGCCACTACGTCCCCGGACCACGCGCGCATCGAAGAAGCCATGTGGCGCTCTGTACGATGGCTTGATCGGTGCATCGCCGCGCATGCTCGGCCGCAAAGCCAGAACCTGTTCTGTATCATTCAGGGCGGCCTAGATCTCGACTTGCGCAGAGTGTGCTGTGTGGAGATGGTGAAGCGGGACACGCCGGGGATTGCGATTGGGGGCCTGAGTGGAGGTGAGGAGAAGACCAAGTATTGCTCTGTTGTCAAGACGTGCACGGAAATGCTGCCGGAGAAGAAACCACGCTACGTCATGGGTGTCGGTTACCCAGAAGATCTCGTGGTCAGTGTGGCGCTGGGGGCCGACATGTTCGACTGTGTATGGCCGACCAGGACGGCGAGGTTTGGGAACGGCATCACGGATCGTGGACTGGTCAATCTGAGGCATGCAAAGTTCGCGGATGATTTTGGTCCGGTGATGGAGGGATGTAAGTGCCGAATATGCTTGAGCAAGGAGGACGGCGGCTTGGGGATCACGAGAGCGTACATTTACCATACTGCGGCAAAGGAGACGGTAGGTTCGCATCTGTTGAGCTTGCATAACGTGCATTACATGTTGCATTTGATGGAGAGGGTCAGGGAGGCAATCATCAAGGATAGGTATCCTGATTTTCTCAGGGGCTTTTTCAGCGATCTGTACGATGGAGACGTGACGAGATACCCAAAATGGGCCGTGGAGGCCTTAGTCGGCGTGGGAGTAGACCTGCTGAGCAGCTAGACTAATTATACACGGCTATAGCATTCCAGTAGAGCTGCAGGGAGAAGGCCGCAATGCTTTTGCGTGCTATATGGGGGCCCGCCGTACTCGAGAACCCTAACACGTATGAGAAATGGTTACATGCTTTGGCATCCCTGTCCTTTCAGACTCCTCGCTTGTGCCCGGCAGGATCATGGCGTCCCCAAACCCGCTCTCGGGGTCGTCGGCCTGAGCACCAGCTGTTCAACCCCTTCCCACCGAGGGGGCTCAATTGACCTTACCCGCTTTCCCACCATAACCCAATCCACTAATCTTCGGCGGCGCGACAAGCGTCAAAAGCCCCAACACGGCCAGACTTGAGCACCCCCAGACCCCAACACCCATGCTAGTATTGTAATGCGTATCCTTGACATAATGGTTCCAAGCCCCGACACCCGTCATGACATGATGGAAGACATCAGCCAGAATGGCCGCTTTGGCATAAGGCTGCAGTCCAGCGTCGTGCTGCTGTCTCGTCTTGCCCGTGCTGAGGCCCGGGATGGGCACGGCGCCGGAAACGACGACCAGCATCAACGCGATGGTCAACAGGCCCCAAGCGTCGGTGCGGATATTGTAGATCTCGAGGTCATTCGGGATGAGGTTGCGTTGGGCTGGAGGCCGGAACCCTGGGGGCGTCAGTGGGTTGGCGGGACGGAAGGGGGGAAATCTTTTTCCAATCACATACATCCAATTACCATCTCTGGGTCGTAGATTCGACATGCTGCTCGTACCGTGTACCAGAAGGCGCTGCCGAAGACGTAGGCGTGGAAGAGCTGTGTGACGTCAGAGATGAGAGGTTCGGAGCTTCGAGCAGAGCCATTGAGAGCGAGGGGAGCTCTGCGAAGCTTGTAGAAGAGTACACTTACATCGAGGATAGGCATGATGAATATTTAGAGCGTTTTAGAACGCAACAGAACTGGTACAGGGCACGTCGACGATAATGTAGTCAGCTCGGAGCACGGAGAAGCAGGATGAGGGGCTGCCCCGCGTCTCAACAAAGCATCCGACAGTGATCAGGGCTCTCATCATGCTTGAGCTCGGATCGCGGAAAGACAAGACATCGATGGTCACAGGGAGTGAAATGGCTCTCCTTGGTGGGTCTTTTGCCAGGATTGACTTGCACAAGCTACACTCAACCAGCAGGATGCAATTTGTGAAGATTGCGTGGTCAGACGCACACGAGACGTGATCGTACGACAATATAGTCCTGCTGATGGATCGCTATGGCTGCCTACCAATCTTCTTTGACCAAGTCAGCACCCTTCTCCGCTACTGCATACACGGAAGAAACAATGTTCCCGCTGACGTGGTTGGGGAACACGCTGGCGTCGATAACACGAAGGTTCCGTGTTCCCTTGACTCTGCACTTGGTGTCTACCACCTCCCCAAGCGCACAGGTACCGACCGGATGATACTCGGTCATGATAGCTTCTCTGGCCGCCGTCTTCGCATCTTCAAGTTTCGACAGGTCAAGCTCCTCACGAGGGAATGCGCGCCTCGCGAGTTTGTCCGCAACATGTTTGGACTTGGCGGTCTTGTCGGCCATCATTAGGCCGGCGGCCAGGACGTTGACATCAGCTTCGTTAGAGAGGTAGCGAGGGTCAAGCTTAGGCAAGTGAGCAGGATCTGTACACATTAGCTACCTGCCGTGGAGATGATTGATGGGCTTACCGGAGCTGGTGATATGCACATATCCCCTAGATGCTGGATACTGATGGCACATTGCTAGTGACACTCCAAGTGGCTGATCTTGGTTCTTAAGGGGTGGGAACAGCACGCTTTGATCCTTGATGCCGCCAACAAAATCGCCCGAAGCGCTCACCATGACCATCTGCAGATTGGCTGAGGTGTCGCTCTTGAGATGTGCCGCGACCTGCTTGAGTTGTCTCTTCTGGAACTCATTTTCGCCGCCGGCTTCTACCAATTTGATGGTGGCGGCAAGTTCTTCGTCGTTGGCGAACATCTTATAAGGGAAGAAGCCTTGACAGCTTGAGATCTGAGTCAAACCACCTGCTTGCATCTCCGCAAGCTCTTTCTGGGCGGATTCGAGCACGCCAGGCAGGTGGATAGCGTCGAGGGATATGATTCCTGGTTTTAGCTCATAGACCACACTGGTGAGCACGTGATCGTTGAGGTTGTTTCCAACGCCCGGAAGCTCGATCTTGCATTCGACTCCAGCTGCCTCGAGCACCTTGGGATCGCCAATGCCAGAGAGCTCCAATACCTGAGGAGACTGGTAAGTTCCGCATGAGATGATAACCTCTCGTCCGGCCTTCACGGTGTGGCGTGACCCATCATGAGAGAACTCGACTCCAGTTGCTTTATCACCGTCCATGGCAACCTTTGCTACAGTAGCATCACATAGGACTTTCAAGTTTGGTCGACTTGCGTTTGCAGCAAAGTAGCCTCTCCCAGCATAACTTCTCTTCCCCTTGTTGAGCCCACTGCGAACAACAGAGCCCAAAGTATTGTAGAAGCCAATATGATCCCCGCTCCAAGGATCAAGGGGCTTCTTGGAGAGACCAGTGGCTTCGTCGGCAGCTTTGATCATGTCATTCTCGATGTCCAGGACGGTGGGGTTGAAAGAAGTGCGCACGGGACCATCCGTGCCATGATGTTCCCCGACGAAAGGCATAGTGTCCAATTTGGCCACATTCGGGTCGATGGGCTCCAGAGTTTGATGCTTTCGCATGTACTGCTTCATCACCTTCTGCGACCAGCCCTTGTCCCCCACAAGCTCAGCCCAGTCATCGTAGTCTTGATCAGACCCACGAACATACCTAGGAGATACCATTAACGTCATCAAATCTCGTCAGTGCTGGCATGAGGGACTTACATCATGTAGTTGATAGCACTTGATCCGCCAAGCATCTTGCCTCGAGGATGCTGATGGCGGATGCTCTGATTGTGCTTTTGTGGCTCAGTATAGAATACATAATCATAGTTCGGATTGCCCAGCATCTGGAGGAAGTAGGCAGGGGTATCCACGAGGGGATCATCCAAGCGCGAGGGGCCGGCTTCCAGCACACCAACTTTGATATCTGGGTTCTCGGTGAGCCTTGCAGCGACTACGAGTCCAGCAGTACCTCCGCCGACAATGACATAGTCGTAATCGAGACCGAGAAATTCGGAAGAGGATTCAGCGAGAGCGGGCAGCTTGTGATGTCCATTCACTCCGTTCGTGCCATTGGTGGCACCGTTAGTGTTGATAGTCATACTTGGATCGATTTTGTATCTATAGGTGTGCGGAAAAGGAGGGAGAACACCTTCTAGCATCAGAGTCTGGAAACCAAGCAGTCTTAATCGAGCACGAACGGTTTTGTTTACTTTGGGAGGCTTGCGCAGTACCACGCAAGCATGAGCATCTGGAACCCTCTGTGAGACAGATCTACAAGCCATACGGCCTGTGAGAAGGCGTTTACCTCCCTTGGAGCCAATCAGGATGTCAAGATACGGGTGAATGGCTTGAAGGAGGTGGTTAATGACCCCGCACTTCGGGTGTGGGCGAGGAGCTCTAGCAAGACCCCCTTTCTACTTTTCTCAGACGACCGCGGAGCTAAAGCCCTCGCCCTCCCCCAGAAGCGACACGTTGGGGAGGGTTGCGAGGCATCCCGCATGGCTTTGATGGCGCGCCGGACTAGATCAACGCCTGTGGACGAAGAAGGATTGGTCGACCAGACACTCAGAACGGCTCTTCATCGGTCTCGGAGGACCGAGTACCATGTGTGAGAAGATCCATAGTCAAATATCTCTCGGTTACGCTCAGGAAATATGCTGTGCCATACTTGCTTGTGACACCTGGAGAGAGGATGGGAGTGTGTTTGCTGGGGAGGCGAGTGGGAGACAGCCGAGGGAGTGGTTCGGATCGGATCGGACGATTCGTTGATTCTTTCCCCACAGGTTCTGCTGACTTGGATTGGGGTCAGTGCGCTGGCTGCCAGCCTGCCTGACGCAATGCGCAAACGCGGGGCACCCCTCCTGGCTTTCAACCTCACCAGGTTTCACACTTCTTGCGCTACAAACACAGTCCCACAGTTTCACCACAACGGATACAAGCCTACTATATTGCGCTCAACCGAGAAGCTCCGTCTTGAATTCGATCCGCACCAAGGTATTGAGGACCTCAATCTCACCGTGTGCCTTTAACTTCAGGACCCGTGAACGCGCCAGCTCTGCCCACTCTGTTGGATTCTCTGGATCTCTCTCAGGAAGTGCTACTGCATCTCTTCGGTCAATCATGCCAGGTCTTAAGGCTATCCACTTTGGTGGCGGGAATATCGGACGCGGTAGGTTCCTTTCTCACGTTGCTTTAATTCCCAAAACTGACCCCTTTTCTCACTAGGCTTTGTCGCCGAGTTCCTTCACAAATCCGACTATGAAGTCGTCTTCGTAGATGTCATGGACAGTATCATCGAGTCACTGCAAAAGACCAAATCGTACACCGTCACCGAGATCGGCTCCGACGGAGAACACGCCTTCACCATTGACAACTACCGTGCCATCAACAGCAAGCACGAGGAGGCCAAGGTTGTGGACGAGATTGCCACAGCAGACGTGGTCACCTGTGCTGTTGGCCCCAACATTCTCAAATTCATAGCCCCTGTGATCGCCAAGGGGATCAATAAGAGGGAGAAGGATACCTTCGTGTCAGTCATTGCATGTGAGAACGCCATCGGCGCTACCGACACTCTGCGCGGGTTCATCGAGAAGACACTCGATGACAAGGTCAAGGGAGATATCGAGAACAAGGCTCGTTTCGCCAACAGCGCCATCGATCGTATCGTTCCCGTCCAAGATGCCGATGCTGGTCTCAACGTCAAGATCGAGAAGTTCTACGAGTGGTGCGTTGAGAAAGCCCCCTTTGGCTCTGCAGGCCCGCCTCCCATCAAAGGTGTTCACTTTGTCGATGAGCTCGAGCCGTACATTGAGCGCAAGCTCTTCACCGTCAACACTGGTCACGCAACAGCCGCCTACTATGGCCACAACCGCGGCAAAAAGTACGTTCATGAGGTCCTCGAAGATAAAGAGCTCCATGACATCGTCCAAGAGACTCTCAAGGAGACGGCCCATCTCATTGTCAACAAGCATGGTATTTCCATCCAGGAACAACAGGACTACGTGCAGAAGATTGTCAAGCGCATCTCCAACCCGGTCCTCAAGGATGTCGTCGAGCGTGTGGGTAGGGCTCCTCTCCGCAAGTTGTCCCGCAAGGAGCGTTTCATTGGGCCTGCTGCACAGCTCGCTGAGAAGGGGGACAAGGTGGACTGCTTGCTTGGAGGTGTCGAGATGGCCCTTCGTTTCCAGAACATCGAGGATGATGATGAGAGCAAGGAGCTGGCCAAGATCCTGAAAGAGAAGTCCTCGGAGGAGGCCACTCTGGCCATCACCGGACTTGAGAAGTCTCACCCTCTGTTCAGCCGCGTCGAAGCGGTGGTCAAGAAGGTTCAGGGCTGACTACATGCTGGCAATGCGGCCAAATCCTCAAAGCTTTGAGCGGCGTGGTCGAGTGATATGGGGCAAATCTGCAACAGGTGACATGCGGCACGACAAAGTCAGGTAACGAGGCGACAACGAGATATGAGAGTTCTTCATGCATGAGCGAGGATATACAGCCAATTTTGAAATTTAGACAAAAGTTGCCATTGCCGTGACCAGAGATGGGCATGCACGTGCTAGAAATGCTGTCTGACTATAATACATAATAAGCTTGGAACCGCCGGGGCTGGCTCTTCATCGTTGCCGATCAGACGTCATGTCACATCCATCTTGTTACTCGTGCCGTTTGCGCCTCAGATCCTCATAGCACTATACAACTCTGTAGACGCCTCAACCCTACGAATACTCTATCGATTCGAGCAAATACAACGCGCTTGCTCGTCATCTGCCAGTTATGTCATGGCCGTAGATCCGGTCGTGTGAGGATCCTTCCCCCGTCGGTTCGGATCTAGCACTGACCTGCCCCAGATACCCCGATAGCGACAACCTCGCACACGCCGGGAAAACCTTCTATCCTCTGAAGATACCCGTATCGTAAGCCATGTGAGCCTTTGGGTTACTCACGATTGACATTGCAGACACTGGCAGCTCCGCCACTATATATCCCATCCCGATCCCGACGTCCTCTACTACGCCAGCGGCAGCGATATCTACTACCTAAACACCGCAACAAAGAAGAGAAAGCATATCGCGACACTTCCTTTTGACGCTCGATGTACCTCTGCTGGGTTCGGCTATCTGTGCATTGGGGGCGAAAACGATGGACACTTTGCGGTAGTGAAGCTTGAAGAGAGTCGCGCGGCGGATGTAGATGCAGCGATACCCTTTGACTACTGGCAAAGTCATCGCGGGGCACCTCGTGCAGCGGATATCAAAGTGGAAACAGTGGGAACGGATATCGTCAACTCCGTGTCAGTACACCAGATCCACGATGACGAGGCACATCTCCACGACGTTGTTGCAGTTCTCACCAACAACGATCGGACTGTACGCATCTACTCCCTTATACACAGTATCGAGGCAGCAGTACTGCAGCTACCGGATCCAATGAACCATGCCACAATATCTCCAGATGGAACCACGCTCGCAGCTGTCGGTGATGTCAACAACGTCTACCTTTTCAAGCGCTCTATGCACCAGGACCCCCCTCAAATCCCTAAACCCCACAACCGCCTTAACATGTCTGCGGCAGACTGGACAGAAGTTGCTCGCTATCCACTCTACATACCTGGGACTGATAATCAAAAGGGCTATTTCACCACAACGTGGTCTTCCAGCGGTCACCTTCTAGCGGTAGGGTCTGAAGCCGGGTACATCACCGTATTCGACATGATTGCGTTTGAGGAGTCAGGATATCCGACAGAGATCGAAGCTGTGCGACTGGTCACCGTCCCATCCTCGAGACCGGACTTTGCGGGTAGCAGCTGGCCGGGCGCTGTCAGATCGATGCTTTTTGTGCCAGACCCATGGGACTTGTTGATCTGGGCTGAGGATCAGGGCAGGATCTGCATCGGAGACTTACGCACGGGGCTCAAGAAAAAGCAGGTAATCAATCTGGATCCAAAAGACGTGACCCTTCACAAGATAGACGTGGAAGATCTGGAGCCAGACGAGAACCCAGAAGATGCTCGGCGACTCTTGGAGTTAGAGGAAGAGTACATCCGTAGGCGCATGCGGGATCAAGAAGTCGATGTCAACTCGATTGTGACTGACGGTCAGGTACGCCAGCGCGATCAACGGTACTTGCGATTGGGCTCAAGACTGGGCGATCGGCCCTTTTCGGCACTAGGCAACGACCCGCAAGGGTTGACAGCAGATGAACAACGAATATTGGAATCATTACGGACAAGTAGGCAACGGGAGGAAGAATTATCTCGTGGCGCTTTACCGACGTCGGTGAACTATACATCGTCGAGTCTATTCGACGGCTCGCAGGATCGGAGACGTGATGACCATTCAGCATGGCCCCCTCTTCAGGCCGGTGCGGTAGCAAGTACATTCCAAGAGCCATCGAGATTGACCTCTCGCCACGAGGCCAGTTCCGGTGGCCAGAGAGACAACCTTTCGCCGAGCACACCCGCCATCCGGGGCTCTGCGCATGACATGGCAGCAGCGCAGATGGAGACACTTCTTCAGCAGACGCGCGAACGCACGCGTCAGTTGCAAGCTCATCAACGAGACCGCGTTTCGCCCAACGCACTTGCTGTCCGCGATTCCACAAATGATGACGAGGCAGCACGAATGCAGGTACTTCGCCAGCCAGACGATGTTCCGTCATACATGACCACTGTCCGCGACTCCGCACATAACCTGGCGGAGGCGCAAATGGACGCCCTTCTCCAGCAAATGCGAGACCGCGCGCGTCAGTTTCAAATTCGCCAAGAGAGCAGTTTGCGCGCTTCTCGACCAATTCCACCACACGCACGGCTTCACCCAGACAACCCTCGCGCTCGCCAGGATGACGACGAGGGCCCTTGGCGCGTCATTTCCAATGCAATGAACCTCGCGCGCGGTCCGTTGTTCGAAGGTAGCACAGCGGAGCCCAATGCGACGGAAGAACGGGAGCTATCAGACCATAGAAGAGCATTGATCCAACAACGTGAACGACTGCGAAATCTACAGCGCAACCTGGACGCCTCGGCAAGCAGTGCGAGAGGTGATGCCACAGACGCGAACGCTGGGTTCCAGAGCCGATACGAGCTTCTGCGGGAGGGCAACAGAGATGCTGCAAGAGGTTTCGAGGCAGGATGGGAACTCCTCAGACGGAGATCGGTGAGGCGGACCGGAGTCTTGACGCAGCTTAGTGGGATGGAAGTTGGGGTTCGGACTGCGGGACTGGCGATCAGTAGAGATGGAAGGACGGTGTGGGCTGCCACGGAGGAGGGTGTATTTGAGATTGGACTGAGGTTTGACAGTAGAGGTCAGTGGGCTGCCGTAGAGATGCTGTAAGCTAGGTCGAGAGCATTCTTAGCATTGCTTGGGTTGGCGTCTCGAGGGGACGTTGCCCATGCTGCAATATTTCGCTGTGGCCAAGGTCACATTTTGCATAACATCACGCACTACATTCCCTAGATACAGCAGAGTACGATTTCGGCTGTTGAATCTGGACATGATCTAATAAGTTTGTTAATGGTAGAATTCCAACCCTGCGAAATCCCATTCACCTCAGGCTCTCGGCAAGCCGGAAAGATCCGTGCGCTGCGCCGATTGGAGGATAGCGCGTCGAGCTCCGAAAAAAAACGGGACTGGTGAGCGTCATTCCATTCAGTTCGATCTACCTGCATAGGAAAATTGTTCACCATTGCCATCGCATCGCTATCATCTGCCCCATACACCTTGTTACCTTCATTATCCTCTTGTAAGACGACGCTGATATTATCTCGCTACACCATACAATCCTCCTTTCTAGCTGACGCACAACCCTTCACGAAATGTTGTCCTCGAGGTTTACTCGGAGCGTAGCTCGCAGCGTGAGTATCAAAGAGCTCAAGCACACAACACAAATGTCGCTGACAGATCTCAAAGGCTCGCGCCACACCTACAGTACGATCATCCATCAGACCAGCCACGATAAACTCGCCTTTCCGAAGAGGCTATGCCGACGGCGGAGATGAGAAGGTCAAGGGCCAGGTCATCGGTATCGATCTTGGTACCACCAACTCTGCCGTGGCGGTGATGGAGGGAAAGACGCCCAGAATCATCGAGAACTCAGAAGGTGAGGCAAGAATGAGAAGCAAGATGAGAGCTGCCTAGCTGACATTTGCCTCAGGTGCCCGCACAACGCCATCAGTGGTTGGCTTCACAAAAGAGGGCGAGCGCCTCGTCGGTATCGCGGCAAAGCGTCAAGCCGTCGTCAACCCAGAGAATACCCTTTTCGCCACAAAGCGACTCATCGGTCGCAAGTTCACAGATGCTGAGGTTCAGCGCGACATCAAGCAGGTCCCTTACAAGATCGTTCAGCACACCAATGGTGATGCGTGGCTTGAAGCCCAAGGCCAGAAATACTCGCCGTCTCAGATTGGTGGCTTCGTCCTCGGGAAAATGAAGGAGACCGCTGAGGCCTTCCTTGGAAAGCAGCTGAAGAACGCCGTCGTCACAGTACCCGCCTATTTCAACGACCAGCAAAGGCAAGCCACCAAGGATGCCGGCCAGATCTCCGGTCTGAACGTCCTTCGTGTTGTGAACGAGCCCACGGCTGCTGCGCTTGCATACGGGCTCGAGAAGGAGAGCGACCGCATTGTCGCAGTCTTCGATCTGGGTGGTGGTACCTTCGATATCTCCATCCTCGAGATCCAGAACGGTGTCTTTGAGGTCAAGTCAACCAACGGTGACACCCACCTCGGAGGCGAAGATTTCGACATCACTCTCGTCCGCCACCTCGTACAGCAATTCAAGAAAGAGCAAGGTATTGATCTCTCGAACGATCGCATGGCTATCCAGCGTATCCGTGAGGCTGCGGAGAAGGCCAAGATCGAGCTCTCCAGCGCACAACAGACGGACATCAACCTTCCTTTCATCACTGCCGATTCCTCCGGTCCCAAGCACATCAACAGCAAGATGACCCGTTCACAACTCGAGCAGCTCGTAGATCCTCTCATCTCGCGCACCGTTGACCCAGTCCGCAAGGCGCTCAAGGATGCCAACCTACAGGCCAAGGAGATCCAGGAGGTCATCCTTGTTGGTGGCATGACACGTATGCCAAAGGTCACCGAGACCGTCAAGAGCATTTTCGGCCGCGACCCTGCCAAGTCTGTCAACCCCGATGAGGCTGTGGCTATCGGCGCTGCGATCCAGGGTGCAGTGCTTTCCGGTGAGGTCACCGACGTCCTCCTCCTCGACGTGACGCCTCTGTCCCTTGGTATCGAGACTCTCGGCGGCGTCTTCACCCGCCTCATCAACCGCAACACCACCATCCCCACCAAGAAGTCGCAAGTGTTCTCAACTGCGGCTGACTTCCAGTCAGCTGTGGAGATCAAGGTGTACCAGGGTGAGCGTGAGCTTGTTCGGGACAACAAGCTTCTTGGAAACTTCCAGCTCGTCGGCATCCCACCCGCGCACCGTGGTGTACCGCAGATTGAAGTCACTTTTGACATTGACGCCGACTCGATCGTACACGTGCACGCTAAGGACAAGTCCACCAACAAGGACCAGTCTATTACCATCGCCTCAGGCTCTGGTTTGTCTGACAATGAGATCCAGTCCATGGTAGACGACGCCGAGAAGTATGCCGACGCCGACAAGGAGAGGAAGGCTGCCATCGAGACTGCCAATCGCGCTGACTCTGTGGCCAACGACACGGAGAAGGCCCTTAAGGAGTTCGAGGAGAAGCTCGACAAGGCCGAGGCCGAGCCCATCAAGCAGAAGATCGCTGAGCTCAGGGAGATCGTTGCCAAGAGCCAGAGCGGCGAGGGCAACGTCACTGCCGAGGAGCTCAAGAGCAAGACGGATGAGCTCCAAAATGCCTCCCTCACTCTTTTCGACAAGATGCACAAGGCCAGGTCAGAGTCGAGCCAGGAGCCACCTCAGGGCGAGCAGCAGCAGGGTGAGAGCCAAAGCGGCGAGAAGAAGCCGTAAACGCCTCATATCCCTCGACTCTTATCCCCTGCTCCTACTACGTCTCAATCAAAAGCTTGCTTGTGTCTCATGACCACTTGGTCTTACCCAACGCTCTCGCAGACTTCATAATGGAATCATTAGGGACCTTGCCGAAGCAGGCGTTCGGATGCGGAAATCCTCAGGCGAGAATGCGGCACGTTGGCGTGACAGGCAGTAGTCGCCACCTTTCGCTCCAGGCCTCTGGCACCTTCTCGTCATGATCGAAGCGAATCTTGTTTGCATGTAAAAAAAACGGCGGCGCATTATAGTAGATATCACATGTTGTACTCTAGCGGAATACAGTTCCTTCTCTCCTCTCCACAATGTTATTATATTCTGAAAGCTGTGAACGAAAGATTATGACGATCGAGCCTGGCCGAGATGATCAAGTGATATGCTCGACGTTCCATCCAGACATGTTCCCCTTGCCCTGCTTCATCTGCTGTGTTATAAAACTCACAAACTCGTGTCCGAGATCTCCCCCGCGCCAATCCCGGAACAGTGCCGAAGTCAAGCACCGGTGGCGGCGTTTTGACCGGTCTCGCTCCATCATGCCCGGACAATTGGGCCTTTCACCGAGATCGTGTATCGCTCCATTTAATGTAGGTCACTGATATGTCTCTATCAACATTTCTATATCTGTTTCACCCTCGACCGGGCTGCTAGAACCTACCGCGCAGCGATATGACGACTGCGAACGAGGGCAAGTCGCCTGCCGATGTGGACGACGGCAAACGGGCCACTGAACTCCAGCCCGGCGCTCATGTTTCTTCAGAGCAGTCTTTCACCGAGGAGAAGAATGGATCTGATAGCCAATCTTTGACATCCAAGGTCCTCGACATACTCAACTGGATGCCGGAACGATGTCGGTGGAACCCAGAGAAACCTCCTGTCTTTGGGACGCCGATGAACGTACTGTTCGCATTTGCGGGTGCCTTCACAGTGGCCAATCTGTACTACGCTCAGCCCATTCTGAACATCCTGGCGCGAGACTTTGGCGTGTCGAACGAAACGTCCGCGAGGATACCAACACTAGCACAGTCAGGGTACTGTGCGGGACTGTACTTGCTATGCCCGCTAGGCGATCTCTTTCGCCGCCGGCCTTTTACTCTCTCGCTCATCTTCTTCACCGCGACCGTCTGGATTGGTCTGTGTATCACCAACTCTTTTGTCGTTTTCCAGGTGCTCTCCTTCATCACCGGCTTCACCACCGTGACCCCTCAGCTCATGCTCCCTCTTGTTGGCGACCTCTCCCCCGCCCACAGACGAGCCCAATCCCTCTCTATCGTGGTCTCGGGTAACATTATGGGCATTCTCATTGCCCGCATCCTCTCCGGCGTCGTCACAAACTTTATCCGCTGGCGCATAATCTATTACATTGCTCTCGGCCTGCAATACACAATCTTCACCCTCCTCTTCCTCTTCATGCCGGATTACCCCTCCACCAACCCCTCGGGCCTCCCCTACTACCGTCTTCTCCTCGACGTCATAATCCTCTTCTTCCGCCACCCTGTCCTCTTCCAATCCTCCCTCATCGGCTTCTGCACCTCGGCAACCTTCACCTCCTTCTGGACAACCCTGACCTTCCTCCTCTCCGCCGCTCCCTACAACTACTCCCCGCTCATCATCGGGCTCTTCGCCCTCATCAACATGGCAGGAATCTTCCTCTCCCCCATCTACGCCCGCACTTTTATCGATAAATTCGTACCCATGTTCTCGGCTCTCATAGGCCAGTTCATCGCCCTCGCGGGCGTCGTCGTGGGTACCACAACGGGGACCTTCTCCGTCGCAGGTCCTATTCTCTTCGCTTTTCTCCTCGACGCCGGGTTCCAGATCACCCAGATCGCGAACCGATCCGCGATTTACAGCTGTGATCCCAAGGCTAGGAATAGGGTCAACACGACGTTCATGGTAGTCAGTTTCCTCGGACAGGTCACGGGTACGGCGGCGGGGAACAGGCTGTACGCCAAGAGTGGGTGGAGGGCGAGCGGGGGGCTGAGCATCGGGTTGATCGGGTTCAGTATTCTGCTGTTATCCTTTAGGGGGCCGTACGAGGAGCGGTGGGTGGGGTGGAGGGGCGGGGCGAGTATGAGGAAGAGGAACAAGATGAGCGCGGACGGCCGGGAGGAGAAGTTCGGGAAGGGAGAGTTGGAAGGCAAGGGACCGGATGATGGGGTGAGGGGAGACGCGGAGAGGGCGTCAGGGGTGGACGGGGATGTAGAGATGGGCGATGTCAAGGAGAAGGAAGTCGATGGGGAAATCAAGCAATTGCCCTCTCGGGAACCGTCTGCGGACAAACAAGCAAGGGAAGCATCTGGATCGGAGAAAGGAGATGAGGTGGTCCTGGGATCACACAGGACGGAAAGAACCTTATCAACTTGAAGATCATCAGTTGTAGAACTGGGCGCCGTGATGATTGACGACCATAGACTGCGAGATGCATAGCAATGGTAACTTGTAGATAGAAGTATATGTACATGATCTCACCATGATTGAGCAAAGAGCAAGCCCCTACTTTTGATCTAGGCGGTAATCTTCAAGTCACCATCTTCCGGCCCTCGCTTGGAGTTCCAGCAGTCTGGATCGTCCACACGATGCTCATCGCTGTTTCTTCCCACTTGCAGTGACTGGCTGTCGACGTCCAGACACGGCCACATTGAGCCTCTGTATCATATCGATGCCCATGAAGACAGCTGGATTGCATCAGCCTCGACAACTAGACCGGGAAAACCGTGGATCGGTACTCACACACGGCTAGATATGGGACATAGAGCTTGCCCAGCTCCAGCTTCTCGTCCCACGACACCGCCTTCCACGACATGTAGTCAGCAATGCAGGTCAATGTCGTGACGCCCGTCTCAACAGCGTAGACAAGGAGCTGGACGGGGATCCGACGATCGTCTACGCACATTAGCCACTATCACCCCTTCACTGACTCGGGGGGGAGGGGGAGGTGAGGGCTCCGTACCGTTCAGCAGCGCGGGTATGGCCCATAGGCACAGCGGCACGTGATAGATAAGCTCGAGGTACATGTACAGATCGAACCAGGCCCTAGCAAGGCATCAGCACCTTCATAGAGCAGGAGCGGCAATGGACGATCGTACGGAGGCGCCACGAAGAATTGATCCCTGTATGTCGTGACATACCACTGTCGGAGGCTGTCCATGTATGCGGGTCGGATACTGGCGGGCCAGAGTGGATGGAGATCGACATCTGAACTCGATCAGACTCTGAATAACGTGCACTGGCAACGCGGTCGGGGACCTACTGAACATGACTATGAGGTGTATGGCGAAGAAGATCATGTAGATTAGGTCGATCTTGCGGGACATGATTGAGGTCGCCATGTCGATGGCGAAGGATACGTCCCTACAACTACGCGATCTATGATTTCAATCGCACAAACGAATGTGTGTGCCGAAATGCAATATGGCGAATGTCTAGGTAGTGAGAAACTTGTAGGAGGGCAACGGACAGGGTTGACGAAAGAAGCTTGTAGACTGTGACTTCTTGGCTAGTAGCAGAGACATGGCATTTATATCAAGATCGGAGACTGGACGCAAATTGTCTCGTCCGGAAACAAGTCGTCACTATCACAACGGAGAAGTTCCTTGAAATGCCTTCTAGGCACGTAATGTCTTCTCTATCCTACAAATCTAACAGATCACCGTTCCCCCTTCCGTTTTGAGGCTGATATGCCTGCTGCGGTTGATTTTGGTTCACCACAAATCCTGTCTCAACAGCCGTCGGCGTGACAGGGCTGGAATTGTACCCATCCGCGTCGTTGACTGATAGATGCGCCATTTGCTGGCTGCCGATGCTTGCAAAGTACAGATCCGCTGCGTCTACAGCAGACGAAATGTCGCCGTTCGACCCGCCGTTGATGTTGGTCGTGCCATTCGATCCGCCATGTCCACCAAGGCCAGCGTGAAGCACATCTTCTCGCTTCGGCAGGCGGTGTTTTTGCAGCGCTGGACTTTCCACCAACGTTCGGGGACGAGCTGTTCGAAAGACGGACTTGATCGGCTTAAGGTAGATAGTGGCCAGGGAACCCACTGAAAGGCACATTTCTTGTAGGGTGAAGGGGTCGAGCTTTTCGCTTTCTGCTGTGATCGGAGGTTTCTCGCCCATGACTACTGTCTTTGCCGCTGCGGGATCCGTGGAAAGCAGTCGCCAGTACATGTAGCCTCGATCTCGGAGATCTGGGTTGTCGGTCTCTTCGGTGGCCCATTTCAGTACCTTTGGTACCAGTTCCTGGCCCTTAGTCGGTCGCAGGATGAAGAGCTTCACAGTCGCCGTCAAGAGCGCTAATTGAACATCGTGCGATTCGTCTTGGAAGGTGAAGAGGAAGTCATCAAGTAACTCATCGCTGTTCTCGATTCTGTCCGCATACTGCCCGATGATCCAGATCATTGCCGCCTTGGCCTCAGGCTCGTCGAGAGAGTCCAGGTTCTCGCACAACGTTCCAATGATTGACTCATACTGGTTCGGATACTTCCTGAAGATGTTGCGTATGACCACTGTCGCTTCCTGTACAATATACGAGACCTTTGTCGCCACCAACTCCAGAAGCGTACTGATGCACAGTTTGGCTGCTGGCTCTATTTTGATGGCAAGCTTGCCAATGGCTCGTACAGATTTCCGCACGAAATGAATATCGATCTCGGTCGCGTATTCCCGGAGCTCCGCGAGGACTTCCTTAATGTTGCCCTCGTTTGCCAACATGAAGATGAGCTCTAGCTTCGTTACTTTGACGTAGATGGGGTCATTATATTTACAAAAGAAAACGCGAATGTCATTTCGAAGAATCTCGGGCCGACGCTGTAATATAAGTAGGGCGTTGCGCAGCGCAAGGTATTGTATCTCATGGCCTTTTGAGAGCAGCGTAACAAGAGGCGGGGAGAGCTTGTGACATAGTGAGTTGATGATCTTCTCATCCGCAATGTAGTTGAGGAAGTAGAGAATGACTCGGATACAACCAAGAACAACGGCGGAGTTGGTGTGGGAAAGACGAGGAGTAATCCGCTCAGCGAGGAATGTGGCTTCCTGAGAATCCGCGGGTACAAAGTTCATCATTGCCTCCAAGATGTACGTCTGGCCCCATTCGGAACAGTCGGCCAGAATCGATACGATCTTAGAAGCGCTGGCATAGTCGATTGTCAATTTGATTGATTCGCTCCGCTCCCAGATGTCCACTAAGCTCGCGAGAGCGCTGGATACCACAGTCTGATTCTCATCGCGCAGCATACTGTTGAGCCCACTGATGAGATCCGTGTTCTCTACCACGTGCTTGTCATGGTCGTAGAGTTTCGAAATAGCGAAGCAGGCGGTCTTGCGAACGTATGCGTCTGGATCTCGCAACAGCGCCCGGACGGGTCGCACAGATGCCTCGACGAATTCGCGCACATGTATGTAAGATATCGTACGGAGGGCCAGGGCACGCATGAGCGGGTTGCCATCTTCCATATCTTGTACCAGTATCGGGAGGGCTTTGAGTGCAATGTCCGGTTTCAAGCGAGCGTAATTGACCAGGTACAGGAAGCACCTCTCTCGTCAGCTTCATGGTCCTTCTCATGTACGCCTACTTACATCTTCTTGATCTCCAGGCTGGGTATCGTCATGCATGCTATAATGTCGGGAAACAAGGCCACCATGTCGTTGTTGCTCATGGTCATATTTGCAACAATCTTTTTGAGAGCAATCTTCTTCGACAAGTGCAGTTTGTCCTTTTTCCCACCGCCGACTTGCAGCTCTTGTCGCAACTCCGCGACTTTGCCCTGTACAGGAAAGACATGTCGTAAGCTTCGATACTCTGAACCGAGGGGGCCAGGGCTGTGGGTGTAATTGGTTGCATAGATCGCAAACATGACGGGCTATGAGAGATATGAGGATAACGTGAAAGGACGTACTCGTGCAAAGAGCTTAGCATCCTGATTGCTCGAGCTCATGGTGGAGATGTGTCCTATGCGATCGTCGAATGCGTAGACGAGTCGCGGCTGTGGTCTATCTCGAGACCCCTCCTTGTTTGAGGGGTCCGATTCCGTGGCTGCAGGTCTTGTCCGCGTGATGTGTCGCAGCTATGGCTTCGGCACCATATCCTCCTCCATTCGCCCACGTCGTTGACTTGTAAGCGATTGACGACGTCGGATCAGCTTGCGGAGTGTCGAGAGGGCGATGCTTGACTTTCGCAGTTATACATCAACGTCTGGGGAACCCTCGAGTCGGGTCAGTGCGTGCAGCTGGACCTGCCGCGCAGTGCCGCTGTAGAATTCTTGGCGCAGTGCCGCATCAGAGCTTCATGACTTCACCGGAGTCGAAGACTAAGATAACCTCTTTACCAGGGCACGGAACACCCCGATCTCACCTCCTCGATACCACTATGCCGTCTCCGCCGTCGCCTCCGCGATGGGTGCTCGAACTGAATGATGCAAACCCGTCAAAAGCCAAGAACAATACTTTCCCGGATCCTCCAGGCTACACTGGATCAGGCGCTGTGAAGGGTGGTGGAAAGACCAAGACACCGGCCAAAGATCGCAAGGGCCCTTCAACAGAGGAGATGGACACGCTGAAGATGAAAAAAGCCTGGGAGATAGCAATCGCGCCAGCAAAGCAACTTCCGATGAATGCTATCGGCATGTACATGACTGGCAACAGCCTCCAAATCTTCAGCATCATGATGGTCTTCATGTTGTTCAAGACCCCCATCACGGCCATCTTCAACATACAGCCAATGTTTGTCAAATTCGAGAGCGAAGGGACAAAGTCGCAGCTACTTGGTGTCAAGCTGGTCTACATAGCCACGAATCTACTGGCTCTGGCTCTGGGCATCTGGAAAGTGAATGGCATGGGCTTGCTACCGTTCGTTGATGAATGTGTGTTTGCTGCAATTCTTACTAACACCTGCCTAGTACCACAAGGAGCGACTGGCTTGCGTGGGAAACACCGATACTACCAGACTACAAATTGCCCTACTTACAATAAAGCTGATCTCGGTCATAATAGTTGATTACGTATCTCTACATGTCCACGAACCGTGTTCCGTAACCCGCTATCTGAGCTGCACCGTCCATGAGTGGAGCCTTGAGCCTTAACGTTCTCGCGATCAGGGTATCTAATTACAGCTCTTTGTCACTCAGAGCGCTGGATATCGACTTCTGCTGGCCTATCTCTTGCCGTCCTGTCTCTGGACTATGGCCAACCGCTGCAGGGCCTCCGAAGAATTGGAAGCCCCTGTGGAATATCCACTCAGTTGCCCTTTCCACGGGCTCATCGAACATGAACGGCAAGGCAGGGACAGCCGCAAGACCGAGCTGATAATCCATCATTAGCATCCTGGGTACTGGTCACACTGTAACCATGTAGACTTACCCCAATTGGTCCCCATGTCCTGATCCTGACGTTCTTGATATCTTTCATGGCCTTGCCGGAGTACTTCACGATGCTGTGGACGGTGAAGGCCGGCAGACCCATACTGGCAACACTCTGAAAGACCGCGCGCTGTACCATGACCGCCCGATAGTCCTCAATCGGGACAACCTTACCAGGAACCAGAGCGGCTGAGCTGTCCATTGGTGTTGCGCCGCCAATCTGCGTCTTCACCGCTTCCACCGCCCCTTTGACCTTGCCCGTCAATTCTGACACAGAGTCCGTGCTTGCTTCTGACTGCTCGTGCGCGTAGTTCTCAGGATGTAGTACTCTTTGATTTCGCACCCATGCCTTGTACCCTTCATGACCAACATCTCCCAGCAGATAAGCCCAACTCACGCCATACGCACCCTTCACTAGGTATGGATGTGCAACAGGCCGGAATGACTCTCCTATATCGCTCGTGTACGCAACGTATCGATGCGCACTAAGAAGTACAGTCTTGACTCGGGCAGCATAACCTGCATATCGGATGTTGGTGTCGGTCGTTTCGGGTGCGACTCCTTCGTATACTGAGGACCAGGCATCCGAATCCTCGCGCTCTAGTTTCTCCGCAAGCTCTTTTGGAAGGGTTTGGCGAGGAAGTGGTTGTGAGAAGTCCGGGCGGGGCTCTTTGCGCGCATGAGGGATGTCAGACAGGTGTGACTCGTCGGATTGGTCTTCTTTCGCCATTGAGTTGGTGATACTGATGTCGCCCTCCTACTATATCACAGGCGGTTGGTGATATCGGAGTTTGGGCAAGCGAACACAAAGCTGTCTGCGCGGCACCTCGCGGTAGTGTCGCTGTGCAGGACCAGCGTCATAAGTGTTTGCACCATTTGCAATTTGACCTCCGTCCAAGCTTCCTCAAACTCCGACTTCACTTCGTCAAACAAGTCGCAGCACGGCATTGAACAATACCTCGACAACAGGTCTTTCGCACATACCGCTCTTATCAACATGGTAGTCAAGTACGACATCCTCGGCCGGAAGGTCGGCTCACACCATGTACGTCCTTCCTTTTGCTTCCCGGAAACTTCACTGGACTTTTTTCATTATGCATCGAGTCTTCTAGCCGTCAAGGCGTCGCAAGCAGAAGGCGCGGATGTCTGTAGATTCAAGCTGATCGATTATGTTAGCTCGCAATGGCCGTTCTGTCGACAATATTTGGCGCGACGTACGTCGCGACGAGGGGCGGAGGACAGAAGGCTACACAAGCACCACCGATTCAAGCGAAGAGCAAGGACGAGGAGAACTTTATACAGTACGTTGACTCACGCTCTGCAGGCGTCAGAAACTATACACGGTACTGACTCAGCAACAGAGAGTTTCTGAAGGAGGCCGACAAGAAGGAAGCGAAGCACTAGAAAATGGTAGCATTGGCTATTGATCAAGAGGAGTGGACTTGCAATCGCCGCGCGCTGTACAGTTCGAGACGACAATCATAGACGACTTGAGATCAAATCATAAGCTCGCTCATTGTCAGAATGGGACTAGTATAGGCTTTCTTAGACCTTCACATTGAGATCGTGCGGTCCAGGCTCGTCTGTATCCGGCTTGCGTCGATGTTCCTCCCAATCAAGATGATCTTGCCATGGTCACCTGGTCTGCCCTCCCACTCGCCGTCCAAAACCTCGAAGACCTCCCGCACACCCTGCAGCATCTTGACACTGCCATCGGACATCGCTATCCTTCCCTTGACCCTGTGAATGTCCGATCTTGCGCGGGTGCCTTTCTCCCCAGCTTCCTCGTTAGCTTCCGGATGAGCAAGCTCTAGCTTTTCCCACAAGAGGCTTCTGAGCCACATGTCTAATCTTTCCAACCCGGTCATGTCAAGGACAGGGACTTTTAGTGCAATCGTTTGAATACTTGGATCCAGATGACTGTGACCTTTGGAGCCAAATTCTAATTGCGCCTCATCGATGTCATCGTAGGCGTGTAGATCCAGAATGACTCCCTCTAGCTGAGGTACCTTGGAATGATCGGTGACGTGTATCTTGGCGAGGGCGTTGATACTTTCAACACGTTCTCGTACTTGTGCCAAATCTGCCTGTGTGACCAGATCGGCCTTATTCAGAACGATCACGTCGGCGTGGCTGATTTGCAAATGCGCTGTGCTCAACAGAGGACCTTTGTGGACATGACCATCTTCCTGGCCATCAGAAGGCAGTTCCTCTGTCAAAGGCTCGTCAAGACACCGTAGAATGTTCTTCGCATCTACAAGCGTGACAACGCCGTCCAGATAGATGGATGACCCAAGTCCGTCATCCACCCAGAACAGGGGGGCCAGGTTACCAGGATCAGCCAGTCCAGTGGTCTCAAGCAAGACATAGTCGAAGCTCCCACTCTTTTCCATAAGCGATTCGATTGCCTGTACTCCAGTGTCTTTGACGGTGCAGCAAAGGCATCCATTGGCAAGCTCTAGCCATTCCTCGACTGACTGTCCATCTTTACTCACAGTGAGAGACTTTTCGATATCGGCAGAGTCCCCGAATTCTGACGTTACGTCAGGGCAAGTCGTATAGGCTTGAGAATCAGAACAAACCATTCAGAATCACTGCAATCTTCTTGCCGTGACGCTCATTGAGAATATAGTTCATCAATGTTGTCTTTCCAGACCCCAGATACCCTTCCTGATGTCAGAGATGTTTTATATGGGTCCCCACGCTTCCTGTGGCATTGCAAAGGCAGATACGCCTCAAATCGAGACAGACCTACCAGTTATGATCGTGATCGGGACCTTTGAGACTTTCAGCTCTTCAACCTCTGCAGTAACGCCATCTACAGCCAATTGACCAGTCTCCGCGGTGACGAGATCGGGAATCTCATCATCGTCGTCCATCATGTGAAATCCTTTGTGAAGTGCGACTGCAAGATCGGGCGGGCATCAGATGTAATTCGATGGTGCACCGCCACACTTCTGTGGCGCATGCTTGCGTTTGTCAATTGAACCACGTCTGTTGCCCTGCTCACAGCTCATAACCATACACCATGGCACAAGCTAGCTAGCCAAGGCTCATCGAAACACAAGGTATCACTGAGCACGATTGGCCATGGCGCAATCGCCGTCCAGCTCACCAAGACTCCCCAGTCCTCCGCCCATGGCTGAAGACCAAATCGGTCCCACATCACCAGGCGTACACGGGCTCGAGGACCTGGACAAGATCGGACAGACCACGTTGACAGACCATGGCGCATCACGACGCATAAGACCTGGCACAAAGTCAGAAGACATGCTGGAAGGTCCACCTCTGGTCGAGCTACAAGAGGTCACCGACTCCCTCCCCTCTTCACTCGAGCCTTCTAACTATCCATAGATCGATTCCGCCTTCCAGCTCTCAGAACACCTCAAGGCCCTCTTCGCCTCCCTCACTACTCCCTCTCCTAATACTACAGCGCCCATAACCCGCACGACAGCGCTACAACTCTCCACCCCACCCCCCGGTGTCGACCGCGGCATCTGGCTGTACGAACTCTGCCGTCTTCTCGTCGCCCGCGCCAACACAACACTCATCTCTCTCTTCAGCGACACGCCCGCCTGCTCCGCCTCCACATGCCCCGAGATGCGCGCCTCAGAATGGCAGTACCTATGCGCCGCACACGATCCCCCAAAGTCATGTTGCGCGATCGACTACTGCTGTCACACTCTTGACTGGAGCGCCACGCAGTTGACGTCCTCGAAGCTGTTCCCGAGCCGACTGGCGTTGGGAACGGAGAACGTCACTTCGGCGCAGCAGTTGAGAAAGATGACGGAAATTTTTAGACGCGTGTATCGTATATTTGCACACGCCTGGTTTCAGCACAGGGAGGTGTTCTGGAAGGTCGAGGGACGGTCGGGCCTGTATTTGTTCTTCAAGACGGTGTGCGATGAGTTCAGGTTGATACCAGAGGACAGCTATACTGTGCCGCCTGAGGCAGAGGGAGGGGAAGGAGAAGAGGAGGAGGGAGAAAGGGAGAGGGAGGAGAGGCCTTTGGAGATGGAGGAAGAACTAGTCGAAGGGAGGAAGGATACGCAGAAGAGAAGTCATAGAATGGGTATGCCGGAACGGCAGAACAGTGTTAGCACGGTCATACATGAGGAGGTCGAAGAAGAGGAAGAGGAGCTGGAAGAGGAAGAGCCTGTACAACGAGGACCGGTAGTGGTTCTTGGCACACCCGAAGAGGAGGTGGAGGCCAGACTCGAAGCTCCAAAGGAAGAACCGGAGAAGGTGGAGCAGGATACCGTCCAACCACTGGATGGTGCGATCAAGGAAGATATAGAAGTTTCAGTCGAAAGGTCTGAGCCAAAGACGGACGGCGAGCCTGCTATCGAGCCCGAGACCGAGACGACCATCGTGGCTCCTGCGGAAGATACGTCAAACGAGACTGCTGCCAGCGAAACAGCTGAGCCAGAACCTGGAAAGGAAGTCGAAGCTGCAGAAGAGGACACAGCCACGGAGCCTATGAATACGGAGGAGGCGGCAGCTGGGGAAGAGGACGACGCAACGAAGACGGTGGCAGATTGAAGAAGCGTGCCTGATCGGCGCATTACCACGCCAACAGCTGGGCATGCGTTTCTCATGGCCGCAGTCGCCCCGGAAGCCTTGGTAGATTGCCACCTGCAGCTCATGATCAGCTCGTGCAAGGAATTTTAGTATCTGAAGAACGAGGGGCAAGGGAGAGGACCCTTCAGGTAGGCCTTCACTCCTACCAGTCCTGAGGAAGTGTAGATGCCCGTGCATAATGTATCGATACGCTGGCAGCCTTGCACAGAATGAAGAGCATGCATATCAAGTGTGGCAATCGATGGGATACGTTGGTCTGCACTAGGTAGTGGTAGTATTTCTGAACAGATTTGGCTTCGAACCAGAACCGTCAGACCTAGGTTGAGGATACTCTCGCGAACAGCAGCTTCCATGTGCAAAGTACAAGATCCCGTCAACTCCTTAGGGAGCTTTCGCCTTCCTATTCCCGAGTAAGTTGGGGTCCTAGCCATTCCCCTATGGCGGCGTATATGGAAGCAGTATGTTGCAATACAAGTGTGCTCCCACCCTCTCCCCGATTTCCTCGCTCATCCAACGCCCGAGTCTCGCCTCTTCAGCACTCTCATATCAGGGGTTGGGGAGAGGTGATAGACTGCCTGGATGGTGCGAAAACTTGATGATAGTCTATGGGCAGCCGTTCCAACATACTCTCAGTCGATCGAAAGATGGACCGTTTCGGACCACCAAGAGTGTACACGTCCGTCCTCTTGGACACAAGTATCGGATTGTCTCCGTATGGCTCAAGTTTTGCTCGGGTCTTCACCGACGGCGTAGCCTCTGGCAATACCAGATCTGCCCTCTTCCATCTGTGCGCCCTGCATCCGGCCCTCAGTGTCGTATTGATAGCTGATCTCGCGATCACTTCCGAGCCCTTGCCAAGTGCGCTTCGATCGCAAGAACTCGGCCGCTGGCGACACTTCACCACCGATCTGTGCCAAGTCTTGACCTCCACGCTTGATCAAGCTCGTTGACTGCTGGGAGATGCCGTCTGCTTCCCTAGCCCTTCCCGACCTAGCCATTGGTCTACTGTGAGATACGTACCGGCCCGTGCGCAAATCGAATTCTGGAGGAGCAGATTCATCATCACTTTCTTCAGCGCTGGGCACGCCTGCCTCTGTTGCGTCCGCTACATCCTGTGTTGTGTCTGCATCACGTGCCCCGTCCAGAATAGCTTGGAAGTTGCTGTCCCATGCCCCTGTCCAGATTCGATCGCGCTCATGCGTGAGTGCTAGCTTGAGTTCGAAAGGCGTGATGATAGGCTTCCAGAAGTCTTTACTCTCGATCAGACTGCTTTCCCAGCAGCCGATCACTACCCAGCCTCCTACTTCCGAGAAATTCGCTACCTTTGCTGCATTGACTTTACCCACCACGAACGTGTAATATTTTTTTCCGGCGTTTGTAATGAGATCCTTGACGTGCTGCAGCACAGACATATAGTTCTTGACGGAGAGCGTGTTGATGAGTATCCCGAAGATGGGCACCGTGCTGAGCTTCGCTACGAGAGCGTATCGGCGGCGAAGTGCATGCGTCGCTGACGCTTCAAAAGTCTCACTAGTCGCTGCCTCGGAATCATTGACAGGCAGAATATTTATCGACTTCACTCGTGAGCTTAAGATCAGGAGTAGTGAGTCGGGAGGCTCGGCGACGTGATATATCGAATAGTTCTCTAATGCCTCGGGTGAATCTTCCACTTCGGGTGGCACTGTCCGATTCGGGATGAGCGAGGCGGGATCATGTTTAATAGATGGAGCGAACAAGTTGGAGTATCCTACCGCTTGTAGCTTACTCGATATCGCCGCGACATGGCCATGATATGGTAGATCAGCCAGCAGTATCAACTTAGAGGTCAGATCCGGCTGCGACCTTCCAATGGCGTCGACGGCAGAGTCAATATCCATGGACTTGACCGTGTATACGTAGATCACTGGTAGTCTTGCAGTCGGCGACAGGCAGGTTCGGCCGTAATGGACCACTACTTCAGCATCTACGTGCTCGGCAGCGATTTCGTCGACGCAGCAAGCGCCATAGGACGTATCTGCCAAGATCGTGACCTTGAACGGAGCTGCGACTTCAGGTTCATCCTCTCTGGTGCAATCGATAGAGAGTCTTTGCATTCCATTAGATATTTCTTCTGGTGCGCTGTCGCGTGCACCCAGACCGGTGGGGACTGCAGAAGACAATTTTTGTTGTAATCTCTCGGCCACTCGGGGCGCATCTCGCAGCATGTCATCTGGGAATTGTAATGCGATGCGATGGAAACCCTTTGCGAGGATCTCGCCGACAGTCCTTTCAACCTCGTAGACCTTGTAGAGTTCATCCTCTCCCAGGGCGGGGAATGCTGTTTGTGTGGCTTTCGGAATCGCTTCCTCAAGTATATGAGAGTCCGGAGTCGACAAGACAGGTCCCGTACTTGGTGTCGCCATTTTGGACCAAGTGTGGTCGTGAGCACGGCTACACTGGATTCATGTCATTCTCTGTATTGTACTTCCTTGAGGGATGGAAAATCGAAGTGGCGGTCTTTCGACCATGCCAAGCATTTTTTGGACCAAACTGGGTCGGCGTTTGCTCGGAGTTTACCGCCAAAATCTGTGAAGTCACGTCCATGACCTTCCTTCATCTCAACAAGATCTTGCGATTTGTCTGAGCTACGTTGCGCGTTAATCGCTATCCGGCTATACCATCCTTGACACTTTCTCAGCTCGACGCAAGTCCCATTCAAAGCCTATAGGCCGTCTGCGACTTTGTCGACTTCAAGCCCATCCACTCAATCATGGATCATTCTCGAGATCCTTGTCCTTGGGTCGCTCTGAATGACTTTGGAGGAGCATTCTGTATGGGTGTATGTGTTCATGCCCACAACTTCCTCTTATCATGCTGACTCATTCCCAGGCTATCGGCGGCGCAGGTACGAACTCCGTTTTGGAACAGAAGATCTGGCTAATGCGGACCAGTGTGGCATGGCGTCAAGGGATACCGGAACAGCCCATACGGTGAAAGGCGGATAGGAGGTGAGATGGGATTGAAGAACTTGAGACAAGCATCCGGCTGACAAGACCGAGCGCTCACCGCAATCAAGGCGCGGGCCCCAGTACTCGGTGGTAATTTTGGTGTTTGGGGAGGCATGTTCTCTACGTTCGATTGCGCAGTAAAGGGTGTTAGGTATGCTCGCGATCCTTCACATTAGACACGGCCTTTGGCTGACTCGCGCCAGGAAGAAGGAAGATCCTTGGAATGCGATCATTGCTGGATTCTTTACTGGAGGTGCCTTGGCAGTAAGAGGAGGCGCAAAGGCGATGAGGAACGGCGCGATCGGCTGCGCTATCCTTCTCGCTGTGATCGAGGGTGTCGGTATTGGCTTCCAAAGGATGATGGCGGAAAACACTCGACTGGATACACAACCCTTGCCGCAAGCGCCAGCGCCCTCAGCAGAAGCCTCCCCAAGGGCGCTTCCTGCATGAGCAGTTCCACGCTACCATCTGCATTGCGACCCTGGGTTTTGCATATTAGCGGGCGTTCTTCCTAGACTTGGTCGATTCGAAACTCTTCACTCCAAATCTCACGACACAACATCATACATATGTAAGATAGCACCGAAACCAAATGCCGACAGACTTGGCCGGGCACATCTTCTGTGACACAGTGCCTGTACATCACGACTGTCACGCTCATGCACGTAGCAGCGCCCACTGTTATCGACTCACCACGGCAAGACCTATTGTCATGACATTATGCAACAGCGCCAGTAGCAGCGATTCAAGAAGTATACCAGCCTGCTTGAGGTCTCTTCCATACTCGCACGGCCGCATGGCAATAGAGATATCGTCACCGGGCCCTTGGATGTCTGTGCATACAACCAATGTAATGGTATGGATACTGTCAATCGCATCCGTGTCCCTACGACTGAAACATAAGTATTGTATAAGAGTGATACTGCATCGGATGCACATGTTGCGCCCAGAGTGACGCAGGGCGGTAGCACATTGGTCATCGTGATTCGGGTCCATGCAGTCTTGAATAAACCTGAAAACCACGTGATCTAGTACTATCAACATAGCACGGGGCTCGGTGCATCGAAGGATGTCTAATTCTGATGGATATGTACCGTAAAGCAGGGCTCGTCGGCCCGTCGGACAGCCTTCATGTTGTCTTGGTAATCCTGACCTCCTCCGCTGACAAACAATAAGCAAGACGTGATTCGTCACGGTCATGTCCATCATATCCTATGTCAACTTTGCGTCTTGCCATGAAAAGCAAGCTTGAAGCATCAGTGAGATCCGCGAGCAGACGGATCCCTGCCCCCATCGCCGTCAAGGGTCCTTTGCAAGAAGATGGCATTCTTCCAGGCGAGAGACTGGCATCAAGGGGAGGTCGAGATGCATCGCAGATTGAGAGTGCCTGAGCAGGACAATCCAGCAGCTCCGATGCTTACGCCACAAGCTGCTGCCCTACTACCGCGGGCTCCGTTGCTGGCTATAGGTACCCTGGATGACAAGGGTCGCCCCTGGACTACGGTGTGGGGAGGTGATACAGGTCTCGCGCAGTCTCTTGGAAACAGCACTATTGGCATACGCACCCCAGTAGCAGCTACGTTAGACCCAGTTATCGAGCTGCTCATAGGTAACGCGGCAGATGGTGAGGTAGTCAAGGAAGAAGCACAAGCCAGGCTCGTCAGTGGTCTCACCATAGACTTGCTGACACGGAAGCGTGTCAAAATCGCTGGTAGTATGGTCGCTGGAGCCTTGAACAGGATCAAAACCTCAGACGAGGTCGCTCAGGTAGGGACCGACGAAGGCGAAGCTGTCCTACAGCTAGTCGTAAGGATCAACGAGAGTCTCGGTAACTGTCCCAAATACATTAATAAGAAAGAGATTACGTCGAGTTCACCACGACCTCGCCTCGTGTCGGATACCATCCCGCTTCCTCTCAAGGCCTTGGATTTGCTACAAACTTCAGATCTCTTCTTCTTAAGTACAACCCACTCTGGCTACGACATGGACACCAATCACCGTGGTGGCCCTCCCGGATTTGTTCGCGTCCTTGAGAACGATGATAAGACTATCCTCGTCTATCCGGAGTACTCTGGTAACAGGCTATATCAGAGCCTTGGTAATATGATCACCAATCCACAAGTTGGAATATGCTTCCCCGACTTTGCAACCGGAAACTGTCTCTTTGTATCCGGCTCGACTGAGATACTGGTCGGCAAAGATGCCGCAAGTCTCATCACGCGATCGAACCTTGCCGTTAAAATCACAGTCGAGGCCGCTAGATTTGTGGAGGGAGTACTACCCTTTCGAGGTACTTCCGGCGAATCCTCTCCTTACAATCCTACCGTACGATACCTCGCCACGGAGAAATCGATAACCACCAAAGAGACGGCTTCTGGCAACCAGGCAATACTCCTGGAGCAAACCCCCTTGACGCCAACGATCTCTCGCTTCCGCTTCAGCCTCTCAAACACAGCGACTTACACAGCAGGCCAGTACGTGACTCTCGACGTGTCGGAACATCTCGACATCGGTTACAGCCACATGCGAGACGACGATCCTCGAAGTCTGAACGACGACTTTGTCCGCACATTCACCGTATCGTCACCGCCAGGTAATCCACCGCGACCAAGTCGAAAATTGAAAGACGACGAATTCGAGATTACGATACGGAAGGTTGGCATCGTCACGGATCTGCTCTTCAAGCACGGCCTGGCGACCGGCAGACCTCGGCCCAAACTCGAGGTTGGAGTAAAGGGTTTCGGCGGCTCGTTCTCCGTGGCGCAGGATGATCAACGGCAGAAAATCGGCTACGTAGCCGCTGGCGTCGGTATCACGCCCCTGTTACCGTCTCTGAGCTCCATCGATCTAGGTAGATTACGCTTGCTCTGGACCGTGCGAGCGGCTGATGTGGGCCTTGTGGCGGATACGATCTCTCTGCATCCGGAGCTGGCTAAGGGTTTGATCTTCTTCGTGACAGGCGACGTCTCGACTGATGATGTGATCAAGACACAGATCGAGACGCTGGTGGGACAAGGCGTTACGGTCGAGTATCGTAGAATGGAAGAGGGGGATGTGGCTGGTCTACTGGAGTCGACCAGTAGGTGGTATGTCTGTACTGGCTTGGTGCAGCGCAACGTTGTCCTGAAGTGGCTCGAGGGTCGAGAAGTCGTCTACGAGGACTATAATTTTTAAAGATACGTGCAGTGGGCTTGGTCATGAGCGCCGGTTTGCAGATTCGATTCCGCATCTTTGTCCGAGGTACCGATGAGAGACGCAAAGGTCTTGTTGGTTGGGAGAGGGACTAAAGCGTATCAAGCAACCACTCTCTCGCATCTCTCTGTAGCTTCAGAGAGTACGGAGTGTTCTCGTCGGGTAACATGATCTCGATGAACGTCTGCGCACACTCTACCCTATAACCTATCACCTGGACAGTGAATGTCTTGTCAAGGAACCATTCGAGTCACACTACACAGATGATTGGGTAGGGAGATGTTCATGAGAATCGAAGAGGGCTGGCGGAGAGTATGCGGACTTTGTCTAAATGAAATCGGTTTATGATCGACCATGGGAAGTCGAGTGAGGGGGTTCCTTTTCGGAGGTAGAGATGGGGAAGTCGAGCGTGTTCACCCGTCATGATGTGATGAAATGGCATGTTGGGCGTTGATGGGAGGTCATAGATGTTGTTGCCATCACAGGTCACTTGGCAGGGAAATGAAGGTGTTGTGGAGTGAAACGAGGTCTTTTTGTATATACTTTTGATACATTCCTATGATGCTTTCCCTTAGCCGTTGACAGTCGCTCAGCGTTCCTGTTCTGCTCAGATGCGCCGTCCCAACAAGGTGGGTGTCAAGTAGTCGTCCCGATCATGTAATCTCATTATGCGGCCCTCCCTTCCTACAACCATAACATCGCCACCGCAACGAACCCACACATCACCATCCATCCCCTCATTCCAGATCCTACGCCAGGAGCGTCATTCGTTTTTATGAGCGTAGGCGTGGCGCCCGATGCCGAAGTTGTAGCAGCCGCCGCTTCGGCTCTCACAAGGCCAGCGCCAGCATTGGTGTTTGCGTTGGCCCCGACTGCGGCCTGGCCGTCACCAGCCGCAGTACCGGTACAAGCGGCCGGTGCGGCGGTGATGAGGAATCCCCTGTCGTCGTATCGTCGTGCGCTAGAGGCAACGACGAGTGTAGTCGGCATGCCCTTGTCATCGAAGCCTTTGACCGTCTCAACGCCAGCTGAACCCGCGCAGGAAGCCGACTGTGAGGGAGCAAGCGAGGGTGAGGGCGAGAGGGATGGGGATGGAGTCTGCGACATTGTTAGTGATTTGGCTTCTCAAACATGTCGGATCTTGTGTATGACCAAGAGTCGAGGGCTTGTGTAGAGCAAAAAGGGAACAAACTCGAAAAAGTGGACGCACTTACGGGTGCCGCGCTTGGTGGCGGTACAACTTTGCCGGAGCTGGTGACCGTCCAACCGGCGGGAAGACCGGGATAGTTGGTGTTGATGCTAGGGTCGAGGGTGGTCTGGCTACGATGGGTTCCTCGCCATTGGGGACCGCCGCTGCTGGTGCTTGTGATGGCAGGGCTGGCGACGTTCGTGTTGGAAGATCCGCCGCTGTTGACGCTACCGCCAACGGCTTGTATGCTCTGCCAGGTGCCGGAAGTGTCGCCGTAGCGATACTGGGAGCCTGTACTGTAGTCGGTCACGGCGACTGATTTGACCACCATGGTGAAGGGGCCATCGCCGTAATTTGTTGCACCGCCAGCCCATTCGATGGTTCCTGGGGCGTTTGAGGCATCACCACCAGCCCACGAGCCGAATCGGACCTGCATAGGGGTCTGAGGGTACTGTCCATTGGCATCGGACGCCTTGAGGACGCGCACGGTTTGACCGTCGATCGACCAAACAATCTGACTCGCAGTCCAGTCGATAGTGTAAGTGCGGAATTGAGTCTGAGTTTCCGAGGTTGAGTGGAAGGCACCGCGACCAGAGGTAGTGGCGAGACCCTTGCCAAAGTAGTTGGACTGAACTTCGCTTGGTCTACCACCCAGCCATTCCCAGTCGATCTCGTCAAGGTCGTCGGACTGCAAGACCGCCGAGCTGACAATACCCGTGCCGTGTGCTGCCTTCATGGTGATCTCGAACCTGCCGAACATGAAGTACCAATTTGATTGGAGCTGAGGCGAGTCTCCAGATTTGCCGACGGTGAAGGTGGCTCCCTCTGAGCTGTAGCCAACATTGCCCACCGCTGTAAAGTCGCTAGACGCGCCGCCAGTGAGATCTATATTCACTGATCGTCCGAGAGCCGGGTTGGGGGAGCATTGAGCTCCTTGTGTGGGATTGCATTCGCTGAACGTCTGTGATAATACCGGACTGACGAGAAGGAGAGCTGCGGCGGTAAAACGTAACGATGGTGAAAGGAATAGCATAGTGAGTGGTTCTCAGGATATCTGGATATGCTTCTCCTTTGACAAGTATCCGTCCACCGTCTTCTTGTAACGGTATGACAGTGAGAGTGTTGGGTCGAGTGCGTATGCAAAGGGAAAGAACAAAGGCTGCGACCTACGATATTAAAACGCCGTCGTTTACGACGGGCAGGGACTCCAGCCACTTGTGACGAGCATTTCTTGGGCAGGTCTACGTATGTGACAGACTACGTGGTCCGCCGCACGCAGCAACGAATGGACAGTGATGTGGTTGTCAAGGAAAAGAGAGGCTGGAATTCCCCCCGCGGTGGCTGGTAGTTGGCAAGACCCGCGCTAGCGTCCGCAGTTGCCGGGCCGAGCGCAGATCTCGGGCGCGGACCAATTCACAAACCTTGGAACAAGATCTTAGGATGCGGCTCTGGGGAAGTCGGTGTTACTAGTGATCGGGTCCGGAATGTGAGAGCAAAGCTGCGTACGTCTGTCAAGACAGGGATTGTCATCATCAGTGCTGTGCACTTCGAGTCAGATCTATCGGCGCTCACTTCCTAGGCGAACCATGTCTGGTCTAGTATTACATGCCCTCAAATCCCTCGCCTGCATCGTCCTCATCCATGTCGCCATCCTGAATCTCCGTGGCAAGCTCGCGCTCTCGCTCTCGTGCCTCCTGAGCATTCTTCAGCTCCTGGCGATGCTTGTTCATCGGATACCTCATGGACATGACGCACTCGTCATGGATGTCAAGGCAGGCTTTGATGCGATCATGGAACGCCTCAGCTGGCTCCCGTGTGACATAGATGTCACCGGCTTGTTTCGACTCCATGAAACCGTGCTCGTGGTCCAGTGTCGCTTCAATCACGCCGTCGCGAATGGCCTTAGCCACCATGTATTCAGCAGACTCTTCGCTTTCGACCCCCAATCGCAGGCAGATGTCGCGAAGGGATATGCGAGAATACGACAGGGAAAGCATGCGAACGCCCGTCTTGATGACATTCTGTCGCAGCCGCAGTACCAAGGTGTACGTGCCGTCCTTTCTGAATTGCCCGGCATGCTCTTCCACTACCTTTGTGAAGCCCTGCAAGTCTCCCACACGTACAGTCGAAACCAGCCTTAGGTAAGGATACAAGGCATTCTCCAGCGCTGGCTGTCGGAAGATAGCGCGGTCCGGTATGTCTCCCATCAGTAGCTCTACCACGATCAGGAGCTTCGTCGCTGTCTGGTAGAAGCCTGCAGCGGTCTTGTGGGTCGGCGATTTGCGAGTGGCGCTCACGAGGTGCTCATGAGCCTCTGTGTACGATAGCTGGATCGCCCGGATACGGCCAAGGTAGTAAAGGAAGCGGCAGACTTGATTGTTGGATGCGGTGGTAGGGAATTGTGTCTGGCCAACCAACAGATCGGCTTGGGTGATGTCGGCGGTGGCAAGGTAATTTCGGAGGAGTAGGACGGTTACGGCAGCTTGAGTGTCTGCATCTTTGCGCAGGACTGAGCTTCGAAGGGCAGCGAGGAGCTTGGATCGAGTCTGAATGATGGGAGATTGTCGCGATGGCGGCTTGGGGTCGAGCTCCTCATGGAAGAGGTGGTAGTAGAAGTACGCTTTCGCAGCTAGAGGGTCTAGCGTCCTCCTGTTGTCTTCCCTGATCCGATCCACCAGGATGGAAGAGAATTCTGCTCCTTCGCTGAACTTCTTTGTGTCGTAAAGATGTACCTAGTATGGTCAGATCGTATCATAATTCTCTGGGCGAGTGCTCTGTACCTGGACCAAGATGGCTAGGTACGCAAAGATCTCCGAAGACGGCGGCCCCGTTGGCGCTTTGTGTGAAACATCCCCATTCACTGCACTCTTCTTTGATGAACCAAGCGCGCTTTGCAGGAACTTGACACCTGCGTCCTCGGAGAAGGACGCGAACTGATTGACAGCTGTGGAGAGGGCAGCGACGAAATGGGGATCCTTCCGCGTACTTGATATGGATCGGAGGACTCTGAGTGTAAATCTGGCATCGAATTGCGAGACGGACTGATCGAGAAGAGTGTAGTTGGCGGTGATGGCTGCCACATCATTAGATCACCTGGGGAGCTTCGCGCTGGGAATGAATGGTCACCTTCTGTCGCGGAACGCACTGTCGGGCCTTCTGGTTTCTCTGGTGCCTGTGTCTCTACGCCTTCCATCTTATCAGCCATGGTGAAGTATCGGAGAAGCGAAACTGAAATGGATTTGGTAGTTGAGGTGAGACAGACACTGTTCGGTGATGGGTACATCAACTTCTCGATCAGCGTCACAAGCTCGAGCTTCCGGAGCTGGCTGACTCAGCACGCTCCCCAGAGCTCATCTCATCACAAGCCCAGCATATTTGCGCAACACGATCTGATAAGCCGCCTCTGAACATCTTATCGTATAATTCGTCATTTCATGTACATGTCTGTCTTAGCATTATTGATACTGAGCAATATCACCCCAATACCCTGCAGGTCCATTGCTGAGGACGAACGACTGGCCCTCGGAAACCGACCACGTCTTCGCTTTCCCATCGTCGGTGTCAAATGCATTGTAAAAGCTGCCAATGGACACAGATTGACTGCCAGTCAAGTTGTGCTTGCCAGCAGAGTACAAAACACACCCCACGTTCGGCTGCAGCCAGTGGCTCCCTAGACAGGCGTCATCTAGGAAGCACGCCCGACAACATTCGTATGCGTTGTTTGGACCATATGTGTAGGCGCCTCCCGCAACATCGTTCGGGATGGTCAGACCAACGATTGGACCGTATGAGAATCGAGCGATGGCCTTGCCAATGCGTAACGGTACAAGGACTGTTTGATTGAGGAGATTCTCTGGACCGCAAGCGAGCGCGGTGGGGCTTGGTGTCACCGTTGACGTTGTGTAGGTCTTGGTGATGAATTCTTCGGACACGCACGACGCCATGGTAGAGCGAGTGTTGGTGCTTAGCCCAACTGTCTCGGAAGATATGCCTAGCAGCGTAGTGGTAAGGGTTACCCGGAATGTAACAGGAGTCGCTGTAGACGTGACAGCGGGAGCGGTGATAGTGTTAGCTCTAAAAAGATCCACCACTGCTAGCATCGTACAATCCCGAGAAGCCAGATATGATGCAGATGTCAGAGCCTCTGAGGATGGATTGACGGTCGCCCAACGAGCGCGACCCCTTATGTCGGCTTGCAGGGCCGACACTGCGGGCGTGAATTTAGGACGTACTGGGATCACACTAGCAGGGAGTGTCGCCTGCGTATAGCTAGACACCGTCCTTTGGCACGCGCTTCTCGGGGTGTCGAGAATGGTG
The DNA here is from genome assembly GCA_002895985.1 of Sphaceloma murrayae. NCBI lineage: Eukaryota > Fungi > Ascomycota > Dothideomycetes > Myriangiales > Elsinoaceae > Sphaceloma > Sphaceloma murrayae. The sequence goes on along the minus strand of NKHZ01000010.1, from coordinate 189,272 downwards.
GTCTGCAAAGGTCAGCCTGCACGACGACCGAGAGACTAATCCTTCGAAATAGTTACTGCAAAGGGCACAGGCTCCTGCGTGCTCGATTTGTCCGAAGTGACACCACTGGGCGTGATATTGACAACGACCGTGCTAGTCACCGCACTCGGGAGGACTGTTACGGTCGGAGTGATTGTAGTATTGTACACTCCTGTAAAGTCCAAAGATGTCGATGTAGTGGTGCGAAACTCGACAGTCCGTGGTGCTGTGGTCGCGTAGCCATCGTTGCAAGACTGCAACTGCAGTCTTGCAATTTTGACATCTTGATCGGAACCACCAAAGGCCTTGGTGATACTGAAGGCGATCAAGTATATGCTCACCTTCATATCGACACCCGGAAGTAGCGCAGCATGGGGCAATGCCCGGCCTGATCGGAAGAAAGTCGTAGATTCAACCAAGGGTGATGGTGTGGGCGTGGTCGCGCTCAAGAGCACCATTCAATTGCTAGATCGGGCTCGCTTACCCATGTTCTGATTGCCCATGTTCTGATCTGTAGCAATGCTAAAGAAAGCGTTGCTACCGGCGCCGCTGCCGTCAACGTCGAAAGGCCACGCGGTCGTCGCAAACCGGCAGTTGTTCAGGCGATGTTTGACAGCGTTCGCAGAATGCACAGTTCCTAGAGTCCTGACAATCTTACTATCACATGCGAGAAAAGAGTCGTGAGTGTACAGGAAGAAGCGTAAGCTCTCCTGCTTCGCTGCAAAGTCGAGGCGCCGGGGCTAGCCTTGATAGACCAGAGGCTAGATTCAGCCAAACCAGATATGCTCCTCTCAAACAGTCCGCCGTTCGAAACCACTTTGCTTGAGTAGTATTGGCAACGCCCAGTTCGGCCTTTGTCTAGAAAGTCTCACGTAGACGGCATTTTGGTTCTTGAGAATTGCTTATTGGTTCTAGCTGACGTTGCGAGCAGTTCGCCGACGGCAAGTCGATGGTGGCCACACGCGAATTATCTAGTCGCGATGAGCAGCGTTTCCAACAATAGGTCCGAGACTGCATCGGGCATGAGCTGCCGACACGAAGTGCTCAATGTTGGTACTCACACATCAGTGTGCCTTGGGGTTCAGATGCTTCGCGAGAATTGCCTGAGAAGGTCGGATTGATGACTAAGCTGCTGTTAATGCAGTAACGGTTCGCGTTTCGACGCGTTGTGATCACGGGAGTCTTGGCTTGTACCTTTCCAACAACGATGCGCCGACGGCACTGAGTTCTAGTTGCATGGCGCAATGGCAACGACACTCCTCTCTAGTCATCTGGAGCAGATCTCCGCCTGCGCAGCGTCCATCTCTGAGCTCGAATTCCCAAAGCCCAAGCAATTTGAGAATTCGTTGCTGTCACAACATGACATTACGGCCCTGATACGCGACACTGAGATACACGAGCGCGCTCTATTCTCCATTGCGCCACCTCCATTGCCCTCGAAGCCGGATCTTAATGCCTCTGCGGGATCCTCATACAACGCGCGCGCCTCAGCTACGCCACATGCATCACGTGCGCCAAAGCGCAACACAGCCGTAGCGGCAGTACTGGGTCGCGACCTCTTTCGAAAGGTGAGGGAAGCTGATGGGACGACTTCCACGAACAGCTACGGAGCCAAGAATCGATCAAAGGGCGAACTCAATGTTGAGGTTCTGCTCCAGGGAGCATCGAGGTTAAGCGAGGTGTATCCCGTAGCTGGGGCGGCCGGGCGAATCGAGAAGCTCAGAGCGCGTTTTGAGCAGCTGAGTGCGAACATTGCGCATTACGAGGATCGAGTGGCTCGGAACGCGAAGCAGCTTGATGGGATGTATGCGCGACAAGGATGGGAGGAGGAAGATGATGATGGTGAGAGTATTGTCGGGGGTGTCGATACGGGAGCTGCTTCTGGCATGACGAGGGAGGATCTTGAGAGGGAGGAGAAGGAAATTCGGGACCTCGAACGCAAGAAGAAGGGGCTCGAGAGTAGGGTCAGCGAGATGGAGAAGGACCTTGGAGGGCTGATGAGATGAGGGCCTGGACTCAAGCACCAGAACGAGCTTTTTCAGCGATCTGATGTTTGGACTGTGTGGACATGGTCACCGTCCACACAAATCATGGCAGAATACCACCTGCGGGCGGCAAGTTTGCAGGAATTGACAGTTTGGCCAGTGACATCAGCAGACGCGAGGTCTTGTAAGAAGCCGGGCGGGAGCTCGACAAGCACACCCCAAGCGCCACATTGGTCCTGCGTCGTCGAAGACAGGAGATAGATCTATATCGTTGATGGTGGTTACGGAGAGCAATCCTTCTGTACGAGAGAGAACGCCAGGGGCAAATTGTAGATAGGTCGGTCCCCTTGTGATGCATTATGCGAGTCATGTCATTTGCCGCCTGGGGTGCTATGTCCCGATCGCGCTGTTGCCTGCCATGCTGCCTGCCATGCTGCCTGCCATGCTGCCTGCCATGCTGCCTACCATTCACAAGGTAAATGCATGTCCGCTGCCTGTCAGCGTGACGCAGCAGGCCGTGGCCAAGGAAGTGGACGGGAACTTCCAATTTCCAATTTGGTAGGGAACCCCTGTTTTTTGCCGAAGCGGAAGCCAAAAACCTGGAACCACACTTTCCACTCACCACCTCAGGAAATCAATCTCGTGAAAGGAGAGAGCTCGCAATCAGACCAAATCCCAGCTTGCTGTCAGAGCGATACTCTCCTCTCCATACAGCGAATATGAACTGCTAGGTCTGTTCTCAGTAGCATCAGTCCCGCCTTCGACATGTTCGCTCTCAGATCTTGTGAGTTTGACCCCCGCCAACATCTGCCCCTCATCTCATCCGGGTCGCGTCACGCGCAGCATTTCGTCACAGGCGCCGCCGTCAAAAGCATACAGCGCTGACATTGATAACTACCAGTATCCAAGATATTTTTCAGCTCGGAGAATTCCAAAGAGTCCCTCATCGAGCTCCCGCAGGGCCAGCTCTACATCGTCAGACCCCGTTCGCCCAAGGGCTATTCAGAGCTCATCTTCAAGGACTCGGCTGCCTCGCTCCGCCGGACCGGTCAAGAATTTCAGTATCAGCTGGTAGTGCAGCGCGCATACGAGGAGGGAGAGGCAGAGCTTCTAGAAGAGGAAGGTGACAGTGACGGCGAAGGCGGGCGCCTGAACACTGACAAGGACGAGCGCACATTCCTGCTTGACGAGAGCCTGAAATTACGCGCGGATTTGCGACAAGACGGAGAAGTTGTCTTCGCCTGGTTCGACCTCAGTGGTGACGACGGCGACGTCTACGAGTTTGTCTGCGACCCAAGCGTCAGACCCGAGACCGCAAGCGCCTTTAGTCTGGTCGCTGCACAGTGCCAGTACGAGCGCAAATACCGCAAGGGCCGGGACACCGCGACTGAGCAAGACCTGAAAGAGTTCGACTTTGAGGACGAAGAACCCATCCCGCAAGCCAGTCCCATTGCAAGCCCAACGCGCTCACCCGCCGCTTCACCTTCACCGCCTCGAGCGCGATCATTCAGTAATTCCAACAACGTCCTCAGTGTAGACGGCACCATGGCGCGGAAGACCACCGAGACATCAAAAGCACCACGCAGATCCTACGAAGAGAAGCCGACTGCTCCACCGCCCGCAGCGGCCAAGCACATCGCCTCAGGAGAGACACTAGCCAACGAGGAGGCCGAGCTACATCTGTTCGACTTTCAATCAGGCACCTTTATTCAACAGGCGGAAAAGGTCAATGCCACAGTCATTGAGGTGGGAGGATGGAAATACTGGCTCCACGTGACAAGCAAAGAAAAGGAATGGTTGGGCCAGAATATAGGTCCAGACCTCAACCCCGTCTTCAATTTCGAGTATCTATCCTTCATTTTCAATCACTACACGGAAGATGGCTCAGCGTACTCCTGGCTCTTGCGATTCAAGGACCGCGAAACCGAGGAGCGCTTCCAAGAAGGTCTAATGCAGGCCCTTTGGGAGCATCTGAACGAGACGAAGTGGCTCAAGGCCAAAGATACGGACCGTGACTATGTCATTGATGCGTTCAACGACTTGGTCTTGGAAGACACAGGTGACGATGCCCGGGAAGCGGAAGCCAGGGAAGAGGACGAAGCTGAGGAAGAGTTCGACGAGAGCGAAGAAGACAGCGCCCCGCGCAGCCAGCACTATGATTCTGATGAGTCGGAGGACGACGTCGATCCCCAGGATAAGGACGGCAACCAGAATAGTCAGCTCGCTGTCGGTGCTGCACACGACAGGTCCTTTGTCGTCCGAGGATCAAAGATTGGTGTCTTCAAGCATACACCCGACAACCATCTGGAGTTCTCGACCAACATCTCCAAAGTGGCCACGCCCAATGGGAAGCTTTTCAGCCCAAAGAAGGTCATGTTGCATGCGGGTGACAGGAATATGGTGCTGCAGAACGAGGGAGATCCCAACTCGCTCTATCGTATGGATCTTGAGTACGGCAAGGTGGTAGATGAGTGGAAGGTCCACGATGATATTCCCATCACTACCTTTGCACCAGAGAACGTGAGTGGGCTCTAGTAGAGTTTCTTGGAGCTTGACTGACATTGGACAGAAATTCGCACAGATGACCGACGAGCAAACCTTCCTCGGTTTGTCCAACAACGCTCTCTACCGTGTCGACCCCCGCCTCTCGGGCAACAAACTCGTCGACTCGGAGCTCAAGCAATACACCACCAAGAACGGTTTCACCGCTGCCGCCACGACCGAGAAGGGCTACATCGCTGTGGCTTCGAGCAAGGGCGACATCCGCATGTTCGACCGCCTGGGGATCAACGCTAAAACCCACATTCCGGCCCTCGGTGACCCCATCATTGGTCTCGACACCTCCGCCGACGGTCGCTGGGTCCTTGCCACCACAAAGACATATCTTCTCCTCATCGACGCCCTGCAACAAGACGGCAAGAACGCCGGCAAACTCGGCTTCGAAAAGGCATTCGCAAAGGATTCCAAGCCCCAGCCCCGACGTCTGGGCCTCACGCCAGCACACGTCGCGCAGTTCCAGCACGAGACTCGTGTCCCGCTCAGTTTTACGCCCGCACGCTTCAACACTGGCGTCGATGCCACGGAGACGACGATTATCACCGCCACGGGACCATTCATCATCACGTGGAGTCTGAAGAAGGTCCTGGCCGGTAGGAGGGATCCGTACAGCATCAAACGGTATAGCGAGGAGGTAAAGGCGGATAATTTCCGGTTCGGGTCGGATAAGAATATCGTGGTGGCGTTGCCGAATGAGGTGGGTATGGTGGCGAAACGGGCGCTGCAGAGACCTACAAGGGAGAGTATTATGGCGACGCCGAGGAAGAGCCAGGGACGGCATGGAGGTTATCTGGGACGTGGAGACGTGGTGGATTCGCCTTACTAGGAGGGGGCGGATGCTGGAGGTCGGGAGGCAGCGTTGGTGCCCGGTTTTGAGGGGGCGCAAACTACTAGAATGTTGACTGTCAGGTCTTATGAGAGCGAGGTTGAACAGGGGACGCCGTTGAAGGGGAAGGGCGTGAAGAGGTTCATGGGTCTGGCAGAACCTTGATGCGGAGGGAGGATGGCTGGTTCGGGTCGAAGGGTGGATGCTGGTCAGTCGAACGGGAATTTCCTTATTGTATTCATATACCCCTCGTTTGAGACTGATGGAAGGCATGGCAGAAACAGTCGACGGGCAGCCGACTGCAAGTGGCGACAAAGTGGAAGCGTTCATAGTAGATAGGCACTTGGTTATGATATGCATGATTACCAGAGCTTTCTCTTTCTGCACTTTTTCGTATCGCATCCCGAGATCGTGGGACTCGTGCTCGGCGTCAATGACGTCCCGCTTCCTTCGCACACCCGTGTTAATTTTCCTCGCCCTCATCCTCCTCACTGCCACTTACCCTCACCACCCTCACGGTGCCAGGCCAATACCCCTCGACCTCACCCCGCTCCTCCCACGCAGCCTTCCTCTCCCTCCTCCACTTCCCCAACACAGCAATGTTATCTATACCGGTGATCTCTGCTTCCACAGCGACATCCCTCCGCACAGCGGACATCTGTACCTGCTCCTCCTTTTCACGGGGCAGATCTGTGCTATTGGCCGTATATTCACTCTTCTCCCCCCCCTCCTCCTCCAACCAATCCGCTCTCTCGCCCGACTCTCCGAAAAAGCTAAAGTCGCCCTTTGCCGTCTCCCATAGTGCCGCACCGTCTCGATCGTCCGTCATGCTCTGGCCCTTCCACCCGCCTCCTTCCCCGGCGCTCCCTCTAGCCCCTCCGTCGTTTCTGATTCCCTTGCCTTTCCTTCCCGCTGCACTACCAGTCACTCTCCCGGAGCCCGTGTCTATGACCTCCAACACGACGGTTTCCAGGGCGAATGACTTCCTGGCTGCTTCCCTGAGATGCTCGGGAGAGCGTCGGCCGGGCGGGAGGGAGTAGTCTGCTTCTGCGATCTGGGTGGCTAGACGATGTTCCGTGGCGCAGGAGGAGAGGTAGGAAACCAAGCGATCTATGGGATCGGAGGTGAGAGAATGGGAGGGGAAGGAGGTGAGGACCAGAGTGCGGAGATGAGGAGTCGTCGAAGGGTGGTAGATTGTTGGGTCAAGAGAGGAGTGGTGGCCGTAGCGTGTCAGTTTGAGGTCGGAGAGTGTGCGTTTGGGAACGGGGCGGAAGGGATTGTTGGATGAGAGCACTGGTGAGGGTGAGTCTGTTGCTGGGGGCTGTGAGGGAAGTGAGTGAGCTGATGGAGAGGTGTCAGGTGTAGTGGTCGCTGGACCGTTCAGAGAGGGAGGGATGCTGGATCCTATTGGGTCGTCCCGTCCCGAACTGGCACCATGTGAGTTGATGTTGTTGTTTGTAGTCACGGGTAGCGATCTCTGAGCGGAGTTTATTGGCCGAGCAGGTAGTGCTGGGGGGTCTGTCCATGGTGCAGCCTCCCATGAGTCTGGACTTGCGTGCACGTCGGTGGTTGGATGAAAGTCGGGGGATCTTTGGGTGATGAGCTCGTGATTGATCTTCAGGTACGTCAGACTTACACCACAGCCTTTGTATAAGGCTAGTGGCAGCTTTTCGGCGCCAGGATGAATAATGTCAAGAGTACCGTCAGGCCTCACTAGCTTGTTAGGCAATCGTACATCGACCCTCACATCTAGAACATGCAGCCTTTTTGTCCAGAGGAGCCCAGACACCCCCTTCGTACTGAGATGGTTGCCCGCGATATGCAAATGTGTAATTCCACTTTCAGGGGCATCCTCAAAAGCCAATCGAGATACGAAGCCTGCACTCAAGGTTCGTCTCAGATACGCATCAAGACCATCGCCCTGATATATTCGTAGCATTACCGGCCCTAGAGACTGCAGGCGTGAAACGGCTTCTCTTCTCGACTCGGTAACATTTCCTGTCACATCCGGTGGAGTGAAGCAGCATTCGACCAGATGTCTTACACCTTCGTCCGTGATCTTGTTGTTCCTAATGTCAAGACTGCGAACACGATATCCAATGGCGTGTGCGAGGACCTGCACATCCTGGTCTTTGATGCCCAAGCCCCTCAGCTTCAAGACTCGCAGACCGATGCAGCTTGACAGCTGCGCGAGCACCTTGTGGTCCTTGGCGGCATAGGTAAAGGACAGATCCAGGTACAATAGCTGATCTAGTCTCTCCAGGGCGATCAGGAGACCTGAAGGCGTAGCATTGACACACTTGGAAGCATCAAGGAGCCTGAGAGAAAACGGCTGGGCGTGTGGCTTCGTGCGGAGGGCTGTCAAGGCGCCATGATCGAAGAAGGGTAACCCACGAACGACGAGCGTTTGCAGGTGTTCGAGTCGCTCCAAGACGTCCCGCAGCCATGCTTCATGGGGGCTATAGTACGAGTCGGCGGGGGCAGGATACAAACGCAGCGTGTGTGTGTATGCTCTAACATGACTGCGTGCTCGAGGCAATGTCGTTTGGAACTTTGCCAACGATGCTGCATGGTTTGTTGGATTCTGCACAGCGATTACGACTATAGCTGACTTACTATACAAGTGGTCTCGCTCAGCTCGCAGAAGCGAGGCGGGGTTGCCCCATAGGTAGGGAGTGAAGATGGCGTGCCACGTGCGAGACACGAGCGCGGCCGAACGCAAGGTGTCGATCGGGAGGTAGGGGGCGACCAGTTGCCACGGGTTGATCAAGGTGGTGGCTGTCTCGTATGATGGTGGAGCAGACTCCATGTCTGTGTCATGGCGGGGAGAGCTTTACCGATACAGCTCATGCTCTGGTGTGCTCTGGTGTGCTCTGGTGTGCTCTGGTGTGCTCTGGTGGGCTCTGGTGTGCTCTGGTGTGCTGTCGTGCCATCTCAAGCCAGGGTATTGTGTCTGACGTTGAATGTTGCGCCTGAATGTTCGGCCGGACTTGGCACTGATGTCACCGCCGAGCCTGCACAAACCTCTGGCTCAGGCCGGGGGCTTTCACAAACCTCTGCCGTCCTTTGATTGCGTCCGAAGTTGACGCCGGCGGCTCTGGAGAAGCAATTGTGGCTCTCTTGTCCCGCAGACAAGAAACAGGAAGATCTCTCAGCCTGGCTTGATCGGGCTTGGATCATTGAGCTTGCATCTCTTGACAAACTTGGACGTTTCCAGAGGATTCTTTGTGCCTATGACAGTCGCCCATCACTCTGTCAACCGAGTCCAATCAAGGCATCTGACGAGCAACAGATGGAGAAGGGCAGCCAGCAATTGAAGCGGACCAAAGGCCGATGAGGAGAAGGAGGAGGATGTGCAGGACGGAAGGTTCGGATGGCCAGCCACTGGTTTTCCCCCTCTCAGCAGTCGAAACATTCAACAGCCGCTGACCCGGTCCTATTCGCTCGTGGCCTTGTATCCCCGGGATTTCCCCAGTCTTTTGCTCGGTCTCTGACTGCGGAGGCGTGGGTTAGCTCGTCTCCACAGTCATGACGACCCGTCTCACTTGACCACTGTGGTCCTACTGTCAAAGCACCTGTGGATCAGAAGCGACGCTAGTCCGGAGCAATGACACCTCAAAGCAGATCACCTCCTCCCTCCGTGACCTTTCAAATGCGATTCCATCTCCTCTCTCGACCACTTTCTCTCCTCCGGATACCTCTCCTCCTGGTCTTTTCGGCTCACCATGGCACCTGTCCCTTCCGAGATGACTGGCAACAAGGCCGGCCTCAGTAAACATGAACATATTCACGACCATGATCTCGTTGCCGATGAGAAGCTCGATCCGGAGACGGCGGCCCACCTGCGCAAGCTCACGCCCGCAGAGCTGGTGGTTGAGAAAAAGCTGAGGCGGAAGATCGACATTCTGATCATGCCGCTGTGTGTGATGGTCTATCTCATGAACTACATTGACCGGTAACATCTGTCTCGGTATTACGGCGTGTCACCCAGAGACTGACCTTTCTACAGGAATAACTATGCCGCCGCTCGACTCCAAGGTCTCGAAGAGGATTTGAACATGACACCTCAGCAATACCAGATTGGTCTATCGACACTATTCGTGGGCTATGTATTGATGCAGGTACCCTCCAACGCTCTCCTCAATTACGCCGGTCGGCCCTCCTGGTACATTGGCTTTTTCACCATCATCTGGGGTCTCGTCTCTGCCCTGACTTCCCAGGTGAAGACTGCTGGACAAATCATCGCCTGCCGTTTCATCTTGGGCTTTGTAGAAGCTCCCTTCTTTCCCGGTATTCTGTTCTATCTCAGCAAATGGGTCAGTGTTATCCCTGCCCCCGTCCCTACCCTTCCTGGACCCAAGTCCTACAACATTCATTTGGGCGTCACCTTGTTTGTCACCTTGCTAACATCCCGCAGTATACGAAAGAGGAGCTCTCACTACGCATGGCCATCTTCTACTCGGGGAGTCTCGTGTCAGGTGCGTTCGGAAATCTGATCGCCGCCGGCATCCTCAACGGACTTGCCGGAGCTCGCGGCTACACTGCCTGGCAATGGCTGTACATTGTGGAAGGTGCCATTACCGTATTCGTACGTACCGCTCAACACACACCCCACCCCTTTCACGACAAGTATTCTAATCACTTCTAGTTTGGCTTCCTCGTTGTACTGATCCTCCCCGACTTCCCTGACACCTGGAAGAAGCTCTCTGACGAGGAACGCCACGTTGCCAACCGTCGCCTGGCAATCGAAGCTGCCGAAGCCGACGTCGACGAGAAAGGCGGCATGTCCCAGCTCCGCGGTATCAAGCTCGCCCTCACCGATCCCAAAACGTATCTCCTCGCCCTCGCCTACCACGGCCAGACCGGCGCTGCCGGTATCCAGAACTACTTCCCCACCCTGACCCAAACCGTCGCTCCGAACCGCACCATTGCCCTCCTCCTCTGCGCACCCCCTTATCTGATGATGGTCGTCTGGTCCTTTGTTCACTGTCGCATATCGGACAGAATCGGCAAGCGCTTCTGGTTCTTCGTCTACCCGATCCCCATCACCATCATCGGCTTCGTCCTCTTCATGACCGTGTCCAATTTTGGAGGCAGGTACTTCTCCCTCTTCCTCCAGATTTTCGTCTTTGCCATGAACGGCACCATCTACGCCTGGATCTCCGGCAGTATCCCGCGACCTCCGGCCAAGCGCGCTGCGGCGCTGGCGTTCATCAACAGCGTCGGCAACGCGGCGAGTATCTGGACACCCTTCACCTACAGGCCGCAGGACAAGCCCTTTTACAGGCCGGCACTGGGTATCTGTATCGGTCTGCAGATCATGGCCTTGGTGTGTGCCCTGGGCCTCAGGTTCTTGCTGGAGAAGCAGAACCGCGCCCTGGAAAGGATGGAGAGGGATGATGCCGAGTTGACGGATGCCGATGTCAGGAGGTTGGAGAAGACGGCGCAGGTCGAGGGCGTGAGTGTTGCTGAGGCGAGGGCTATGCAGAAGGGGTATCGCTTTGTGATTTAGTGGACTGTTGGGTGAACGAGCAATAGAATCAAGTCTTGGTCATGCACCCTGCCTGTTTGTGAATGTCGATGTGTTTCGTGCAGAGTGCGTGTGGGAGACTGCCTCGGTCTGTCGATTCCCAGTGTTGGACACCACCACCACAATTACCCACAACCATTACCCATAACCATGATGAAGCAAAAGGCAGAAGATTAGCAGACTTTTATTCAGTGAGCATCTAAAGAGTGACCAAAGCAAAAAACCATGGATCCCATCCAATCCCAGACGGGCAGGGAAGGGAATGTCAAAAGACAAAAGACAAAAATCACACACCATCATCCCCTCCCACCTGTTCAGCTTTCCACATCAGTCCCCATCCAAACGACGAAGCCCAACATGCCAATCAGCACGCCAGCCCTTCAAACCCCCCGAGAAACCAGCACCGCCACGAGCCTTCCCTGTGATTTGCATCAACGTCTTTGGCACCAACATCTACGCAGTCTTGACTTTATCTCCCCACCCGACCGGGCTCCCTGGACCTCCGTATGAGTAGCATCGATGCCACGTCTCGATCTTGTCCGGGTCGACGGTGCCCCACCAGGGTCCCGTGGGTACCTCACGAGGACCCAAGCGGGCAGGCTGGGTGATTGTCGGCTCGGCGGTCAGGACCGTGTCGACCGGAATCTTCGATTGAGTTTGGTTGGCGGACGGGGTTGCGGAGGTCGCTGCTGTAGGGCTTTCGGGCGGAGGTGTTGCTATGGAAGGACCTTGAGACACATCGGGGACGTTGTAAGAGTACAATTGGATCGTGCTGGCCCTGCTGGGAGGGGTTGCAGAGGCAATGTGAGCGTTGCGTTTGACAGCGGGATGTACAAAGGACAGATGGATGCCCGGTGGGGCAGGCAGAGTGATGACTTTGTTGCCCTCTGCAGCCTGGGCTTCGAAGGTGATGGAGCCGTTGACCCGGATGAGAGGATCGATGTGCCCATCGAGACTCCGCTTGACGGCTGGTTCGAGTAAAGTAACGTTGGTGCCACTCGGGACTGGGATGGTCCAGAAAGTGTCGGCCTTCCAACTCCTGACAATGAAGGTGATGGTGCCGTTGTGATTGTCGATTGGGACAATGTCCTTGAAGGCGCCGTCCGTCAAAGCCTTTTCGATGTAACTCTCCATATCGGAGATCATGGCGGTAGCGTCGATAGGCTGTTCGCGAGCTTTCGCGTTGACCGGGACTGGTGTGCAACGGCCAAGGGCCAAACCCATGGCAAGGAGTGGGAGGAGGGTCCTGATGCCGTGCATATTGGGTTGTAATCACTCGCAGAGTGGATGCTTTGGTGATGCCAGAGTGGTCACTTGGCCGAGTCTTCCAAGATGTTCGACTGGGAGTGTCGTGCGTTGGCAGCTTCTGTGACTGGTGACATGTCGCGATTAAATATTGTTGTGCTCGTTGCTTTTGCTCTAGAGTCTGTCTCGAATCTAATCCTTTTTATACGTCAATTTTGTCAACTCAATGCGGTCTGTACTCTCGAACTCGATACAGTATATGGCTTTGTCTCCGCAAATCAACGTGATGGTCCCTGGATTCTGACCCAACACAGCGATATGAACATGTCGTAGCATACTCCTGCTGAATCATGATCGGCGTCGTCGAGAAAAGCAACGACGAGAGGTGTTGGCTGCTTCTTCCATGGTCTCATACTCGACATCTCGTCGAGGTACTATCGCCATACGCGTGTGCTTAGCGGTGCCAGACGATTCGCAACTTGATATTCTATAACGGTCGCGTTAGAAGGGAAAATAGCACGAAGCAGAAGTTGAGGCTCAAGCCTCCTCGAAATTTCATCAAAGTGCTTACAGCTGCCCAAGCCAGGTCAATCAAGTAACACGCCGACCATGTCTGTGGTCTACTCGACTACTTACGCTAATCTCTGCAGGGCCAGCCGGCATTACGGGTCGATCTTCTTAGACAGACGTTCATGGCCGCGTTCGCTGACAAAGGTCCGACATCACATGCCGGAAATTGCACCGAGACGAATATGTGGCCGTGCCGCCACTGAACGGTGAACGGGGGATGTGAGATGACTATTAGCGTTTCGGAGCGCCAGACATCAACGTGGGTTGGGAAAAGTTGTAACAGGGATATAACGGAGGCCAGATTGAGGTTCGGGTGCGATCGAGTCATGTGAAATGATATCGAGTCATTGATTGGAAGGTCCCGATTTGGATCTCGACCGTGTCCACTTCTGAGCCGCAACAATTTCTGAGCCAAACCAGTCATCTCTGCGTCTCAAACGCCTCAAACACAACACATGTGATATCAATCACGGTCAAGAAGGATTAGTGCAGAAGGATTGTGGCTCACCCTCACAGATACGGTTTATTTCCTCCAGCCATGTCTTGATTGGCTCAACCTTGGCTCGTTTCTTGCAAGACCGGGCCCGTTTGGGAACTGCTGCGGGCCCAGCCAAATCCCCCAGGTTAGCCTCGTCGTCCCACGCTCCATGTCTAAATTCTAAAGCACAAGTCTGTCCCTTTATCCAGTGTTTCACGATTCATTCTACATTAAACGTACACCTTAAAAGACACCCCCCTGTATTTTTGGCACTACCGACACAAAGGCTTGTCTCGTCTTGGCGGTGAGAGGTGAAGGTTTGTGGCGACGACAGACAGGTGCCTTCAGAAGACACAACCCAACCCAACCACCCTCCCCCCCCTTCATCAACTACACGTCGGCCTACCCGTTGGGTACTGGCTAACCGGAGATCGTCAACGTTGTTCGGCGTTGGGAACGGGCACGCGTTCGGTGTCATCACTCTCCTGCATGAGCCATCGCTCGCAACCCCCTCCCCCCCAAGACCGCGAGCGGAGCATCTGCACACCCGGCGTCCGGCACTCTGCACCACCCAACCAAGGAACGTTGCGCGTTTCCTGTCCTGCCAGACTGCCAGGCGTGCCTTTCGGTTCCTCCTTCCTTGGCAATTCCAATCCGCTCCACTCCCCAGCTTTTGTGTCTTCGCAAGCCCTTCTCGATTGAGGATCATGCTGCAATAGCACCCTCCACCGAGCGGACGGTCTGACGCGCTCGCTCTGTAGAGCCGCGACCCTGTAGATCCACCATGGTCTACACAGGGCCGAGTGACGGCTGTCATTTGTGTCGGAAGCGTCGAATAAAGGTGAGTTGCCTCTGGACCACCGAGCCGCATCTCCGGCGTCCTCCATGCCTCAGACCCGCTATCCATGTCTAGTTTGCGAGGCTTCTCTCGTTGGACCGCCTTTGCTGACGCTGTGTTAGTGTGACGGCGGACGGCCCAATTGTCAGCGCTGTATCATCTACAAGGCCAAATGTCCTGGCTATCGGAGCGAGAGCGATTACAAGTTTGTCAACGAGAATGGCGCAACCGAGAACAAGACACTCGCAATCCGCAAGCGTGCCGGATCTACTCGACCTACTACTACAACCACAAAGTCATCCCCATCATCCTCCATCACCTCTAGCACATCTCGGAGTTCGAAGAATTCGCAAAGTCCGCAATGGATCGCCCGGAGACCCCAGAGCGATCCCAACATCATCTCCTCCACCCCCGCATGGGAAGACTGGAGCATCAACTCGTTCGTACACGACTGGACGATACCGGACGCCGCCGACGGAAACTCTGTTGGCTTTCTCGACTTCCTGCCTAGTCTCTACCTACGGACCAAACCCGAGCTTGACTTTTCCCTGGCCCTCAAGGCCGCTTCGTTTGCCTCATTTGCAAACCAGCATAATTCACCAGAGATGATGGCCAAGGCCCGCGCATCCTACGGCAAAGCCTTGACCGCCTTGAATTCTTCACTACGGAACTACGAGGCAGCACTCCGGGACACTACGATAGCTTCGATAGTGCTTTTGCAAATCTTTGAGGTAGGTTTCCCCTTGATGATCGTTCCGCACTGGTCCAGGCCATTGTTCCGTGCTAATGTTAGGAAAGCATATCACCTGCGAAGATTCACTGTCGATCGGCAACCATGATGCCGGTCTGAGGATGCTTTTCGCAATGCGAGGCAACAAGCAATTGGAGTCATCCCAAGGCAGATCCATAGCGAGGATTGTGATGGGGTACCTAGTGTGTCCCCCTAGTAGAATGTTTGGTGGACCCGGCTCACCTTCCACACAGCACGGCAGAGATGTTGCACAAACGCAAGAGTCGACTGATCTTATGCGGAGAGGTTGTCACTATCTCGGCTACCCCCCGGAGCATCCCGCGCGGCAACGGAAACCAGACGTCCGCAATATGACCGATATCCTTGCAGTTCTTACCCCATTCTTCCACAGAGCCCCATCAGACCCTTTAGTGCTGTCTGAGGGCATCCGGGAGCTCCGTTCGACGATAGATTTTGACGCTACCTATGCCAATTGGGAGACATCACTGCCCGAAAGCTGGCATCGAAAGGAGATTACCGTTGCCTTTGACCCGTTCCGGACGACGGCAAGCTCGATACCCAGCACTGGTATTGTGCACATGTATAGGACGCCTTTGACCGCATGCTACATCAACCTGTACCGTATCCAGTACATTGTCCTCCACAAGGTCATGCTCAGGGTCGCGGCGCACCTCGGTCTCTCAGACTGGTCGATACCGCCGACCGCCACGACACCTGGGAAGAAGCTCGACGCTGCACGGTCACTGGCCATCATCCATCGATTAAACGATGAGGTCCTCGCGAGCGCCGCATGCGCCATGGCCGAGGTCAATCAAGACGGCACGATAGCACACATGAGTCCGGGTAGAGCGGTAGGGGCGTACTATATGCTCTGGCCACTGACTCACATTCAACAAGATGCCAACTCGACGCCGCAGCAGCGATTCGATGCGAAGCGAGCATTGAACTTTATTGGTAATGTATTGGGGGTCAGGAGGGGGATCAGGCAGATGATGAACAGGCCGGCGAGTCCAAGAGACACGCACGGGGCGTTGAGGTTGTCGCCGCCGCGACCGGTGGTCGAGTCCTCGTGAGCGGAACGTGAGGAAGGACTGGGACAGTTGCTCATGACGTTTGCATCTTGCACGAAGCGTGTGTCTTTTTTTTTTTTTTTTTTACATGTTTTGAGAAGGTCTGAAATGGGCCGTAATATCCGAAATACTCATGTACGATACCTTTGCATTCCTGCCGTGTACTCGATCGATGGCCTTGGAAGTCGCCCAGAGATGAAAACTGCTGCGGCCAAGGCAAATGACTTGGCCGCGTTGTATGTACATTATATCCCGTCATCAACCGCGCAAGTGTGTTTCCACATCTTGTATACAACCATGCTCAGCCTTGTCACTGAGGCTGTCTCCTGTAACAAAAATGCCACCACCATTTGCTGAAATCGGACCGTCAGTGCGGCGTCGCCTCTGCGCCGTGAGCCGCAGATTGCTTCCGAATTCAGCTCGCGAGTCTGACTGGCCTCAGCTTCAAAATCTGACCTGGAAGCCTTTTATGAGATTGGGGTGAGATAAGCGCGTTGCCAGTCGCGTGGACTTAATATTTTTATTGCTCTGTTCCCATTTCATATCTCTACTACGCCAGTATCTCTAGTTTCTGTGAGATTGGGTCGCGATATTGCTTATCAGACGAAGAACTGGGCGTAATCGCAAGCCATTATAGACTCTCCTCAGCGCGTAGGGTCATCGTTACTCTAGCAGCCAGCTCTCGGACTATACAACAGGGATAAGGAGCAGTACCAGGGACCGGAACCACCGCTCTCTGAGGGCCCAGCAAACACCCAGCACCACCACCCCGAGACCCATCGAGCCCAACTCCCACAATGCCCACCGACCCGGACCTCCGCACCCCCCTCCTTCAATTCTCCCCTTCCCCCTCGACAATCTCGCAGAACCACCACCTCCAGTTCTGCACCCTGATCGGCATGCCCCCGCTCCCTCACCCCTCCCTGCCCCCACCGCTCCCCACCTCTCCCCACCGCGACACGCTCTACCAGCGCGTCCTCCGCCGGCGCCGCTCGCAGAACATCGTCTACCTCTTCACCGCAAGCCTAGCCAACACCCTCCTACTATCCCAGGTGGTGCTTGGCGCGGCCCTGACAGCGCTCGGAGCATCCCAGTCGTCCCACGTGCTGATCACCGTGTTCGGCGCCGCAAACACCATCATCGCGGGTCTCGTCGCGTATCTCAAGTCGCGGGGCCAGCCGATGCGAGCGCGCATGTACCGCGAGGACCTGGAGCGATTGGTCGACGAGATGGAGAATTCGGCGACCATGTGGCTTGGGATCGCGACGGGGACGCACGGCTACGACGCCATTGACGTCGAGGACCGCGTCACGGTCCGGGGAGAGGTCGCGCGTCTCACCCGGCTGTGGGACCAGGCCGTCAGGCGGAACGTGAGTAATGATCCGGACATGTACGCTGCTGGGTCCGTGGGGGATGGTGGCGGGGAGGGGTTGAAGACCAAAGTCCCAGGGGCGGGGGTGAGGTTGCCGCTTGCTGGACCGGGAGGGACCGGCGGTGCGGTCGGTGGGATCGTGCCGAGTGCTGAGCCGGGTGCCGGGCCGGTGCATACGGGGACGGTGCCGCCGTCCGAGACGGTCGGGCAGGACGGGCCGGACGAGAGTCCTGCCAAGAGCGATCTGAAGGATGGGAAGAAGGGGTTGGAAAAGGGAGAGGGGGACAAGGGCGGGGCGAACGGGGCGGTGGTGAGTCCCGCGCCGGTCCCGGTGTTGGATCCCGATGAGAGTCCGGCCGCGGCGACGGCGGACAAGGTCGTGGTGAAGAAGGAGGATAAAGAGAAGGCGAGTGGGGAGGGCAATGCGGCACAGGGAAGCTCGGCGCAGGGTCAAAAGGCAAATGAGAGTCTGAAGCGGACGGGGAGCGGCGTGCCTGGTAGCGGGAGTTTTGCGAGTCCCGGTGGAGCTTAGAACGATAGAGTGTGGGACATGTTTGTGCATTTTGTGTGGCCATGTTGGTATAGACCTGCTAGATTCTTGGTTCTTCGCATAATCGACAGTAGACCACCCCTGCAGTACATGTCCGTTCTTCCCTGACAATTACACATCCCATGGATTGCCGTTTTCGCACAAGCCACAAGACTGCTGCTCATTGCTGCACTTCCAGCTTCAGATCCTTGTCCTGCAGTATCGCCCCCGGCTTGGCCGGCAACAGCGAGCCCGCGGGCGGCGTGGGATTGTTCTTCTTGAAGGTATCGCAGATCTGCTCCATGGTCACCCACTCGACCTCGACGTCCTTCTGACTGTTGATGTACTCGATCATTCTGTAGCCGTCAGCCATCTGGTCACCAGTCTACACGGGCACTCGCGGTCCGCACCTTTCCACCATCAAGATACCATGGGGATGCCCGCTGACATCCGGGTGTGTCGTCACGGCAAAGACAGCGCCGACATCCCCGTTCCCCACGCCATGGATGACAGGATCATGGTCGCCCGCTTCCTCCTCCTTGATCTCCCTGACGTAGAAATCAAAGTGCTCCCTCCACAACTTTTCCACGACCGACGTGTCGACCCAGCCACTGTCCGGGGCGTCAGCACTGCCATCTCGCGACAGAAATGTCAAGGGATGGGAAAAATGCATACTGGGAGTTGTGCGACCCCTTGATGAACATGAGCGGCGGCAGATCGTCGAGATACCAACTGGCGCCAATCTCGACCAGACCGGTGAACTGGCCCTTCCGCAGGGGCTTCATCCACGTATCCGGATGGTTCTCGAACTTGATCACGTCCCACTCGTCGCCGGTACGGAGATAGTAGGGCTGGGCATCGTGGTGGGAGAAGGAGTGGTCGTACTCGAGACCGTATTTGAGCATCAGCTCTGCGCCTTCTTTGCTCGCCTCTGCAGCGCGGGTCAGCGGATCATGATGGTGTCGAGACGAGAGATCAGGGGCGAAAGGGAGAGCATACCCCACCAGGGAGCAACGATGCCACGAGGCGGACGACCCTGAAAGTCCTGGATGAGACGATAGCATTTGTCCATGACGACGGTCTGCTGCTCCAGCGTCATGGAGCGCGGATTCTCGTGAGAGTAGCCTTTGACGACGTTAGTGGGCGGTCGACGTAGCTCGTACAAGTAGCAGACGGACCGTGGAGACCGATCTCGTGGCCCCCCTCGGCGACCATGCGGCACTCTTCAGGGAACGTCTCGAGAGAGTGTCCCGGGATGAACCAGGTGGTCTTGATGTTGTGCTTCTTGAAGAGCCGGAGCATTCTGCGCACGCCCACTGTGCCCGCGAACATGCCTGGACGTCGTGATCAGCGCGAGCTCCGTGTGCCTGCGCATCTTGGACATACCACGCGAGATGTCGCTGGTCGAGTCCTCGCCGCCATAGGATCCGAGCCTGAAAATACTTGTCAGCGCTGTCTCCAGCCATCGCGTGCGCCACCTCCTGTCGTCCCTTGGACGAGAAAAATGCCGTAGACCACGTACCATCCTGCCACGGCGTCGATATCGACCGAGATACAGCACTGGACTGTCCTGCATTAGCGCCGTCTCCGATGCTGCACCCGATCACGCATCAAGCATACTCTTCTTTGTCATCTTGTCGACCTCTCTACGATGCTCTCGAATCTGTCATGTACGAGCAAACCATACTCGTCAACGCAGGCCGAGGCGCCTTATCATTCATCCACTGTGTGCCCGCTCGCGGAAGCCTCACCCCGCGTTCAGGGCCGAATTGGAGGACGGCATGACGTCGACCTTTTTGGAGTGTCTTATCGCGGAAGAGGCTGGTAGTCGTCTCGAGTCCAATTTATGTAATACCCGCTGGTTGGTCTCTTTTGCGCGCGTCAAGGCGGGAGCTTTACCTGTCACGTCGATGCTGTACTGTGCGTTTGTCCATGGAGGCGTGGAGGCGTGGAGGCGTGGAGGCGTGGAGGCGTGGAGGTGGCTGTCGTTGTTGGAGTTTTGCTCCACCGTCCGCGCCATCTCTGGCATTGATTACGAGACTACAGATCATCGGTATTTCGATTCATTACTCTATCATGACTATCGTACAAACCCTCTCATTACTACCCTCTCAATCGCTGTTTGTGACCCTCAGGCTCCTCTTGGGACTCAGTGCCGTGCCCCAAAAGCTCGGCTCTCCTCCAGCCAACAAATCATCCGTACTCTGCCCGTGGACTCCGGCATATCCAACACTGCCACCACTACCGTGAAGACTCCCCCCTTGTACGCCTCCCTGTCTGTCCCCGCTGCCGCCGCCAAACGCACTCCCCTCATGACTCCGCTTGCCCTGTCCATTATTCGCAGAACTGCTGAACCCGCTGTCCTCATGCCCGTAGAAGCCCGCGGCGGCAAGCGGCGTCTCCTCAAAGCTCAACCGATGCGCCATCTCCACGTGTCGCTTGTACTGCGCCAACCTCCGCCTGTACAGCCACAGGCAGAAAGCGAGGTACAGCGCCGCCGCCCCGAGCACGCCGGCAATGACACCTGCCACGATGGCGGCGACATTCGTCTCCTGGCCCGCCACCGCCTGCCCTCCCGCGCCGGCCGTCTGCGTGACCGTGCTCCCCGTCCCCGTGGCCGTGACCGTATACGTGACTGCCCTTCCCGTCCTCAAGGGCCCGGCACTCGGCAGGTTCGCGGGCTGCGTGACCGTTGCGCCGCCAAAGGGACCGCCGCCGACGACGCTCTGCACCGCGTCGGGGACCTGATAGCCGTACGAGCCCTCGAGGCCGCCCATGGACGCGTCGCTCTGCCTCTGCACGACCTGCTGATTCAACGGGTTGTCCGCGCTCGCGGCATCGGGACTGCCCTCCCGGTTGTCGTAACTGGTCACCCACTTGAGCGCCGACAGGTCGAAGACGTACACCCCGGGACTGTCGCAGCTGATGTCCTTCCCCACGTACCCGCCCACGACGACCATCTGGGCATTCCAGATGTTGCACGTGTGTCCCGCCCTGGCGTACGGGACGGGCTGCTGCGCCTGGTCGACCTCGACCCAGGTGAAGCTCGGCAGGGTGAGGATCCACATGTCGTCGTACTGCACCTGATCACCCTGCGGCGTCAAGTTCTGCCCGCCGAACATGTACACGTTCTGGCTGCTCCCGTCGGCGGCGCTGGCCACGACGGCGCAGGGGTTGACTCTGATCCGCGGCGTGGGGCCATTGGTGGCCTGTTTGTACCACTCGCTGGTGGCGATGTCGTAGACGTCAATCTGGGACATTTGCTGGAACGACGTGTTGGTCCCGCCCGCCAGGCCAAGGAGGATGCCCTCTTCGCCATATCCGGGGATGTAGAGGAGGAGACCGTCGGCGCGCTCCGCGAAACCGGCCGTGTCCTGGAGGCCGCCTTGGGTGATATTACGCCATGCGCCCTCGGCAGGGGCCGGAGTAGAGGAGACGGCGGGCAGCTGGGCGTTTGTGCGACCGGGAAAGGTGAATTCGAGGAGGGAGGTGAGGTAGATGCGCCAGATGGATTGGGACCAGCCGGGCGTGGTGTAGCCGTCCTGGTGCCCGCCAAAGTAGAAAGCGCGGCCGAGGAGGGGCACAGAGATGCTGGAGCCTTCAGCGGCGCGGGCGACAGGCTCGTCGGCCGAGGAGGAGTAGATGCCGGATGCGGTCCGTGGATTGGGGTGCTCGATCCAGCTGCTGTCGGTGACGGAGTATTCCCAGAGGGCATAGGGATCGGGGGTGCGCGGCGGATCGGACGAGTACTCGCCACCGTAGAGGTAGAGGGAGGTGTAGTCGTGCCAGAGGGCGCCCAGGGAGACGTTGGGCGGGCCGGAGGGTTGGGCCAGACCAGTCAAAGCTGGATCAGAGATCTGCCAGGACTTTGTGAGGTCGAGGGATAGAAAGTTGTTGTCTGCCGCGGTCAGCTCAGCAAGAATCGCGATAGGGTGTCAGCTCAGTACTCACTCCACGTGTCAGATGTCTGTCCGGCTCGCGTCGTTGCTTCACCACCATATAGAAACATAGTGCCGTTGACCATGGCACTCATGTGAGCCCACCGGGTGCAAACATCCGTGGGAGTCGTCGTCGTCGTTTGCCTCTTAACGACAGTGGAGTCCGCGTCCAGAACGATACCGCCATCGCGCCTGACCGGTCCACCCTTGACACCTAACAAAGGCGGCGAAGTGTGTCCAACCCACGGGACGCCCTGTAACAACGGCACCAGGATAGCCAGCACCAAAGCAGCGACACAGAGCCGATAGAGGGCGGAGCTGCCCTGCAACTGCGCCTTTTGCATTTCTAGCCTCTGCCTCTCGATGGACAACTGATGGTCCAGGTCTGACTGTTCCGAGGTGATTTCGTCGGACTCGTCGCTTTCGAACTCGAAAATGTCGGGCTTGCTATTGAATCGTAACGAGCGTTTCGGTCTGACGGCGTCGAGTGCGATGGGCTCTACATCAGCATCGACGAGGCCGGTTTCAACAAAGATGGACTTGCGGCGAGCAATGGGCGAGACGCTGGGAGACTCGAGGATCGAGTCCATGACGAGTGGGGTGGTGTAGTACTGTATTCACTGGCGGGACATGGATCGAGATACTGTTCACTCTCCGGTCGCCACAATTCAGTCGTGGCAGGTCAGACGGTCCATGTGATGATAGGGAAGGGGGAAGGTGTAGATGGAAGCAGACACGAGGTACACAGGGCAGGTAAACGGTGCCATGAACCCCAAGGTGGGGTCTGTATCTGTATATCTGGAATCATGATGGGGCCCACGCGACAAAGCTGGGAAAACCTGGCTGGTCCGTTGCCTTGCAGACCCTGACATGGCATGGGCCTGGCATGGCCTGGCATGGCATGACCCGCACCGCTTGGGGCCATCAAGCTATGACAGGAGACCAATTAAGACCAGACGGCAGGGCACACTGTTCGGTACGGTGCAGCGGACGTCCGAAAGAGAGTCGAATGGGCGTGGAACGAGTGGAAAGAGCAGGCATGAGAGGCATGAGAGGCATGAGTGGCACGAGGGAGTGCTGGGAAGGGCGAAAAACGACGTCAGAGCCATGTCAGAGGCCGACGATCTTTTGACACGGTGGAGGATCTTCTTTTTTGCAAGCGAAGAACAGCCAAAAAGACAATCTCGACCTGTCAAATCGCAAGCATGAGAAGACCCTCCGAGCCGCCACACCGTAATCAGAACCGCCTAGCGTCGAGCCTAGTAGACCCTTCCGATCGCGATTGCACCTGCCCATCAGACGTTTCGACTAGCGCCAGGGAGAAGTAGAAGGACAAGGCAGAGAGTACAAGGGAGAGAGTAGAAGAAATATGAAAAGAAGAAGGAGACGAAAAAAAAAAGTATCGACGACGGCAATCATGCGAAGAGAGCGGGACACGCACTGGGACACGCACTGGGACACGCACTGGGATACGCACAATAACGACATCTTTCACATGTCTACCCCCCCAGGTTTCACACAAAGATAACTTGACTACGGTAAGAAACCCTGCAGCCCGAGCCGTTGCACCCCTTACCCAGGTAAACCATCCGCGCCAGAATACAAAGCCAGAGCGGGAGTTTACCACGAGTACCTTATAGACGTGTCTCAGATGATGCGAACAAAGGCATGCATATACCCACTATACATCTACAGTAGCGACCATGACTATCTTGGACGCCCTCGCAAATGCCGTCCGACAGGCCTCCACTCTTTGCCTCACTCACCATCCCCTCCTCCGTCCCCTAAACTCCTCTCCCTTCTCCCTCTTCCTCCTCCCCTTGGCCTCCACCTTCCTCGCCTTCCTCTTCTCCGCTCTCTCCGGTTGCGCCACCGCTTCGATCCGCCTCTTGACTCTGCGATCCTCTCGCCTCTCTCTCAGCCCGCTTTGCGCCGCGCTGACCTCCTTGACGTATTTACTGCTGCCCAGTCTGCTCTGGAGCAGCGTCATCGTTTCTTGCGCCAGGTTTGTCAGCGCCGCGAAGGATTCGGTAAACGTCGGATTCGTCGAGGTTGGTTTCGGGATCGAGTTGTCGGTCAGCAGCAGGAGGGGATGGAGGATGGCTCGGCTGAGATTCGCGTAGAGTGCGGGTTCGAGGTGAGACACCAACGCGTGAAGGGTCTGCAGTGCTGCCATCTTTGGTGGTATCGCCGTCTGCGTCGTAGCGGACTGGTTGCGGCGGAGGATCGAGCAGAGTGATCCCAGCAGATGCTCCAGCGCCGTCTTCTCCTTTTCGTCGACCGTCTCCTCCCCCTCCTCCTCCCCCTCCTCCTCCCCCTCCTCCTCCTCTTCATCCGCCGAGTCCGAAGGATACTCCATCAAGCTACCGTTGACGCCATTGCTATGCTTCCGTTCATACTCCCAAGCCATCCCGTTGCTGCCAAAACACCTGCCCAAAAACACAATATTGCGGCACGTCTGCGCAAGAAGCTGCTCGCTGGACCCCTCGTATCGTAGCGTCCTCAGCGATGTTGCGCATAATTGCCGAAGCTCCGCACCGCTCAGTTTGACTGCACCACTAGTTGCCAAGGGCGTCGATCCGAGCCCGACCTCCTTGTTTGTCCTCCCAACGTCCCCAAACAGCACACCCACCAAGCGAGCCGCCGACAGTTTTACCCAAGCGTGCGGAAAGAGAAGACAGTGATACACAGCCGTCCAGATCTGCTTCGACTTAGCCGCAAAGGCCACATCGGGCGCCGTCTTCGCGATCTCGGCGAAAAGCTGCAGAGCGTAGTAGAGCAGCTCCCAGGTCTCCTGTGCCACCACTCTCTCCCGTGTCGGTAACAACTCTTTCGTACTCCCCAGCAAAAGATCCAGGTCCTTCCCGTCCACTCTCCCGACCTCCACCCACATCTTCCAGACCTGCAAGCTCACTCTCTTCAACAATACCTGCTCCCCTTCTACCCATCCCCTCAACAACCCGAGATAACCCTTCTCCCTCTCCTCGTCCGCCCCCTCCAGGATCAACTTGAGCAACACTCCCGCCATCTCCCTACACTCCCTGGCCTCATCGTTCACCAACACCATGACAAGGGGCACAAAGACCCCCTTGGCGACCCCCTGTCCCACCTCCCCCTCCATCCTCCTGACCAATCCGTGCAAACACTCCAACACACTCTGTCTCCCCTCGGGATACCTGTACTCCAGATTCCCCACAAGGAACCCAACCTGCTTGTCCAATCTCCCCTTCGTAAGCGGCCACTCGGTCACGAACGAGCTCCACAGACCCCTCGCCGCCGTCCTCGCCTGCGCCGTCTGGTTCGTGACCATCATCTCCGCCACCTTGTCCATGACCTCGTACACCTCTGCAATCACCACTTTCCGTCCCAGCACCGCCTTCAGGAACCCAAAGATCACTCCTTGCCGATCCGGTTCTTCCAGGTCCGGTTTCACCCGCTTCAGCACGTATGCCAGGTCCGTCTCGCGGACCTTGCCCGCCGTGCGGTCGCGGATCGTCGTGGAGATGAGTTTGAGCGCTGCCTGCGCCGCCTCGGTCGTCATGGCCGGCGCCGCTTTGATGATCTTTACCGCCGAGGCGACGTAGGTCGCTGCATTGGCGTCGAGAGGTGGGTGTGGCACGCGCATGATGGCCGTCAGAAGTCGCAGGACGGAGAGCTGTACTTCCTCTTGCCCAGAGACGAGCGCTTCGTTAATGTGCGGAAGGAAGCCGGCGATATTCTGAGGTGTTTTGAGCGAGTCGTGGCGGCTTAGGACAGAGCGTAGGAGGTCGATTGCGAAGCGAGTCAATTTGAAGGTGTAGGACGAGGTCGAGCCTTTAGACGAGGATCTGGAGGCTGATTGCATCTGGATGAGGTAGCGGCGGGTCTTGTAGTCGTTGAACGGGCGGCCTTTGGTGGGATGAGAGACAGCATCAGTGCTCTGCGAGATGAGCTCGTAGCAGAAGACCAAGACGTCGCGATCAATGACGGCCGCATTCTGGCTGACTCCGAGGGCCATACGCCGAAGGAGCTCATCGATCTTCTTGACGGTGCGGAGGTCGAGCTTCTCGTTGAGCAGGGCTTTGATGGGACGGATGAGCTGGCTGAGGTATGGTAGGGTAGTGATCTTTGACACTACCTCCATCGAGTCGAAGCTCTTGCTGCTCTTGACCTCCTTCATGCGGCTGACGTACTCCTCTGCGTCCTTTTCTTGGCCTGCTACGCCGAAGATGTCGTCCATGATGATGGTGACAAGCTCTCCAACACAGTGGTCAATGTCACCAGGCTTGACCTTGTCGAGGTTTTCCACCAAGATGGAGTGAACTGTAAAAGACAGCACGTGAAGCTGATAGCCACGTTGCAACGCGGTCTTCAGTTCTTTGACGATAAAGTGAAAATACGACGGACCGAGAAGAGCAGTGATCTCCGTCAAAGTCTTGCGTGTCATATCTCGTGATCCTTGATCTCTACTCCGCAGAATGTGACAGAGATCTAGGAGTACGCCAGGCAGCTTGGTGAGCATTATGTCTTCAGGCAAGCATTTAAGCAGTTTGACCACTACAACACCGACTGGCACTCTCAGACTTACCGTCGACTCGTCCTTGAGATGCAAAAAGGCAGTGAGAGGAGGAAGCAGCTGCTCGGTGATGCTGGACACAAGAACCTCTTGAGGCGGTAACGTTCGTTGCAGCGCGGACAAGGGCTGTGCAGGCTGTGCAGGCTGCGCAGACTGATCAGTCTGCATCGCATCCACGTTGGTATCGCTCTGCGTCATGGAAACCGCCTTGAATAATCCGTTTATAACTGCTCCAACGAGCTTGAGAATCGTCTTCTCTTTGCCTTCCATGTCTTTCATCAGACCAGTGTATCGACGCAGCACAGCCTTATACTGCGACCAATTCAGGCATGCTGTCATCGAGCTGATGGAATTGATCGCTTCGGCAGTGAGATTGTGAGCGCTCTCATCTTGTGCGGCATCCAATACAAAGTGCTCCAGAAGTGGTATGAAGATGTTCGCCACATTGGAGCTTGCCAGTTGGTTCTTGCTCGCTTCTGAGGCAAGTCGTCGCAAGGCTCTCAATCTCCGGTGCTGTTGCACATGTAGGACGTTGGTAAAGAATGAAGCCTCATCGTCGTCGCCAGCCAACAGAGGTGCCATATTTGCGAGATCGGCGAAAGAGCTTAGATGCTTCACCATCTGGCTCAGGACCATAAGGTACTCTGCTCGTACTAGCTCGGAGGACTGATGCATACCACTGTGGATGCCTGGTACCAAGACCTTCGAGACCAATTGACGATATCCTTCTGCCTTTAGTTCGGTGGCTATATGCCGCTCGACTGCATCGGTGAATCGCTGCAACGAGAACGAGGCACTGGCCCTGATACTCAATTCTTCATTGTCCCGAATGAAGTACAGCATATTGAAGACCAGTGGGCGCCACTGTTCGGCACTCAGGGTCGTGTACAACTCCTCATTGATCCTCGCGTAAGCTTCGTCTCGTCGTCGAAAGTCGGGCTCGTCGATCTTTGACTCGGCGAACGAGTTTAGGTCTTCACACAGCATTGCTGAAACTTCAAGCTCAGCTCTACCTTTGCACAGGCTTGTGACTACCGAGCATAAGTCTTCACGACTTTCTCGATCCCGGAAGAGCGTGAATAAGGAAGTGCATGCGTGATACGCAGCAGCGAAGACTTGGTCCGGAATTGGCCCGCCTCTCGCCGGTCCCTGAAGCAGACGATGGATTGAAAGTAGAAGTTGTCTTTTGATCGTGACAGGTACCTTCTTGTTGTTTTCACTTAGCAGGGCGGAGCCAATGAGGACAAAGTCGTTCACGTCCTGGTCGTCTTTGATCAGCACGGCGATGCGAAGAGTGCATGTAAGCGAAGACTCCAATATCTTCCTTGACAAGGTGTGCTGCATTAAATCACTGATCGTGCGAAGAAAGCGCGGGGCGCGCTGTTGGAGCTGATCATGAAGAGTCGAAGTGGGAATATTATCCCCATCCATGACGACGTCCTCATTCGGCAGCACATGGTTCAACATCATCGCCATGAGCTCGTCCAAGACGAAGATCTTGACAGCGTCCGGGCAAATACTTGATCCGAGACAGTCGATAAGACATGACAGCACCGCAGGAGCAAGTTTGACGAGGTCATCCGATAACACTGGGGACTTGCTCCATATGGACAGTAGACGAAGCATGCCCGTGATCGATTGGGCCATCTCTGGAACAAAGTTCTCCAACCGGGGTATCAAAAGTTGCTGTACGGTGACCAACGTAGTGCCATGCCAGTCCAAAGAGGGGGCGTAGGTGTACGCCTGCGCGAGACAAGAGTACCCAGCTCGGCGGATAGCCTTGAACATGGAGGCATGACTGGCCTCATTATCGTCCGAATCGTCGATGTCTGCGGTGTTGGTAGACCCGAGCAGGCACGAGAGGGCGACATTGGCTAGTCTCTGTGCATGCGGTTCCAGGTCGCCGCCAAGAGTGTTGAAAAGATCATCGATCATATTAAGCGCACCCAATTGTTTCCGCGGGTGCGACTTGGAAGGAGTTGCAATGCTTTCAAGGTCCTTCTGCGTCGAAACAGCGTATAGTGGCTCAAGAGCAACATCGATGAAGTGACTGAGGATCGAGGCGGGAAAGCGTGTGAGCGCAACGAAGACAGCTTTCCGTTTGACCTGCTTTCCTCTTGTCCCACTAGCATTGCCTGTTCTGTTAACCAAAAGACCGTACAAAAGCCGCAATAGGACAGGTGACAATATGTCCATGTCTTCTGGTCTAATGCCTTCCTCTTCGTCCAATCGAAGGAATACGGATATTTCTTCTCTGAACCGAGCATCATCAAGAAAGTTGAGCAGGTGCTCCTGATACGTGACCACTTGCGGTTTCTTCCAGGCAAAGATCGCTTTCAGAGCCGACTTTTGTATCTCGCCATCTCCGTTGGTGAGTAGCTTGAGTAGAGCATCGTAAACTTCATCCGATTTGAACAAGACCTTGGGATTCTGGCAATTGGAGAAGATGTCCAACATAGCTTTTTGATCCTTCCGATTCCATCGCTGACTGTCAATACTCGTACCGTCCTCGTCGGAATCCTCCCGATTGACCCAGCGAAGCAGGATAGGCACTAGTAAGCGTGACCGCTTCTCTGCAAGGGCGATATTAGATCGAAGCACTAACAAAGCCTGAGTGCGATTGCTCGCGCTCGTCAAGGTATGCGATTGAAGTCTGGCTCTGAAAAGACGCTGAAGCTTCTCTTCGCCATCCGTACAGGCAGAGATGGCATTGGCCGCAGCAGCTTCCACAGAGTTGACGTTTGAGCATTGGAAATCCGAATGTGTGGGTGCAATCTCATGAACATCCCATCTGAAAAATTGTTCCGACAACGTCCCCTCA
The DNA here is from genome assembly GCA_002895985.1 of Sphaceloma murrayae. Classification (NCBI taxonomy): domain Eukaryota; kingdom Fungi; phylum Ascomycota; class Dothideomycetes; order Myriangiales; family Elsinoaceae; genus Sphaceloma; species Sphaceloma murrayae. Next base: position 160,190 of record NKHZ01000010.1, on the reverse strand, counting down.
CCACCCTCGAGCCACTCGGTGACAACGTCAGTGATTGTCTTCTCTGCGGTCTCGAATCGAGAGATGTCCTTCAAAACTTGGGTAGCATCGTCCCAGGCTGGCGCTAGGCGCATATGTAGTATTCCGAGACAGTAGCTTGGGATAATCCTGCTTAAGTAGTGGTCTGGCAGACAGGATTCATAACAGAGACCCAGGCGGCGTATCTGAGCAGAGATGAACCGAGCCGTTTGTACCGAAGGAGTTGAGTCTTCAATACTGGAGACGATTTGGAGAGACTCGGGAATCTCTTCGCTCTGAGATCTGAATATGGCGCGCAGTGTTCGAAGTGCGGCGGACCTTACTTCATGACTAGGCGCTCGAGTGTATGGCAGCACCTTTTCGAACAAAGAATCGGACGATGTCTTGGGAATGATCGCGTCCGTCTTGATAAGTTGCTCAAGTCCCTCGGAGATGGCTTCTAGAAGAGGCAAAGTTGCTGTCTGCCCATCTAAGGCTTCGATCAATCTTTGCATATCTCTCAAAGTAGGTCGGATGATCGAAGCGGCGAATCGCACAGCATCTCCGTACAAGAATCCAGAGTCTAGCTCATGAGACTTGCCGCCGATGGAGCTCCAGATATGCTCCGCAATTGCCTTTGGTAGGTCGCCTTCGTCAATTCGACTACATTGCAACAGTCTGATGTAAGCTTCGAGGACGTACTGCTGACCAATTTTGCTCCGGAAAGCCTTCAAGATGGAGTCTTGCCACGCGGGCGGGCATGCTAAATCCTTGGATCCGATTGCGGATAGTTCTTGTAATCTCGGAATAAGTGCAAGAAGCTCATGCTCTTTGGTTTGCCAGTGCTCAATGATGAACTTTTGGAATCTCGTAAGCAGCAAGTCCTTGAATCGATCTGGCGCCAACTCGGCAAGAAGATAAGAGAATGGGAGAAACCTCGATGCCCAGTGGCCTTGGCGTACGGTATCAAAAATTGCGACTCTCGACATGACGGTGGTTATCGGAGCAGTACTGCTCAGGACAGCAAGAAGCTTGAGGGTTGCAACCTCAGTACTTGATGCGTAGGCCCTGTCTGCTGCCGTCACTGGTGTGACCAGGGAGACTGCCGAGTCCATCACTGTTCTCCAGTCCGATATCCTAGAACCCTTTCTCGTCGCAACAACCACATACAACGCCTCTACAGCCAGGCGTACATGCCGCGCCATTTCGCGACCATCGCCGATATAGTCTACCAAGCTCTTTACCACGGGCTGAAATCCAGCTGCGTCCGTGTAATGCACCAGACTGATCAAGGTACCTCGAACTAATCCCAGAAGTGAGGATTCGGCTTCCATTGGCGCCGTCTCGGTGTACCCGTACAAACTCTCGAGAACAAGTACCCCATCCGAGTGCACGCCATGTTTGACGCCCTTGACCGCTTCCGAGAAAGCAACCTTCAATCCCTCCTCATACAAAGCATTTCCCCTCTCTTCCACATAGTTCCCCAAAAGCCATCCCATGATCCGTTGTAGTCTCTCCTCCTCCTTCGCGGCCCTCCTCAACAAGAATCCCACCACCTCTCCCATGAACCTCACGACGAACGGCCTCTGCTTCTCTTGACCAAGCCACTTTCCTGCACCCTTCCACCACCTCGCGGCGACCTCGCCATCGCCCAAAAGTACCCTACTCATGTACTTGACCAAGAAACCCAAGCAATTAAACCCCCACTCCAACCCCTCGACCTCCTCAACCTCCCTCACCTTTCCTCCCACAGTCTCCCAAGCCCTCTCAAACCACCCCTCGAACCTGTAATCCAGATCATGCGCCAAATGCCCCAGCAGCGCAAAAAGCGGCTGCAAAGCACTCGTCTTAGCCGCCCTGATCGCCTCGAGCAACGCCTCGACAATCGTCCCCTCATGGAACAGCACCATGGGCAAGCTCTCGGTCAACGGCAGTACTACGTCCGCGAACTCGCTGAACTGCATCGTAAGGTTGACGTCCAGCCATTCGCGCAGCGCCGTGGCGAAGTAGGACGAGGTGGAGGAGGAGAGGTCGTCGCTGGCCTGAGCGAGGTCCGGGCGCGAGCGCGAGCGGAGAGGCGCGATTTTCAGTGAGGCGATGCGCGAGGAGAAGGAGGTGAAGTGGTGGTTTCGGGAGGAGGGGGTGCGGGTGCGGCGTTTTGTTGGAGCGACGATTTTGGTTGCCTTTGGGCGTGTGGACGGCCGCACTGGACCTCGTGATGGCGCCATTGTGTGTATGTGTTATCGTAGAGAGGCTTTGAGGGAAGAGTGGCCCCGATGATCGATCATGAGTGTTTGGTGGTGGGTGGAAATTTTGGCGGAGGGAACTTTTTTGAGCGGAGGCGGAGGACTTCCGCTCCAAGAAGCTCGGGCCAATAGTTTTCCTATGGTCAGGCGTGGGTTAAACGAATTGAACATCTGACTATTATTGGAAAAAACTGATAAAATGGTCATTGGTTCCTAGGTATCTCTAATGTTCATAAGCTCCGGCTATGCTCAAATATATCCATCCCCTCCTCCGCTCACCAAACTCATACGACTCCGTGCACCTGTTCCTCTGCTCTCCTCGTCAACATCCATGACACCACTCCTTCTCCTTACCACCCTCTTACTATGCTTGCTGGTTGCCACCAATACCTGAGCAGGGGTGATCACCGTCTCATCTCCTCCTTCACCGCTGTCGTCTCCCTTCTTCATGACCAGTGGGAATAGCACTATCTTGACAATCGATCCGGTGTCCTGCAACTCCTCGTTGCTAGCGTACTCGCCGCTCCGTTCATTCATTGTTGCGGCATCAAACCGAGTCTTACCAACGAGATCGCCGTTACTGTCATACTCGGGAGTCGGAGGTGGCAGCATGAAATAGTCTGCCCTTTGCGTGCGCATCTCCACGCTAAGGTCGATCGCAAGGCGCAAAACCTTCTTGAGACCTGCGAGTAATTGTGCGTCTGCTGTCTTTGGCGGCGGTAAGAGGGCTGCCAGGGTGGAATAGATCTCCTGGGTGACAGCCTCGTGGTCGAGGTTCTTTTGTGTCGAAAATGCGGGCCGACGTGAGAGCAACGTCAATGTTGTCGCACGCCACTGTGCCACAGCGCGAGGTGGACCAGTCTCGAGAAGAATCTTTTCAAGAGTCTTGAGCTTCTGTCGCTGCTCCCGATCCATGCCGAACATGTAGCGCGTGAATATGTATTCCCACACCATCATCATGACGAGGGCCATGAACACATCACGTCGTCGAACACGGTCCACAAGAAGGGTGTCGACGTCGCTACCATCCAGCATGGTATTGTCGAGTCGAGTCTCGAGCTTATCATCCTTGATGTCGCTTGACAAGCGACATGCTCGATTGTCGGACGATTTAGAGAAGCGCAGGACCCAGGCCTGAACGCTCTGACAAAGCTTCTGACAGGTGGCGTCAAAGTAGTCCTCATCTCGGACTGTCAGGTAGTCATCCGACGCCGTGGCCTGTATACGCGCTTGAAGCGATCTAATCTCTGACGTTGCGTAGTCCAGCTCAGCTCGAAGTCGAGCGATCTCAGTATCCTTGTCTTCGAGCGCTGCATCAATGTGCTGTCGGACAATACTTTCCATTCCATTAGAAAGCTGTGCGTGATCGTGCCGCAACTTCTCTAATTCCCGCACGGATTGCTGCCACTGCGAGTTGGCGTAGGAATGCTCCTCTTGCAGGGTACCATATCGATCGTTCGTATCGGCGATGAGGTTCCGATTGGCCTCTGTCAGATTGTCGTTGAGGTCTTTCAGTCGTTCCAATTCCTGTTTGAGGGGCTCCAACATCGCTCTGATCTGATTGATCTCGGCATCTTTCTCACGAAGCCTCATCTCACTAGTGGCCAGTGCTTGTCGGGCTGAGCCTTCGTCGTTCATCGATCCATCAACATCCATCTCCCCTCTCGACTCCTGCAGTCTCTTGTTCTCTGCGACCAGCGCTTCGACCCGAGCTTCCATATCGGAGATGTACATGCTCTGCTTCCGACGAATGCTCTGTGGGCGCGTGGGTGATGTGGCCATAGGCTCCCCATCCCCGTATCCTTCGAAGACATTGTCCGACATGGCACGAGCTGTGTTTCTCACATGGTACTCATCATCGTTCAACGGCGGCGTCGGCGGCGGCCGGAAAGGCGGGATGGAATTGTTTGTTTGGGAAGGTGTTGATCTTCCAAGGTCGGAAGCTTCACCCCGCCTTGCGGCCGACCGAAGATCACCCGACGCTGAACGGTCCGTGCGTCGAAGTGAGGGAGTTGCACTCTCGTTGCTGATGATGCTCGCTGTGATACTCGGCGCACGTATCGGATCGGGACTCTTCAATCTTTGCAGGCTTGTTGTTGAGACATTGCTGAATCCTGGCGAGCGGAGAGCTTCCATGCGAGTTTGACTGCTGGGATGCTGCCCTTTGGCATCCTCAGAAAGAACCTTTCCGGGCGGTGGTCGAGAAGACGAGTCGATACGCTCTCGAAACGATTGCTTAGGAGTGTCCGTTCGCCTAGTAATCTTAACGTCATGGACAGGCGAGCCAACATCTGACGAGGTCTTGGTACGTTTGCGTTCAGAAGATGCTCGGGGCACATAGTCCGCAGGCATGACGTCCTGGCTCGTTGGAGATAGAGAGCGATCCTGCTTCGTCTTGTTCGCGAGGTCCTCGGCGTGACGATTGCGCACATCTTCCGTCGGAGGCGTCGAGAACAGATAAGAGGTTCGATTCTTGGTGGTTGATTCCACTGGCGTGGGTACCCGGCCGCTGGGGCTATCTTCGTCTTTCTGATCTTCACGAGACCTAGACTTCTTGTTTGGTAGCTCCCAATTCTCCCAGCTTGCGACTGAGACCTGGCTTGCATTGACATCGCTCATGCCCGTCTCCCGGATGGTTTCGGGCGGATCGTACTTTTCGCCAGAGTTGCGATTGGACCGGTCCGTGATGGTATCGTACCCACTGTCGCGGATCGCTTCGTGTACCTTATCTTCTGAGGGCAGCGTGGGTGACTCGGGGACTCCACTATCTCTGTTCTGATCAAGCACATCGAATGACCAGCCAGGAGCGTTTGTCGATGCGGCTGTACTTGCATCCTGGGTTGCATCGGATTGGCCTTGAGGTCCAAGGGCGCTTTTGCTCTGTGCTGTCAAGTCCTCTACAGCTTTCGGTAAGCTCTGCGACACCTCAGAAGTATGCACAAGCCCACGACCAACGGACTTCAACTCGGTGTTGTCTTGAGCAGCGTTTTGATCGGCAGAAATTGCTGGCTGATTCGATACTTCCTCCGCGCCAGTTGCGTCAGCCGACCAGTCAAACGTAGAGCCACGCTTCTTCTTCTTGCCCTTGCCAGCCTTAACCGTTACAACGGGAGGTGGCTCGACTGCTGAAGTCTCCGTGCGAGGAGCTTCGTTTGTAAGTGTCGTCGACTTGGCACCTTTGGCTTTGCCCTTTCCGCGCTTCGATTTTGAGGGAAGCGCCCAGTCATCATCTGCTGGCTTACTGCTCTCCCCAGCGATGACTGCGTGCATACCGGAATTGTCCTCATGGGACGGTAGGTTCTCTCTTGAGTCCTCGATAGGATCGTCCTCCGCTGGTCTGACTGCGTCTCCTTCGACCATAGAGTCCTCAACAGACAAGTTTCCGGCCAGAGCAATAGCTTTCCTCGCCTTCCCATCTTCCAGACCTAAATCTTCAGAACGCCCTGCCGTCTTGTCCTTGCGCTTCTTGTATTTTCGTTCCATGAACGACTCTTCCTCTGGATCATTGGCCTTCGAGAGCTCCTCTTGAGACCGGCTAAGCAAAGCAGCGGAGAAGCCTGCAGCTCCCAGACCGGCAGCCAGAGTAGCCGCAAAGTCATCATCCTCACGAGCGATCGAGCCCGCTTCGCCAGTACCACTCACGTCCTTGTCACCAGAGCGATCAATCTGCCCTTCCGGAGCACCGGTTGTAGCAACCTCGTCGATCTCATCTCTAGAAGTCTCCGGGAGAGTTTTTCGGCCCTTTTTACCCTTGCGCCCCTTTTTGTTCACAACAGCGAACGCCTCCTCCGGGTCAATCTCAGCCACTGTCCCTGGTGGCGAAGAACGGCGGTGAAAGGCCGGATCGTCGATGACCATATTGGAATCGAAACCGGACTGTGCGAGCCCTGCGGCCAAAGTGGCGGCAAAGTCGATGTCATGAGATGGTGATCCTGTATGATGCGTACGACTCTCAGTAGCCGCTGTCGGGACAGCCATCATCTCAGGATCTTGCACAGGTTGTTCAGGTTTGGAAGGCGAGCTATCGATTGGAAGTGATGGGTTGACAGTGCTCGTAGGATCGGTGAGACTATCGACTTCGCTTGACAGCACCTTACCCTTCTTGGCTTTCCGCTTCTCCTTCTTTGATACTTTTTTGGTGAAGGTGAATTCCTCTTCTGGATCCGCGGCGGGCACGTCGTTGATACGACCAGGCGATTCATCCAGTGGTTCAATCATGGCTACTGAACGAGGCACTACGCTCTGTTCGTTGTCGACATCCGGAACGGCGGGTTGTATGTCGGTCGGCGGCTCTTGAACGTCCACTACACCTTCTTGTTTCTCAGCGGCTTCCACCTCGTCTGCCCAGTCAAACTTGCTCAGAGGCCGAGACAGACGGAATTGATCAGGCGCGCTAGATCGCGTCTGTGGAAGTGGAGCGATACCTTCGCTTTCTGCATGTGCATCTGCTGCTGTCACCGTTGTTGTGTCTTGTTCGGATGCTGACGGTGCTGCCTGTATAGCTTCCACGTTGACATCCTGCTCAGTATCCTGCTCGTTCTTGGAAAGATCAAGCGTCGTCCGCTTCTGCTTTTTCGCCTTCTTCCGATCCTTCTTAGAGGGTTTTAGGGAGAAAGCAGGTCCCTCGTCAGCGAGAGCCTGCTCATCCACCGTTTCTATAGTTGGCAAGGGCTGGTCTTGCGCCGCCAATGGGTCATCTTTTGGTTCAACAAATGATCCTTGGAGGGCCTGATCTGCTACAGGGGACGCATCGAGAGTCTGGCTGCGTTCTGGCGATTCTCTTCGCGACAGCAATGGCTGCCGTTCGTCCTCAAGAAGTTCGGGCGGGGCATGGGTAAGTGGAATACGGTCAACTCCTATGATACCACCATTGCCTTCGGAAGACACGTGGGATGATTGTTGTCTGTAAGGTTCCGGTTCAGTGTCTCGAGGAGGGCTCTCTTTGAATCTAGATAATCCCGCTTCTTCAAGAGGAAATTCATTGAGATTCGGCACGTCGATCACTTTGACAGGCGTCGCTGGCTCCGCGGACTGTGACTGCCCCCCTGACGCTGGCACCCGTGTTTCCTCTTCAGAAACATTGGCCTGACCAGCTTCTTGGGATCGGTCGATGGTCCCCTCTGACCCGACGGGAGGTACGCGATCGCTCTCCTCCTTGATGTTATTCCTCGTTTCGATGGACTGTGCCTCGTCACCGATGCTGGGTCCTGCAGTAGGTAATTCGACCTCCTTGGTGAGTGGGGTTCCAACAGCGGATCCGCGCTTGGATTTCTTTCCCTTCTTACGTTTCGTCATCTTGGCCCACATCTCGTCGGGTGTCTCGACATTTGAGTCTAGCAGCGGGTCGATAGCCCAATCGCCCAACGGCGTGGGCGCTACTGAAGATTCGACAGTGGGCTCCGCAGGAACGTCCGTACGGAGACTCGGTAGGTCCCTCAGATCCTGCGGCATGACCATACATTCTAAAGGTTGCTCGTCTGGGGTTGGCTCTGCACCTTGAGCGAGGGTAGAACCTCCATCATCTCTCTTGGGGTGAGGCGGCAGGTCTCGAAGATCGGCCGGCATTATCATACGCTCCAGAGGCTCGTCGGTGGAGGGGCTGATGCCTTCTTTGATCACAGGTTGCTCAGGAGGTTGATGAGATTCTGCCACGTCCTTGATCTCGCCATCATGTTCATTTGTCTGGGGAGCAACACCATCGTCAGGTCGTGAGATGTTGGGGTCAATAAGCTCGGAAGTGTTCGAGGATCGCGTTGCGACTTCGTTTAACTCCGAACCGCCGGTAGGATCGAGTTTGTCTTTTGCTACCACCGCTGCTCCAGCCGTGGTGGCAAGTGTTGCAGCAGCTCTTGCAGCTTTACGGCCCTTCTTACCCTTGGCGCTGGGTAATTCCCACGTCTCTTCCGATGCAGGCCCAACAATCTTATTGGAAACATCGAGCTGGGAATTCTCGGCTGGAGCGAGTCCTTCACCGTCCTTCCCGGGTGTAAGGGGTGTTTCTGGAGCGGAATCGAAAGCATCGGATCGTCGGCCTTTTTTGCCTTTCTTTTTCTTAGTGACGAAGTAGCCCCATTCATCCTCTGGGGCAGCCTCTGCTTGCTGATGAGGACTCGGTACGACATCGGTTCGCCGCTCAGGCTCTTCTGCAGACATTCTCGGCTCGCCTGTCTGTAAGACTTCGTCTGCCATGCGTGTCTCGGAAACAGCTTCATCGCTTCGTGTGGGCTGCTCAACTTCAGCAGACACCGTTGCTTCATTTTTGCTGAGCTCGATGACCTTGGTGCCTGCAGATGAATCCTCGCCTGCGATATCAGGAGTTGTTTCGATATTGTCTGTGATCTTGTCTGCTCGCTTTCCTTTCTTACCCTTGCGTGCCTTCTTCGTCGGTAGCTCCCAGGTCTCCTCAGAAACCGGTTCCTGCGGAAAGGAAGGCTCGCTTGTCGTTCCAGCATCGCGACTCTTTTCGACCGCGACTACTTCGGCAGGCACAGAGCTTGGAAGGTCTTGAGCCGTATTAGTGGCGACGTCCGGCACATCGAGCGGGGCAGTGGAAGTTTTGGTACCAGCAGCTTGAGACATCTCCAACTCTGCACGCTTTCCTTTCTTGCCCTTGCGCGCTTTCTTGACTGGAAAGTCCCACACCTCTTCTGCAGGAGGCTCGGACGCCGGATCCTGAGATACTTGCGCGGTGGTGGAAGTGAGATGATCCATGACCTGAGGAGCTGAAGCATCTTGTGAGGTAAGAACTTCGGCTGACTTGCTCTCGGCTGCTTCTGTCTCTGCCAAACGATCTTCAGAGCCAGTGGCAGCCTCTCGCTCATGGGTTTGGAAAGGCGATGTGGTTGTCTTGATCGAATACGGCCCAGAACTTTGCTCAAGCGCCTCGCCCACCACCTCGGATGCGCGGGTTTGTGGGTTGATATCTTCGCCTGACTTGTCATCGATTACATTCTTGTCTACAATCTGATCTCCGGAGCTAGTAGGAGCCACTTGCTCAGATGATTGAGACAACGATGCGGTTGTTGTGATCGTTGTTGGCTCGAGAGTGTGCTTAGGGGACTCGTCCATAGCGTAATCATCATCGTTCTGGCCAGTGAGCCTTTGACTCTCGTCAAGCGCCACATCTTCGGCGCCCCATAAAGGCTGGGACCAGTCACGTGTCGTTGTACTTTGATCTGGCTTCGTGTCTGATGTGCGATCCGCGCTGACCTGCGTAGATACAGCTAGTGGAGTTGTGCTATGGGTCACCGCCTCCGTGACAGTGCCGTGAGCTAGTTCCTCCTCCAGCCCATCGCCGCGCAGTCTAGCGCTTTCATAGTTGGTCAAGTCGTCCTCACCCCACAGATTGGAGTAGTCTGTTGGGCGGCTCTCGAGCGCGCTATCCCGCGCCGCGGTTGCTGCTGCGACGGAGACGTCATCGTTGCCGTCTCGCTTGTCTGGGTCAAGAGTATCTTGATCTGTTGTGACTTCTGCAGTAGTATCGTTGCCGTCGTCGATCTTGCTCTTGATTTCTGGACCTTGCAGTCTATCCGATTCATCTCGCAAGACATCTTCCGTGCCCCAAAGCGGTTCCGTTGCCTTCATCTCTGCATCGACTGGAGCCAGTGCAGTAGAGCTATCGTCCTGGAGTTGAGTGGTTACAGCATCATCTTCAGAACCAGCAAGTTCTTTGGCTTTGCTGGAAGATTTCCGCTTAGACTTCTTGTCCTTTTCACTCTTGGATTTGCTGCTGCCAGGAAGGACCCACGACAAGACCGCCGAAGTCGCTGACTTTCGCTTCTCGTCCTTGCTCTTCGATCGTTTTTCTTTGGCAGAGGGCTCAGCTGATTTGTCGCGAGACCGCTTCGGTGACGGGGACTGCTCCGCGTCCTCTGCGGGGGTTTCGGCGGCTATTGGCTCGTCTGCTGGCGTCGCGTCGAGATTCGTGCTGCTCCCTGCTACGACATCGACCATGTCTCTCGGCGGGTGCGATATGGATGGCTCGTCTCGGTCGGGTGAATCAACCTTGTTTGGCTCAGGACTTGCCTTCGCGCCGACTACAAGTGCGGCAGCCGTGGCTCCTGCGCCGGCGACTGCGCCAGTCAATAATCCCCAGTAATCACTGGTTTTGGATGACTCTTTTGCTGCTGGTGGAGGGTTCCCACCCTCAGGGGGACCGGATTCGCGGGTCGCTGCATCAGACAAACCCCGATCTGCCTCCTCGAACGGCGCTTTCGCCGTATCAATATCAGCATCCGCATGGTGTGTTGTAGTATCGCGATCTGCCAGTAGATCCGCTGGCACGTCGCGACCAATGGTTTGCGAGGGTTCCTCAGCCCACAGATCAACCCGCTTGCCCTTCTTCAATCGCTTGAGCTCCTTTTTCGACAAAGGCTTTGTGAACTGACCTTCCGTCGGATCGTCGGTGCTCTGCACTGCACTCTCGGCTTGATTGACGCTCTGTGAACGGCTCTCGGTGGGATCTGAGAGTTCAGCAGTTGCGAGCATCGGAGCAGATGCTCCTTGCAGCGGATCGTGCTGTTCCACAGCTGGTGAAGGTTCGTCACTCCACAGATCTCGTTGCCTTGACTTCTGTAGTCGTTTGAGCTCCTTCTTCGACAGCGTCTTGGACGGTGTCTCTAGCTGAGGATCATCGGATGGGGCAGCAGCTTGCTCTGAAGTCGAAGCCGACGCCTCGAGTTGACCGCGTGATTCGCTCTCCACGACAGTCCCTGGAGAAGTTCCCTCGGTCTGCTTCAAGCCATGGGTTGATGGAGATTGCTCATCGTCCCAGATATCGAATTTGACGCCCTTGCCCTTTTTGCCTTTCCGCTTCTTGTCCGGTTTCGAAGGGATCGACCATTCATCCTCTGCCATCGCCTTTTCCTGAGTTGTGTTGACAGCTTCAGGGGCAGAGGAACTACCGGCGGGCTCCTCGACAGGCAATGAGACAGATTGGTCCAGAGAGGTCGTCTCGTTCGCTCTGCCCGCATTATCTTGAGCCGCAGAAGATGGCAATGAACCTTCAATCTCGATCTCTTCGACCGGTCCAGTCTCGACAGGCGCGTCACCGTGTCCAATTCTGAGCTCAGGCACAACGGTATTACTCAGCTCTAAGCTCGCAGTTCGGCGTCCACCCTTCTTCCGTTTCCTCTCTTCTCTCCACTCCTTCCCTACACTTTCATTATCACCTAGCAATCCCTCGACTGCGTCCCTAGTGTCCCTCTCTCTCCTGTTATTAACCTCTTCGACGCTCTCTCGGACAGGCTCATCACCGGTGATGACCGCAGTACCAAGCTTCAACTCCTTGCTTTTGCGCTTGCTTTTCTTATCCTTTTTACTTGACTTGAGCACGAACTCTGGCTCCGGTTGCTCAAGCGGCGTGGCAAACGCGCTCGCGGGAGCCGTCGAGGGCTGGGAGTCTGGAACCGGCGTTGGAGACGGGGAAGTATCCCATACATCGTCTAGAGTCTGCTGAGTGTCATGATTATCATCATGTTGTTGCTCTGTGATGATTGCCGCAGCGGCTACAGCTCCAACACCCAAGCCAGCGGCGCCAGCGAGGGTCGATACGTCCAGACCCGCCAACGTAGTGGATGCGCTCTCTGGATGCGGTGCCTCCAAAGCATTTGCTACGGGCGCGGGCGATGGATCTCTTATGTTGGACTCGGCCCTCAACTGCTCCTCCCGAAGCATATCCTCCCATGAATAGAACTCAGGCTCGGCCCTCTTCCTCCCTCCGAGAGCATTGGCAGGGAACGTAGTAGCTCGGGGCGTACTCTGACCAGAGCCGAGCACGTCTTCGTCTTGAACATTAAGGTTCCAAGTTCTCTCCTCCGGACTCTTTTGATCAAACATTCTGAACTCGTCCTCTGCTTCAACGGCCGGGAGCGGCGTCTCAACAGCTTCACTCCATACCTGATCTTCCACAGCTGACTCATACCCATCGCTTCCTCTCAGACTGCTTGCACGACTTGTCTCGCGACTAATTGGGAGCGGAGGAAGAGGCTCATTCTCGACGACCAACTCCGATGGCTTTCGATTGTGCTCGACAAGATATAGGGGCTGGAACTCACGACGGATCTCAGTCGAGCGTGGTCGTGAGGTACGGGTGCGGGGCGTTATCAGCGAGGCGGGTGAGTCGGGCGACTGCGGTCTGGGGTCGGAAAATGACTCAGCCCGTTGACGTGGCATGAGTGGTGTAGAGTGTGTGCTGACCGACGGCGATGCAGGAGGGCGACGGAATCGTATGGGTACAGAAGTGGCCGAGCTAGGTCGGACTGGAATAGGTAAGGGACGTTTGGGCGTCTCGGAAGAAGGAGACTGCATGCTTTGTAGTGCTGAAGAGCCTGGTACGATGGCCACGTCTGCTGGCTCTTGATGTGGTGTCTGCTGTGGTTCGGGCAGGACAGATTTCTGCGACTCCTCGGAGGCAGAAGATTTGGCGGCCGTCTCTGGAGCTTGAGACGGCAATGATGATGGTTCGGCGGGTAGAGATCGAAGCTCCTCAACCTCTACCCGCTTGGCTAAAAAAGACTGGTCCTCATTGTCTTGGTTTGTCCCAGTCACGGTAGCACTCCGCTCACGCTTTCGCAAGTCTTCCTTCGACGACGTCGATTGGCGCGAGAGTTCATCAGTCGGACTATCATCGCTTTGTCTTCGATCTTTACGACGCTCTCGTTTTGGCTCGGGAACATCACCATAGTCGGCTGTGCTACGCCTCGAGATGCCAGACGTAACGCTGCGAGTATCATCATCATCTCCCGTACCTCTCCGACGATGATGCTTCTTATCCCGCTTGTCGTCTCGAGAATCTGGCTCATCGAGTGGTCCGGTGTCCTCAGACTTGCGACGGAACATTCCAAGCAGCCCACCACGTTTCTCCTTTTTCGATGAGCTCTCGTCCTTGTCCCGCTTTGACCTGCTTGACTTTTCGGAGTACCCGGATACCATGGACATAGTGTCATCAAAGTCACCACTATGACGGGATTTCTTCTTACGAGCGCGGCGCTCCTCTTCTGTCTCAGGCCGTTCAGTGTCGATAAAAGAACCAGGCAAGTCCTTGCTTCTCTCGGTAGACTCGCGCCGCGGTGAGTCACTAGGTGCCCGATATTCATCTACGCGATTGTTGCGATCCCCTTTGGCAATGGAGCCTGGCACATTATCATCAGAGTAGCGAGGGGGGGACCAGACACCTGAATGGCGTTGCTCATCCTGGTGAGACCCGTTCGAATGTCGATCACCGTCACGACCTCGTTCATCACGCTTGTCGGAGGATTTTCCTGACTTGGTGGCTGCATTGACTGCAAAGCCAGCCGCACCACCAGTAAGCAGCGCAGTCGCAATTTGGCCGAAGCTCTTTTTGCTTTCGGATTTGTCGCCACGATCAGACCTACTTTCACGTTCATCGCCATCATGCTTGGAGCGATCTCCAGATCCCGAAGGCGAATTGTCTTCGCGATCATAGCGATCTTCGGTCACAGGTTTCTCGTCAGCGTAGGACTTCCGACGTTCCTTTTCCAGTTTCTTGCGATCCTTCTTCGACAGCGGGGCTTCCCAAGCCGGCTCTTCCTCGAGCTTAGTCGGTGATTCTGACAGAGAAGCAGCAGGGATTGCATCATCAGTGTTTTGTCGAGCGAGTTTCTCCCTTCTCTTCTGTTCTTTGCGACTGAGAGGGATGTCCCAAGCGTCCTCTGCCCTTGGAGGCTCGACGATAGGCGTTTCCGTAGGAGTACCGAAGTCGTCGGTATTTTGACGAGCGAGTTTATCCCTCTTTTTCTGCTCTTTCTTGCTGAGTGGCACCTGCCATTCGTCGTCTATCTTGGTCTCCACAGCCGTAACAGGTGCTTCTAGTGGACTTGCATAATCGTCCGTGGTTTGCCGAGTGAGCTTGTCTCTCTTCTTTTGCTCCTTCTTGCTGAGCGGCACCTGCCATTCGTCGTCTATCTTGGTCTCGACAGAGGTGACAGGAGCTTCTAGCGGACTTGCATAATCATCTGTGCCTTGCCGACTAAGCTTGTCTCTCTTCTTTTGCTCTTTCTTGCTGAGCGGCACCTGCCATTCGTCGTCTATCTTGGTCTCGACAGAGGTGACAGGAGCTTCAAGTGGGCTTGCATAATTATCTATGCCTTGTCGACTAAGCTTGTCCCTCTTCTTCTGCTCCTTCTTGCTGAGCGGCACCTGCCATTCGTCGTCATCTTTAGCCTCGATAGTAAGGGCAGCCGTCTCAGCCGGGCTAGCGATGTCATCCGTGTTTTGGCGAGCAAGCTTATCTCGCCGTTTCTGTTCTTTCTTACTTAGAGGCGGTTGCCACTCGTCCTGAGTCACAGGCACGGTAGCAGGTATATCATTGAAAGATGAATCGAGTGTCTCAGCAGGTGCGGGTGTCTCCATGGCGTCGGCATACTCATCGGTATCCTGACGAGCAAGTTTCTCCCTACGGCGCTTCTCCTTCTTCGTCAACGGAGCCTCGAAGAAACTGTCTTCCTCTGCCATCGCTTTCGACTCTGTGATCGGGGGCGTTTCAGCAACGTCAGAAGGGACTTCGTCAGTGTTTCGACGGGAAAGCTTCTCCCGCTTCTTCAACTCCTTCTTGCTGAGTGGTTTCTCCCAGACGTCTTCGACCGGCACCGGGTCCTTGGTCTTGGGAGCCACGAACCCTTCGTCAGCCCGTCGCGATGTCATTTCTGGCAGACTTTGATCTTGTCTCATGGATGGCTCACCAACGATCGACTCTGCTCGTTCAGACATGGCCGGCTCAGAAGCAAAGTCCACGATGTCGCGCTTCGACGCTTTGTCACGCTTCTTGCGGTCCTTTTTACTCAAACCGGTATCCCAAGTCTCTGATCGAGTATCAAAGTCAGTCTCCTCTCTCGCGGCACTCTTCGTTGGTAGAGACGACCATGATTCCGCCATTGGCTCACGATCAACGGCTTTCTCTTGGTAAGCTTTGGCTCGCGAGGATTCGCGAACCGTAGGCTTCGTATCTCTCGACACAGCAGGCGGGGAACCCGACTCGTCAAAGCTGCCTGGGATAGATGGAGACCGCTCGACTACGGGTGCGAGATCATCGACCTCGCCCTCGATGAAGCCACGAACAGGAGGTGCGCCCTCAGTCCCTGGGGAGTCAAGACTCAACCCAAGATCCGAGACCGTCTCAAAGAAGGGACTTTGATAGATACCTCCCCGGGCATTTGATGACATGTGTGGGTCCTCGCGAATGGCTTCGATGACCTCTGGCTCTCGACGGAACGTATCTGCGATGAGTGGCGCCGATGCAGCAGGTAGATCGCTGAACTTGTAGCTCGTTGTGCCGCGCTCGCCCCTCTCATTACCATTCACTTCCATTGGTGTCTCGACCTCGGCAGGGAATGATCCTGCAGGTGGGATACGCGGGCTGTGGGCGGGCGATTCGATCTCATAGAAACGGGTGTCGTCCGGGCCCCAGCTGACTCGATTGGCAGCTTTCTCATCTCGGACTCGTTGCGCTGCTTCTTTGGGCGACTCCTTCTCGCTGACAACTTGCGGAGAGATGGGTGACTTGTCGCCTCTGACGGAGCCAGCAGTGCTGATCGGAGGGGTGGGAACGATCAGACCAAGATGGGGTACGCCATCCTTACGAAGCATCACCTGCGTCCGCGGGTCGAAGCGCTTGTATTCACCAGCATGCATAGTATAATGAATGTCGGCGTCCCCGTTCGGCACCCAGGCCTTCGAGTAGGCTTTGCGCCGCTCCTCCTCAGACAGAGGCTCATGATCGAGGTCTTTGGGTGCGAAAAACTCTGCTTGGGTAGGCTGTGGCGAAGTATACTTTTCCTTCAGATCCGCAACAACTTTTGCTGCTGTTGTGCGCGCGGCCTGCGAATGCTCTACACCTGTACGACCGCGGGAGTAATCCTCGGGCGTATCGGGAGAGTAGACCTCGTCTTCAGTGTCACGACGAGTAGGGGTGAACGTCTGCGTATATATACCAGCCGTCGGATCATACTTTGGCTGGCTGCTAGCCGCTGGTGGCACGTTGTATCCGGGATAAGGAGGAGGGGGCGTACTCGAAGCTGCAGTCTCCCGCACCTTTCGCTCAGCAAGCTCCTTCTCCTTCTGCGCGATCAACACCTCCAGCTGACGCTCACTTTCGGACAAAGTGACGGGCCGATCGTATGGAGCTATTGTGGTGACGCCAGAGGGCGGCGAAGGCAGAGCGCCGCTCATATTGTACTGCGCCTCGTGCTCCGCTCGATCCGCAATCGCTTGCTGCTCATTCTCGCGTGCACGATCGTACGCCCGGCGTTCGGCATCTTCTCGACGACCACGCGTTCGCTCATGTTCTCGAGCCCGCTCCCGCTCGGCCTCTGCTTCTCGCTGTGCCTCGCGCTCTTCACGTTTGCGCTGGTCTCGTTGCCCCTTACGAAGTTCCTTTTCGTCCTCGAAGCGAACAGACGAATCGTCCTTGCGGCTGCGTGTGGCCGCGTACAGGCCAGCAGCAGCTACGGCAGCTCCGCCGAGTATCGCAGCATCTCGCGAAGTATGATTCGATGAAGGATCCGTCTGCGCTCGCGACGGTAGCGGCCGATCTCGTGGCTCATGGTCTCGTCTCGAATCTGGTGCCCGTCTTGAGAAATCGAAAGCGTCATTCGGGCGGCGGGAGTCATCAACAGGATATTGCGGTGGATGACTGTATTGCTGATGCCTGGGACTGTCGTAGCGAGACTGCGCCGAAACCACAGACGGCGAGTCCTGCAACGGCATCGGATCAACAAATTGCATCGGTCCCATCGCCGCAGACGAAACAACGGACGCTACTTCGGAGGGTCGGATCGGCGTCGGCTGCGCCGGTGATGCATGTGAGGGATTTCGTTCATCAAACATCGGCATCGAGGGGCGTGTCGTTACAGGTGCCGCGCTGGGTCTGTCCTTTCTCTTGGATGAGCCACCCCAACGCCAACCCCACTTTCCGGTCCCTGAGGAGTCAGAAGCTAAAGAGTCGCGGCTCGATCTTCGAGCCGGTGCCTTGCCCTTATCGTAGTGTAGATCTCCGAATGCAAGACCGGAAGACACGCTTGAGCCTTCGGAATCAGAGGCATCTTCCCAGCCATCCTCGTCGCCAGAGTACTGCTTTCCCAGAACTGCACCACGATCGCGGATTCGATTCTTGTCGATTCTGTCTCGTGCGGCAGCGACATCTGGCCTTCGTCGACCTTGCGCAGCAGCCAGAGCTGCAGCAGTGGCCCCGATCCCGAGGAGGGTGGCGTCTAGATGGTCTTTCGAATTTCGTTTCTTTACCCGGGGAGAACTGTGCTTTCGCGACCCGGATCTATTTGTGTTTCCAAGACCGGAATCCGATGAAGATGATGAGCTGTTACTAAAGCTGAAGAACCCCTTCTGCTTGGACTTGGTTCTCCGCGGACTTGACGACTTCCGCTTACGACGTGAGCTTGACAGGCCGAAGATCTCACCTAGTCCCGGACTGTGACTACGAGATCGACTACGGGAGTGCTTCCTTACAAAAGCCCCCTGGGCGACAGTCCGAGGGTTTTGCGCCGTTCTGCCATGTGAGTATCCAGCGTGCGGGGCGCTCATGTACGGCGAGCCAGGATTTGCTATCCCTGAATGCAAAGGTCCTCCAACATCCGATCGCCTTCCACCCGATCTTGACCGGGACCTCCGACGTGGTTCAGGGTGTCGCACCGTCAATGCATCAGGATTACGCGAGTAGACGTATTCAGTCTGACCATCCGGACGAATAACTCCCAAGGAGGCGTCTGAATGTTTCGAGCGGTAGCTGGGTGGACGGTCGGATCGGCCAGTCTTGACAGTGGACGTGTCATCAAAGTCATGCTTCTGGTTCCAGAGAGCATTTCCCATCTTTGCAATACCATAGCCAGCAAGCCCAGCGCCCAGCCAGCCGGCCTTGCTCTTGCGCTTGCCGCCGCTGTCTGATGAGGACGATGATGAATAGTATCTCGCATCCTTATCAACTCCACTGCGCCCTTGTCTTCTGGCACTCCTCCGTAGGGACTCGTTCGATCTTCGTCGCTTGAAGGAATCGCTCGATCGTCTTCTATGATAGTGGTGTGGCCTTGGCGCTTCTCGAGGTGAAGACTTGGGGTCAAAGCAATACTTGCAGACGCCGATGTACTCGGTATACTCTTCCATCCGCCTGACGTCCTCCTTGTTTTGCACAAGGTCGAGTAGACGGTCAAGAGGGCCCCTATGCTTATGTCGATGTGCATGCGATTGACTTTGTCCTGTCGTTGGCGGTGGTCGAGAAGGATATTGATCTTCTTGTGGGTAGCCGGGACCTACAGTTGGGTGAGATTGACCGTGACTATGAGTAGCATAAGCAGCTGCGGCTAATCCTGCTGCACCTGCCACAGCTGCCGTAGGGATCCTTCCGGAGGAAGACTGGCCCGGATGTGGCGGTTGATGTGGCGCTGCATAGTAAGTCTCACCGGGTCCGGGGGCGTACTGCCCCGTCCCTGATGCCATCTGTGGCCACGTTGAGGATGCGACAGGTGCGGTGTAGAATGAAGCAGCATCACTGACACCAGTGGAGGGGCCAGGTTGATCGTAGGAGTACTGAGCTGCCGATGGGCCGTCTGGACGAGGCGGCTGGCTGGGCTGCGATGGTTTGGCAGCGGTCGCGCTCGACCCAAAATATTCCGCAGCCGCACCGCTACCGGTATCTTGCGCAGGTTGCGGAGTGGCAGATGCAGGCTGTAGGTGAGGCGGGTGGTGCAGCTTCAATTCGGGAGAGGGAGGCCGTACTCCAGGCTGGTTCGCGACGGACTGTCCCTGATCGCCATAGTAGCTTGCAGCAAGACCATAACCTCCCTCCGAAGTTGTCTGGCCGGCCTCCATATATGCGCCATGTGCGTAGTCGGTGGGAAACTGACCTGGGAACTGGCTCTGTATGTGCTGGGGTAGGGGACGTTGACCGGTCTGCTGACTGCCAAAACTTTGGTCGTATTGGCCCGGAAATTGGCTGAGAGAAGAAGAATTTGCTCTTGCCCTTGTGCTATCCGAGCCTCTGGCCCTGTCCTCTCTCGCAGATCGACTCGATCCGGCAGTACTCTCGGCCTGTCTGTCTCTCCGCCTGTCGCTATCGCGCTTGTCACTGCTGCTCTTCCTCGACTTGCGCTCTCGAGACGCGCTTCGAGACCGACTTTTCTTAGATGATTTCTTGTCTGTTCGCGAAGATACCCTGCTTCTGATCTCGCTTTTGCCTTCCATGTCCTCCCATTCCTCCTCGTTGGCAACCGCCTTGATTGCACTTTCGGTCAGGGACGGGGTACGTGACGACTTGTCGGATTTCTTGTTCCCCTTTGACGAGGAGCTGTTGCTCCGCCTGAGGCCGAACATATCGAGTGTTTGCGTGGATCGTAGCGGCCGGATTTGTGATTTCAGTGGGCTGTAGCGTGTGCACGCGTAGTCATTATGGGAAGTGCTGGATGCGCCGGGAGCGTTCGTGTCGTCGGGCAGGGATTAGCCGACTCCAGAGAGTATGTGTAGTACATGTGCCGTCACCGTGAGTTACGTGACAGTACAGTGATCACTCTAGGCGGAAAAAAGGGCAGGGTTGTGTTCAGTGAAGAAAGATGCTAGAGCGATGTGTTGGCGTGCAGCGCAGATCGCCCAGTCTTCCAGCCACCCGACTCTTATATTAATTCTACTTCATCTCAGTCTCCCAGCATGCACAAGATCTCCATCAATATCGTGCATGTACTATTATTTCGGCCATGTGATTTGATTGTCATCTGATCTTCTGCGTCGCAGATGCTGACTATCACTATTCTATCGATTGCTGCCCGACGTTTTTCGAAGCTGCCGTCTGTTTACCGTTGGACATGTCAATCGCGGTTCGTCGTTCTCCTCCGGCAACGGCCCGGACCACCCTAAAATTAATCCTCCTCGCGTCCTAAACCTTTGGCACCTCTGCATCCGTTTCTTATTCTTTGAATAGTTTTGGTAAGCAGTATTGCCGGAACACGTGGCGTGAATGAAGCTTCCATGGCGCTCCTACCAACCAGCTTTGGCATAGTCTCTGCCCAATGCACACTCTCTGAACTCCCAACTCATGTCACCGGTCGACCTAATTGAGCGCGGATTTGGATAATCTGATCTCTTTGCGCGGCCGGTAACGAGAAGATTGTCTCGGCAGTCATGGCGAGGATTTGCTGAATCGCCGCTGCTTGGTCCGGTTGTGCTGGGGTAGGGGCCGGTGGCGGCGCGTAGACTGGCTGCTGCGGAGGCGTGGGTACATGCGCTGGCTGCTGGTATTGTGGGTATGTGGCATAGGGGTTCGGTGGCTGTGCCTGAGGAGGTGGTACCGGGGGTTGGTATTGTTGAGGTGGTGGTGGTTGCGCGGCAGCTTGTACGATGCTACTGAGCACATTCGTGTCCGTAAGACCCAGCAGGAGCAGAGCCTGGAAGATAGCATATGCAAGCTGAGGCGCGACCGCGAAGAGCTGCTGGACTTGTGCCGGGTTCTCTGCCACCATTCCCTTCATTTGCGAGATCAGGTCCAACAGTTGAGGCGCAGGCATGGCAGAGAGTGTTTGGGAGATGGCATCCGGGGCACTAATGCTCGGGTTCTCGATCCCAGGAGGCAGTGGCGGCATAGCTGCAGGATTGGGTGCTTCCACGCCGTTCGAGTGATGTTGCGGCTCTGGTGCTTGCTGTGTTGTGCCTCCGCCTGAACCGCTGTCATTCGACCAATCCACCCTTAGCTTCCTGCCCATGATTTCATGATCGTTTAGATTTCGCACAGCTGCCGCTGCTGTGTCCGGATCTGCGTACTCAAGAAAACCAAATCCCTTCGGTCTACCCGTCTCTTTGTCGTGGACCAAGCGAAAGTTGTTAACCGCACCAACTCGTGAGAAGATGTCGATGATTTGCTCCTCGCTGACGCCTGCACATGGTTAGTCATTACTTGATCGACGATGGCACGAAGTCGTGGCCTACCATAAGGGATGTTCCCGACAAAGACGGACCTCCCAGGCGCAGGAGCCATTGCGACCGCGTTGTCGGCTCAAGAGGAGGAGTTTAGATGCTGCTGTGGCAGGTACCGAGCGTCGCAGAGTGTCCGGAAGAAAGGTGGTCTTGGTCAAGTTCTAAGGCGATGGTGATTAGAGATGAAGCTCCATGTGAGGAGGAAGAGAAAGTGGTGTACAGAACTCGAGGAACGCTTCGTCCGTGCGGATCGACATGCGGCTCAAAATTCCCGATCCCACCTGAGCCGCGGGGCTTCACCACTACCTCGCACGCCTCAGTCCCAGGTCGACAAATACACGTTCACCTAGTATTTCATCCACTGGCGACAAGCAATGCAAGGTGTCACGCTAGGCAGACTGTCACATACTGACGAGGTTCGTCAATCAGACCCGGTGGACAGGCGACGACCATGATAGAGCCATCGCAACGCCTTCGGCGGGCAATCTACATGAAGGATGCGCTGCTTGTCAAGCGAATCATCCAGAGTCACCCAGGCCTCCTGAAAAACCCCGATTACAACGACCGTAGCAACTCGAGCTTGCATCTCGCTGCCGAGCTCGGCCTAGCGGACATAGTCGAGGTACTCCTGGACGCTGGCCACGATGACGATGAGATCTCACAGAATACGGGCTGGAACACGCCGCTGATGCTCGCCATGGAGAAAGGTCATGTCAATGTAGGCGAACTCCTGGTCAAACGGTGTGCTCGATCGATCCAGTGGACAAACAAAAGGGGCATGGATGCACTATCGATCGCTGCATCTGTTCCTTCATCAGCACCTCTTCTGCCCGTCCTACTGTCACATCCAGAGTATCCAGCATCAGTGTCGCACAGGGACAAGAAAGGCAACACACCTTTACATCATGCCTCAGCCGCCGGGTCTCTGAAAGCATTACGTCTTTTGCTCGAGGCCGGAGCGCATCCAGGAGCCAAAAACAACGATGACTGGACCCCACTTGCTTTCAGTCAGACGGTACAGGCAGAGGTCTATTTCAAGCAGCTCATCGCCGAGTTCGGCGGTACACGATCAGCAAGTGTGGCTTCCAGTCTTGCCCCGAGCTTGCCACCGATCTCCGGTCTAGATCGTTCGACAGCCAAGGACACGGTCCCGCAGAGCGCCTCCAACTTATCTAGATCTGTGACGAATGATTCCGACTCGGTCATCACGGGGACGCCTCCCACGGGAGGCTCATTTATAGGACGAGATCGGGGGGACAGTAGAGAAAGCAACACCAGCCGTGGCGAAGGCATGAGCAGAACCGAGCAATTGAAGCGGAAAGCGGGCGGCGTCAGACTTGTCACGGAGGAAGGAGATCGCGATCGACCCAGCACTGCTGGGGAGTCTGCAAGGGAATGGAGTCCCGTTGCTATTAGAAGGGCAGGCACACCGACGACAGGTCGTCCGCCCTGGAACGGGTTAGAGGGTAGTCGAACGAGAGCTAGCAGTGGTGACTAACGCAGGCATACCAAGGCATGTCAGTACTGGTTCGCGTCACATGGTATATGATCAATTTTGGAATCGTCAGCATTGTGGCTTTCCTATGGCTGGACACGGTGGGTCTTGTCGCAAGACTCGCGGACGGCAAAGCGCAAGACGTGAATGAACCATGTGATACGATGCTCGAGTACAATATGAGTGATATATATCCGAGAAGCATGTGGCGATTGGCCAGTGGCTGGAGTCGGACGACGGTAGCGACAGTATCGTATTGGCGGCAAGCCTCTGCCTCCGGCCATCAGATCCATCAGCACCGGTACAGCTCAGCTTCGACTTTCTTGTCGTTGGTCTTTCATGTTTTGGAAGATACACGCTCTTCAATCTAGTCCCAGCGGTACATATCGGGGACGATACTTGCTGTTCTTGGTGTTCCTGAAGTTCGGCAGGTACAGTAGCATAACTCCCTATCACAACCAAGTGCAAGCAACAATAGGTACCATCTTTCATTGTCTACTCTACCTGCACATCTCGTCGCAACTCCTGGAGTCATCTCGTTCCTGCATCTAAACGCTGACCTTCTCAACATCATCATGCGCCTCCTTGTGATCCCTCTCAACCTTCATATCATCGATAGTGAGATGCTTCTCCCTGGCCTGCTCGACCAAGTCATCCAACCTCGAACCGCCAGGCTTGGTGTGCCACGGCTTGGGTCCGTCCTTGCTGAACAAGATCTCGATTTCCTCCAAGCTCTTGTTGCAGGTCTCCGGGTAGGTGAAGAAGAACTGGAGGGCGGCAAGCAGGCACAGGACGCCGAAGACGATGAAGAGACCCCAGCGGATATTGACGAAGCCAGGTGGAATGTACAGACCGAGGGCAAAGTTGAAGAGCCAGTTGCCCAGCGAGGCGATGGACATGCCGACCGCGCGGGTCTCGAGGGACCAGACTTCGGCGGCGTAGATCCAGCAGACGGGGGCGAGGGTGAGGGCGTAGATGATGATGAGGAGGTAGGAGAAGGCAATGACCGTGTTCGCTTTTGGACCGGTGAGGCGGATGGGCACGTTGGCGTTGCCGTCGACGCCGCCTGGAATCACCTCGCCGGCGGATAGCAGGCCACCGACGACAAAGTGACAGGCACCCATGGCGAGAGCGCCATAGACGAGGAGCGGGCGACGACCAGTCTTGTCAATGTAGAAGAACATGACGGTGGTGAAGACGATGAAGAGGGCGTACTGGACCCCGGAAGCGATCAGGTTGATGTTACCCGACAGACCAGCCATGGAGAAGATATAGACGACCTAAGTCACGTCAGCGAAATCCCAGGTCTCTTCGAGAGCGATACGTACATAGTAGGTCATGACGTTGGCGCCAGAGTTCTGCTGCCACATCTGCACAGTGAAACCGGCAAGAGTGCGCTTCCACATGCCATTGAGGACAAACTTCCTCCATCCAGCAGGAGCAAGACGCTCGGCAGCAAGGGTCTCGGAGATTTCCTCCCACTCGGCCACCACAAGCGGGTCGTCCTTGTTACCTCCCGCTTGAATAGAGGCCAAGACCTGGATGGCCTCATCAACGCGGTCGACCTTTGCGAGCCATCGCGGAGAGCGGGGGAGGAAAGGCAGACCTATCATGAGCAAGACGCAAGGGACGAACTGGATACCCCACGCGGTACGGAATGACGCGGGGCCAGGGATGAAGGTGCAGCCGTAACCGATAAAGTACATGATCAGGATACCCCACTCGATAGCCAGCTGCTGGATGATGACGAGGGAGCCACGCTTCTCCTTGCGAGCAATCTCAGCGAGATAGACGGGTACCTGGGAGGAGGTGATGCCGACAGTGACACCATTGAAGATACGGCCGACAATGAGCGAGGCGATACCGTTGGTGCCAGTCTGGATGGAGGTCCCGAGGAGCCACCACAGGCAGGCGAACATGATCGAGTCCCTGCGTCCGATCTTGTTGGAGATGGGCCCGGCGATGAGAGACCCGAGGACGGAGCCGGCAGCGAGAGCAGAGCCGATGGCACCCTGCACGATACCGACGGGCTTGTTGAAGAATGTGTTGTACTGCTCAGACAGGATGATGGCTGACATTGAGGAGATATCGAAGCCGAACAACATGCCTAGAGTCGCACATTAGCAATCTGGTCGACAGCGAAGGGGACATGGGTGACTTGCCTCCCAACGTGGCCACGAGGGCCACGAAGTAGGTGTTGTAGATCTTTGGGAAGGTGGGGAGACCCATGATGGCGACGGGCAGACGATACTACCTATGGCCTGGTGTGTATACAGCGAAGTAGCGGAGGAACTGCAGAGGCCGGTGCCATTGTCGCGACGAGGGTCCCCTGTAGGTTTTTATCACCGCAGCTCCCGCACTGTTGCACACGACGATCGACGGCGAGAGTTTTTGACACTAGCCAGTCAATTTCATCTCGAGACCAAGGTGTGGTTGGACCTGCAACTGACACAGCCGATACGACGGTCAGATGCGGGGGAAGGGTATGGCCCCCCGTCGCCCTCGAACAAAATCCCGCTGCGAATCTGACCACCGACCTTGGCGCCGCGAAAAGCCAAGTCCTCTCCGCGGGGCCCCCCCGCCGGAGCGCTGACCTAGCGACAGGGCGATCCGGAAATTGCCCTGCATGACCTGCCTGAACAATCTGTATCTACCATCTCACGTGCCGTCTATCAAGCTCGAGCGAAGTCGTATCCTAGCTGCCAGGTCGTACCACGGTGTTGGCTCCTCTGACCAGTGAGATGGCGGAGATTTCGGACACTGGGGCTGCCAAGTTTCATGTACACCTGTCCCCACTCCTCCTGGGATGTTCTCCAAACCACCTCAGCCATAGGTCGCGGAGCGGTCGCGGTATATGAGCATGACGAGGACCGGGGTTCGATGGTCTTGGTTCCAGACGTCTCGCCGTACGCTGATCTGCAAACTTGGTTGACGTGCCGCAAGACATCCCTCCGCTTGTTGTCACCGTCGCCAAGCTTAAATCGCACGGGGGGAACCCTGCCCAGTGTGGAGAGGATGCCAAGGCAGCTTGGTATGAATCTTGCCCGCCGGGCGGCGTGAGTCCTCGGATAGGTTTTTTCTTTCTGGCGGGCGGTACCTTGGCGATAGATGTGTTGGTGAGGTCGACTCGTAGCCACAGAAGAACCGACAGTGTGAGGCGCGAGACATTTGTGGACGTCTGTTGCAGAGCTTGACCACCGGGGCTGGGAAGTCGTGCGGCGCGGAAATCGGATCTCGTCAACACAGTATTCCAAGGTTGTGTATCGCGTTGCTTGGCGAATAAGCTCCCACGAGGCTCCTCTTCCGAACATTTCTTCGTGCTTGTACCCGGTATGGGGAGGACTAGACGAGACCCATCCTCCTATGCTGTGTGGCAGCAAGGGTGGAAATACCGACCTCGCAAACACGACCATGCGTACAACGGGACAAGGCCCGCTGCAGTCAGCATCACGCACATCTCGAGCACCATCCCCACCGCGACACAAGCTTCATGTGATAGTCTTGGCTTCATTCCGTCTACTTGACCGCGCCACACACCACCTGAACGCTGACTTTGCATCTTCTCCTGTCCCCACCGCCACTTCAAGCACACCCCCCTCCCCTTTCTGACAACGTCTATTGTATCACCTTTTCTCGCAACATGCCAACCCACTGTGCGGCACTGACGCCTTGATCCGCTCGGTCCTCTACCAGCAATGTTTGCGCCCACAGCCTGAGACTGGGTTCGCCATCTTCCCTAACCAGGTAGAGACTCGGCACCGTGATACTGCCACATCCCTTACCTTTGTGGTCTCGGCTTTTCTCTACTACTGCTCGCACACGTTCGTTGAATTCCGTGTCGAGCACAGGCAGTGTCGTCTTTCCCTGCTTGAGCTGAGCCTTGTCGTCGGTGCCAAACACATCCATGATCAGCTGTGGTACAGCATCGCGGCCTAGCCACAAGAATTGAGTTTGACCGTCATCGAGGAGGTACAGGCCATAGGGTACAAGATTCTGACTCGACAGGTTGAGAGCTGGTGGAAGCGCAATGTCGCCAGTATCTGCATCCGGGATACCCGCATTGTCAGGCATGTCATGCAGCGAATACAATCTCGGATAGATGTATTGTATAAGGAGCGGCAGCGGTAGTGTTGAAAGGAGGCAAAGGGCGGCGGAGCGGAGATCGGTCGGGATCTGGGCCGATTTGCGTAGACCGAGCTAGTAATGTCAACGAACTAGGCACAAAATAATTGCATGGCTTGCGCTTACATTCTTGATCAGCCCGAGGAACAGGATGGGTAGACCACGCAGGTTCACCGGGAATTGCAGCCCGGAGCCGCCCATGTTACCCCCACCAAGCTCTTTCTTGTACGTCTGAAGCAGTTCAATGATTTTCGCTTGCAACGCGTCGCGAGCGGCATCGAGACCAGACGACAGCGACCGCTCGACTGCCTTGTGGCTGAAGTAGACCGAGATGGCTTGCTGATCCGCGCTCGCATACACATCTGCGAGGATCTGTGTGGTAGGAATCGAAAGAGTTAATACTCTGATCCGGCGCTCGCCGTTGCAAGTCGTGTGCAGCACGCCAGCTTGCAAGCAGATGAATTGTTTCGAGACGGTCTCGTCGATGGCGATTTCGACCACGTAGGCCTGATCGCGAGGGAATGCCGGGAATGCGCAAAGATCCGAGCTGCGGTTGAAGAAGTTGCCGTAAAACGAGCTCGGTCGGAGGCCAGTAGTGGTGCGCACTCGCAGCACAGCCTCGAGACCAATCTCAGCAGACAGGTAATCGCTGAACTCGCTTGCAAACTTGATGGCGTCCTCCGTCCGCGCAGCATTCCAGGCTGGGTAGAAATAGGTCTGACCACCAGTGTAGCGTGGCAAATTGCTGAGGGAAGCCACATCCTGATACTGCGCCGAGAACAGAAACATATCGATCGATACTTGCGTCTTGGAGCATTCTACTGCGAATGCCTTGTAAAAGGAGTTGGCCGTCTGCAGCAAAGCGCTCTCTTTACTTGTGCCCAGAAGCTTTTTGTCTTCTCGAACCTCTAGCTTCCCATATCCAGCATTTGGTAATGTCGCAGTCAGACAAACAATCTTTCCTCCCACGTGAGAGATCAGCTTGTGTCCAGCTCTTAGTGCCGATCCCATAGCAGAAGCACCGTTCTGCGTGTTTGCAAACATGCCTTGCAATTTGTTCAGGAAGTTCTCAATATTCGTTCGGCAATCCGTGAGGCTGACCAGGAGGTCTTCCGGCGTGGGCAGGAATGGCTCGTCCAGGTCACTAACAACCAGCATGCTTGCGTCCTTGACCTCCCCGTCGTCCCGCGGGATTGAGAAGTAGTGCAAGCTGGAATCCACTGCCATGAAGCCGAGTCGAGTCCTTTGATCTGCGTTGGGGATCCGATCCAAGCTTTCGAAGATGCAACGTGCAGCTGTTGCAAGCAGACCGCTCGTCACAGACGCGTAGCTGACATCCAGGAGGAACAAATAGACCAAGGGTTGTGGGGCTCTTACCATGTATTCTTGCGGCGCGACAAACTCCATGACTGAATAGTTCAGCTCTGGCCGCTGCCACCTGTCCACACTCTGTTGGCGGGCATTGTCCCAGTCGAAAGCTTGCGGAACGTCGTTCGTGAGATTGCACATGTTGCATCTCCATCTGTGACTATGATCCAAGAATGTCGCAAAAGGGTTTATGTACGTCCTGCACCTCCTGCACCTTGCAATGACCTGATCCTGCTGGACTGGGACGTCGTCTTCAGAGTCGTGCAACGTAGCATACGGCTGGATGATGAGTGCGAAAGGGAGCTTAGACTTCTTCAGAAGGGCGTTGGTGGTAGGGACGGCATTGAGCGTCGATCGGACATATCGAGGTGGGCAATTGGCAGCCGGAGAGGGCGTGACGCTTGACTGGGGCCACTTAGCGACTATATCATTATGCAACGTTATTACTTACATTTGGAGGCAATATGAGCGGCGGTGGTGGGAGGTCGAGATCCGAGACATGGAAGGGAGCTCCTTGAACGCTGATGTCTACGGGCTGCAGAGGATTGAGCCTTTGCATTGCAGGAGCTCCTGGCTGTGGCTGCGCTGCCGGCTGCTGTCCGAAGCCCATCTGGCCGAACTGCTGTGTCACGCCAGCAACACCTCCCTGAGCGGCTGGCGCTGCGCCAGGCGTGGGATATCCAGCAGCAGGGGCTTGGTACCCTGCATTGGCATCGTACTGAGGCTGTGCGTACTGCTGTGCTGGTGCAGCTTGGGCAGCTGGGTCGGGGTAGCCTGGTTGGCCGTACGGCGCCTGGCCCGGTTGTTGGGGATATCCACCGTATGCTGGTGTAGCAGCGACCGGAGCTGCCCCTCCATATGGCATACTCTGTGCCGGTGGTGCCTGTGCCGCAGCGGCATTGTTGGCTCCAAAGTCATATGCCTGTCCTGCGTACGCTCGTTTCTTCTTTCCGCCCTGCGCA
Source organism: Sphaceloma murrayae (assembly GCA_002895985.1). Lineage (NCBI taxonomy): Eukaryota > Fungi > Ascomycota > Dothideomycetes > Myriangiales > Elsinoaceae > Sphaceloma > Sphaceloma murrayae. Next base: position 131,073 of record NKHZ01000010.1, on the reverse strand, counting down.
GGAGCTGCAGCAGGTTGTCCGGCCGCCTCGTACTGTTGTGTCCCATCTTGCGCGTATTGACCGTCTTGATAGCCCTGCTGAGGGTAGCCTTGAGGGGCCGACATCGCCAGTAAAGTTCAAGGGGTTTCCCCGAAGTGAGGACCCAAGCTGTGCGCTCAAGCTGCCAGTGTGGAATTGCCAATCGATTGATTGTCTGGTAGGGGTAGCTTGATGGTGTTCGGTCGAAGTTGAGCAAGGTACACTCGTAAGCCTTGTCAAGCTCGATGCTCCGGAAGCTGGCGAAAGGGGTGCCGACTCGCGGGTCTAGGGGAGTCAATTGCGTTGCCGGTGAGGAGGTAGCAGGACCAATTGGATGTTGATCGGGCGAGTGAGGAGGCAGTAAGTGATGGACCGAGCAGGCAGTAATGATGTAGCCTGACAGGGAGCCTGATAATTTGGTCCTGGAAACACGGTGATGCCGCTGGACAGCTGGTCTTGTGGGATGAGGTCAGCGGCCAATCACAAGGCGGCACTGGGAGCCGCAATGGGGACGTCCAACATTCTCCCGGTTTACACATTCTCCCAGTTTACATGAGGATCCCGCTTTCAAGAGAAGAAAAAGTACCGTTACCGCTCCAAAATCGCTATGCAAAGTGACCACGTCCTCGTTACTGATTCACCACAGACAGCTCCGACCGCTGCTCAGAATGCTCCCACTGCAAGACCTTCTCTCATCTTCTCAACCCCTTTTAGACCGACTCCTTTCAAGCGGCCCAGATCTGCAAGGCCTCTGACCTCGGACACCTCCTCCATCTCACACAAGCAATTGACGATCATCTCTGCCTTCTTTGCGCCGACGCCCTTCAATAGTCGAATCTGACTGACGTCCCGCGTATTGATGATCTTGAGGAGCTCCTTCGTTCGTGGCGTCTCCACGATGCATAAAGCCAGCTCATGGCCGGAGGTTGAATGATCGTTGAATCGCGCCGAGGTCTTCTTCTTGGATGGACGTTTTGCTAAAAAGGAATCCTCCTCCTCATCGTCATCATAATCTTCGTGTGCAGCTTCCGGATCCTCATGGAAAGATTCATCGTCATCCTGGGCGTTCCTTCGTTTGCTGCTTGCTGTAGGGTATTGGTGATCAGCGTCTGTCCCAAGCGTGGGATGCATCTCTTTCTTGCTCAGTCGATGTTGCAAGGACGTGATCTTCCTGTTCAGCTTCTCGTTTCCCGGGAAGAACGGCAAGGCAAGCTGGTACATCTTCAAGGCACTGCCGTCCTCCCCACGAACTTGATGCTGTTTGGCCATCAAGAGGTACTGGAGTCCCTCTGACCTTTCTGTTTCTTGCGATCCGACGCGCTGCTCCAATGCATCAAGCCGGTCCTGTACTTCTTTCGATAACTGCTGTGTGCCGGACGTTGGTAATTGCGTGTTCATGGCCGCCGTGGCGAGCTTCTCATTGACTTTCCGTTCGATCATGGCTTCAATCGATTCGGCGGAGAGTCCACTATAGCCGGGTCTCGAGCGCGTGCTTTCCATAGTTCTTGAAATCTTGCTCGGACGTGATACCGCACTTTGTGAATCACTGCTGCTTCGTTTGTTCGAGTCTTTGAGGCTTGCGATGTCCGTCTTTGCCAGACTGGACTTGCTCTTTTCTGCATACACCATGAATGACTTGACAGGCTTTTCCGCTTTAATCGCCAAGTCACGAGGGATGATGTTAGTCGAGATGTTCTTGGGTCGAAGCGGCTGCCTCTGTATCGATGGTCCAGTCATCGATGTCACAGAAGCGCTGTCCATCTTTGTCGATGCTCGGAACAGCGGCTGGTTCTCGACTTCGTTTACTTCAATCTTCTTCGTCCGATTCGCAAAATTGAGAGAGCTAAGGGTGTCCAGGTGATAGCTACGCACAGGCGCGAGATTTAGTATCATGACTGTAATGCCATTGTTCTGACCCAGAGATAAAATCCTTGTCATTCGCGATTCTCGATATGGGATGCGGGACTGTTTCTTGCTGATTGCCTCGACGCATTGAGCCAACACAAACAGGGACTTGTTGATGGCAGCAGACTCGACCATGCGGTCCTTACCATTCTCGGTCCGTCTGTTATCCTCAGATCCTGCGAGATCGATGGCGCTGACTGTGCTCGTGCGTACCTCATCTCCGGTGGTTTGAGTGACTTTTACGGATAAAATGGCATGAGACCTTGACGAATGCGCATTCAACTGTTGAGTGAGTCAGTCCCGCACTCGGATGGACTAGTCGTATCGCTCCTTACCTTGGTCGCAGATGTGGATCTGTTGGTGTTGGCCTGGTCGTAGAGCTGCTCGAATTCCTTCAAGGTGGTACATGGTCTTTCCGTCAATCCCACCACGACGGTCTTTCCACCATTGTCCCTAATCGGCAGTCCAGCAGGCGTTCGCTTTTCCGGTGCCTCGAATAGATCGTACACACGGTCGCAGTAGATCTCGTAATAGCTCATCGTAACGTCCACACTCGTCTCGCCGGCAGAGTCCTTCTCAATTTTTCTCGCCCGCCGGTATACACTGCTCAACAGCCGTGGTATCACGCCTCTCTCCGCGAGTGTCTTTCCTCCCCTCATGGTATGCGTCTTGCCCGTCCCAGTGACTCCGTACGCAAAGATCGTGACGTCCAAGCCCTTGAACAAGCTTTTGACAGTGGGCGAGATCTCATCGTCGAAGATTTGCTGTTGCGTGGCATCTTGGTCGAAGACAGAGCCGAACTGGAAGCTGTACGCCTCCGATTCGTTGCGCGGATTCGGAATGCGTACTATCGAGGATCCTGGCGTGTTTTCAACGATAATGTCTTTGTTAAGCTCGGCTTTGAGGAGGGGGCGGATGCGGGCGACGACTCGGACTGTGCTCATGGTGGGATAATCTAGTACAAGGCGACTACGGGAGAAGAATTGACGAGCCGCACCCGCTGGAGAATGAATGTATGCAGTGTGTGCGTATGAAGGTTGTGCATTTGGAGCAGTGATGTCGTGTTTCCCGATTGGGCGTTGCTGGGGGCAACCACCTTGAGGCCAAGACCAAGCTGCTTTCACCTTAGGCCCTTCTTAACATCCTCACATTGAAGTCAGGCATGACCAGCATCTAACAAAGATCATGTATACATCATTCTGCTACCGGTACGCTATGCTGTCGTGGAGTCGTCTGTCTTATCACTATGTTCTTGTCGTAACCCTCTGACTAGAAGGTGCTGGACCTCTGGACTTTTCCCACGCTTCCTTGCTGATCGTTTTGCCAGCCAAAGGATGCTTCGGTTTTGCTGCAGTGCCCGCCGTCATCTCTTTACCAGGCGTAGCCGTCTTCTTGCCAACGCCACCAGCAGAAGACTTCTTCACCCAAGTCGTCTTTCCACTGGTGGAGCTACTCTCTGAGCCGATGGTGTGCACGCTGCCGGCCCTGTGCGGACCAGCAGGACGCAGTGGCCTCAGACCATTCGCAGGGGACTTTGACGCTGCACCTGTCTTGACATTTGCTTGTGCCTTTGTCTCGACAGCTTTCCTTCCCTGTTCGACCTTGGGGCTCAGCTTGCTCAGGGCACCGGCGCCTCTTTGGATGGCCAAGGTACTAAATGGTCTTGTAACAGCAGTCTCCATTGGGGTCATGGGTATGCTTTGTCGGACGTTCGGTGCCTTTGCGGCTGCTGGAGTTGCCGCCTTTTGAAGTCGTTGTTGGACCTTGGCATGGGCGTTCTCTATGAGGCCACGAACTTCTGGGTCAAGATTCCTGCCGGCGGTGACATTGGGTGAGGGTGCGGCTCCCACCCTCCGTGTCAGATTTACAGCAGCCTTGTTTCCTGGCGGCGCCCCTATTGTCATTGGCAAGCCCTTCATTGAGCCGTTCTTGCCTGCTAGATTTTGCTGTGCCACGACTTTCGCAATGATTGCATCAAAATCCACATTGTCAGGAGTGAGCTGACCGCTGGATATGGCCGTCGCTGCGGTTGCGATGGGCGAGAAGATGCCCATGAACTCTTCCATACCGCCGGCTCGGACATCTGTGGTGATGAATTTGGCCGACTTGGGCACCGGTTTGATTGGAGCTTTCAGGCCCTTCTTCTTTTGCTCGTTAGCGAACTTGGCGAGCGCAATCTCATTCTTAATGGCCTGCGTAGGGTCGCCCTCGGGAAAGGAGCCATGTCTGTTGAAATATTCGAGCAGATAGTCTTTCTCGGTCCACCGCTGTCTCAGCCAATGTGCAAATTTGTCCGTGTCATCGATCGGAATATCGGATATGCGCCATCTTCGCCAGTACATGTTGACTGACTTTGGCGGTCGCCCTTCGAATAGTGACGACCGGAGTGTGAAAATGTCCTGACCAAACTGGCCTTCGGGGACACCCTCATATGCAATGGTCGCATCATACAGCCAGTTGGTGGTCTCCTTGAGCTCCTGCAGACAGAACTGCAAGCCCGTACTCCGAGGTAGCAGCTGATGCTTCATGTCGGGCACACCAGTCTTCTCGGCCCAGGCTTTGCTCTTTTCCCTAGTGGTGGCGCTAAGATTGGTACCTTCGGGAAATATCAGAAGCCACATTGGATTGCCCGGGTCACTCAGCGCGCGCAGGTGTCTTCGGAATCGAGGCTTGTCCGTCTCCCACTTCCTCGCCAGAAAGATGAAATTATAGAACTGCGCGCCCCATCCAAAGATGGGAACATTTTTGAGAGACTCTTTGAGGATGATGTAGATATGGCCATGCATCTTGTTGGTGTATGCAACGAACCAGAGGTAGAGCCAGTCGGTGTACAATTGGTGGTTGGCCATCATGACGATACGATGGGGAAAGTTGCACTTGAGAGTCCCGTCTGGCATCTGGAATAGCTGATCCTTCATGCTCTCGTCGCCCGTGACTCTGAAGACGGTCGGAGCCCACCATTGCGTGATCGTCGTCGTCAGGACAGCAAACGACTCCTTGGTCCAGGCCATGTACCCATCGTAGAACTTGGGATCGACGAGCTTCAGAGGGGCGCCGATGATTTGAGACGCGCTGATGGCCAGTATGCCAGACAGAAATGTTGACGCCGCCGAGAAGGCTCGTTCTGCCTGTCCGAGAGATCCCACTTGCGGTGGCCCCGACGGATGCGCGCCGACCTGTGGCCTCGACAGGTTCAGGCCAGCGCCTAGGTCCGACGCCCTTTTCTGTGTGGTGGAAGCCATGGTGGTGCTCCAGATTCTCTCAGCTTATCACATGTCCTTGGTCGTCGGCGAGGGTATTTCTAGAAGGCCGGTGGACGAGTGGTTGATGCAGATGCGCCATGGACGAGTCGTGTTTGTGCCACAGGATCCAAGGGTCAGGCTCAAGCTGGGGGGGTGTCATCGAAGATTTGCTCGAGATCAGCAATGGGAAGCGGGAGGAGATGGCTAGGATGTGCCACAAAACGCCACGAACTTCCTTGGAACGAAGACTTGTTCATGCGCATTCGAGTCGTATCCCTGTCGCTTGCCGCTCCGCAGACGCGGCTCGTCTCCGACCATGACGTATCTCCTCCTGTTAGTCTTGGTGGACGGAATCCAGCCCAGCCATGCCCGCGCGGGTCTCATCACTCCACGGCTCTTTGGCCTTTTCACCTCCTCTTCGACCCTTGCACAGAAGCAGTGAACTGATCCCCGACCTGATCTGCTTTACATATTGACCTGCTCCACTTCTCTTCTTCCAATCCTCGATCAAAACCTCTTCACTCACGCCTCCCATTTCGACCCATCTTCACTTCACATCACAATGGCAGCTGTACCTCAAACCAACGGCGTCGCTCGCACCAATGGCGTACATCAAGCAAATGGTATGACGCGACCGGTCACGAACGGCGTCCCCGCGAGACGCAATATGCGATCAGCGTCGCTGCCAAAGAACCAAATGGTCCGCAAGCCTGCCATGCCAAAGGCGCACTCGACTTCGGGCGAGAATCCTCAGCAGGGTGTCACGTCCGCATATGCCATCATGGCAAACCGCATCGCGAACAGAGTCGCCGAGATGGCGGAGAGCATTACCTTTGTCGAGCGGTATGTGATCCCCCGTTGTCCATCCTATGCCGCAACATTTGCTGATCATGTATAGCCCCAAGCAAGCAGGTCAGCAAGCAGGTCAACAAGCATTCGACGAGGCCGAAGAGCGAAAACGGCCGAGGAAGCTCGAGATGCGCCTGCCCACTTCCGGCGCAGATAGCGTGAGCTTCTCCGCCCCGTTCCTCGACAACACACTCCAGAAGATGTTGGCCCTGCAAAACCGCATGCTCAAGAGCACAGCGGAGCTTTCCAAGAGTGGAGTTGACGACAAGGTCATTCGTGAGCAAGCGGCCCAGAGCGCAGAGCTAAGCAGAATCATCGCCCTGATCTGCGCCGAGAAGGCTCGACAAGGCGCTTAAGAGGCGGATGCTGGTCGAGGAGAAAATGATAATCGGGGTCTGGCGCACACAGGAGTCCTGCTCCGTCATCCAACATGTTTCTACGATTTACGGCTATGAGTTACTAGTGATCTCCTCGGAGAGGACTTCTTATCGCCCAGAACGCACAGGCAACCCTCACAACTGCAGAACACGGCATAGCGAGCGCGAGATACCTTGGTTTCCTTACATGTAGCTATCACTGTACCTAATCAATTCAAATCCAGCAGCATACTGGCAGCTATATCCAAAGTGTCTCAAGCGTGACCACAGCGCACTCAGGCATAATTTGACTGTTCCGCCTGCCGTAGAAAGCGGATCATGATCTGTTCCCGGTTTCTGCTCGACGGCTAATCTTGCTCCTCCTACGTCGTCAATCCCTCCGACCCACTCTCAAGACGTCACCCTGCATGATCACCGGGGCCAGTGCGCAACCTTACCCCGGATGCTGTGATATCCAGGATTTGTTTCAACGTGGAACGAACCCTTTCGTCCTCACCTTTAGAAGCATATCGCGCATCACAATAACTCACGATATCTTAAGTAGAAGGCATTCGCAAACCCGCCGCCGTATTTGCAGCAGCTCGAGACAAGTTCCAACGACGAACGTGTTGCTCCAGCCGCGATGGCTTTCATTGGCGACTATATTCAGAACAAGGCTCTTGGAGTAGTGGCGACAGGCTTGACATATGCTGGCTCGGTAGCAGGCAATGCAGTGGGCGGAGTAGGCACATTGATCGAGACGGGAGGACGGTCTGTCGGCAATGGAGTAGCAGGCTTCATACAAAATGGAGGCAAGACAGACGATCGACTTTGCCAGCTGATGACGCGCTGACACCTGACAGTGGGTAATCGCATCAATTCCTTGGGCGAATACATGATGGACTCGACGGCGACACAAGATGGCCGCGTAAAGAAGACTGCCAGTGCATCTCCCTCCTCAGCCGCACACAGCACATCCAACATCTCGGCCACCGCGGGAGGCGCGAAGAAGACCGTGTCAACAACTTCCAAGACAGGAACCAAAGCGATCACCAACACAGCAGCGACCGCTTCAAAGACGGCAACGAATGCAGCAAATCAAGGTATGAAGACCATCTCTGCCGCGTCCCGACCAGCCTCGAATGCAGTAAAGTCCCTCCCGGCAGCAACCTCGGGCTTTACCAGTACGGCAAGCAGCTTTGCCGGCGGTGCAGTAGGAGGAGCCAAGAAGGCCACCCAAGGTCCAAGTGCTGTGAAACCCGCAGCTGGGAACGCGGCAGGCAAAGTAAAGATCAGTGCCCAGAGCAGACCAGGTGGGGCTATCAAGCCGGCTGGCGGTGTAAACAAGTCGGTGGGCGGAGCAGCGAACAAGTCGGCACCAGTGAACGGGACGGCCAACAACGCAGGAAAAGTCAAGGTCTCGGCGGCGAGCAAACCCAAGCCACGATGAAGGGGAGAATGGGCAAATGGAATATCTGTACTTTGACTCGGCTTGGGAGGGAATGATTACTCACGACAGATTTCGAACTCAAGCTTCTCTGATGTATTGTAATGTAGCGACATGCATGTCATATTACTAGTCTGGCTTTGCTCCAGTACCGACCAACGGAAGTGAACGGGCCTAGTATCATTATACAAATATGATGGGCTTACGCCAGGGACGAGCAACAGGGCGAAATCCTCAACAAGGATGTCGCTATCTACTATGCTGTGAGCCGTTTGTGCGGTGTTTAACCCCCAGGCATACTTTGCAAGATGGAGTGTTCTTGGCCATGTGCCACACAATTGTACTGATACAAGCAGTGTTTCCCCGACGAGGTCGTCGGTAGACACCTCTAACCAACGCGGATGCGGTCCAGAGCGAGGAATGGAGCAAGACGGTAGGCCATTGCGACCCGCTCTCTGGCAAATCCTCGTTTCATGCATCATAGAGGGCTAGTTGCTACTTGCACAGTTGCTTCGGGCACATTACGCCTGGCGTATCTGCTGGGCGGGACCTTGTCGATCAGTCCTGAGGTTGGAGTGGCACTAAAGTCCAAGTTCGACACCTAGTAGTAGTAGTAGTAGTAGTAGAAGTAGTAGTAGTAGTAGTAGTAGTAGTAGTACTAGTGACGAAAGTGATCAATCCTATAAGGTGGTGGGTCAGACGGGCCGACCATCTGTACCTCCCACCTGCTTTAGGGTGCCTTGCTCACAACTATGCACCAAGAGAGCTCACAACTTTAGAGACTTGCAAAATCATCAAGAGTCATGTGCCGGTTTCATTTCTAATGGTCATCATTCTGATGAGGAGCCCTACTGCAAGGGTATGGTATATAGCAGGACGCAGCTCCCCCAGATCCGATAATCATAAGTAATCAAGCCATCCTACCCCCTCTCTTAGCCCCAGCATGCCCATGCGCCTTCGAGTACTCCATGAGCATGCCCAGTACGCCAGCATCGCCATTGTTTCCCCTCGCGCCTTCATCCTTCGCTCTTCTCTCCAAACCCTTCCCTCTCCCTCTACCCACGTCGCCAACTTCCGTTTCCTCCCCTTCACTCCGATCAAACTTCCACGACTCCGCCAACGAGTCGTCCGCTTCGATGAGCTTACTGGTCGTCAGGTCCGCTATCCGCTCCTCGACCCTCGCCTCCATCCTAGGACTGGCCACATTCCCTCTCCGATCCGGCACGGGCCCTCTCCTCTTCCTGTCCGTTTCCCTCTCCCTCACGTTCCGGCCCTGTAGATCCAACAAGACGCTTGCCCTCGGACTCGGACTCCTAATTCTCTTCCCTTCCTTTCTGCCCATCTTGCTCTCCCTCAGCGGACTCAGCGGCGGGAAGGCAGGGGGCATCTGCATCTGGCCCCCTTGCAGCCGCCGATGGTATCTCTCCGCCTGATTCCGATCATACCTCCCCAGTCGCTGCATGAAATAGTACTGGCTCTGCGCCATCTTACTATCCCCCTTAACACCCACCGCCGCGCCACCGAAGTATTCGTCCCTCAGATCGCCGACGTCCCGATCCGCATCGTCGTCCTCGGGACGATTCCGCTTCCTGAACTCGAAGACGGCGTGATTGCAAAGTCCGCCGAGGCCGTCGACGTGCACCGTGTTCTGTCTGAAGAAGTCAATCACCGCGGCACTGGGCTTGCCGGCGTTGCGCCAGAGGATGAACGGTGCGGCGACAAGACTCAGTATCTCTTCTAAGAAGATGAGGACTTTGACCTGGTACATGGCTGCGAACTCGTCTCTGACGGCCGGGGTGTGGAATTTATTCCGCCACCGCTGTGGCGCGTAGTGCGTGTACTCGATGACTTCGAAGAGGTGCAAGACCGGTTCGTGGACCTCACTGTCGTCAGGGACGGCGTTGCGGGCGGCGGCAAAGATCCCCATTGATACGGAGAGATAGAAGAAGGCGGTGCGGTTAGAGGTGATTTCGAAGCCGAGGAAGAGTTCAGGGTCGAGAAGGGTGGCAGTGCCGAGGACTGCGGCGACGGTGCCGGCGACCAGCGAAACGAACTGAAGGAACTGTATGGTCTTATCCCTGGGAAATTGGGCTAGATAGCGGTCGGCAAAGGGATAGGACATCTTGCATCGTCGGCGGAAGTCGTGTTCGAGCTCATTGAACTCGCGCATGCGCCACTCTGCATACGGCGTGAATGCGCGGGCGCCGAGCTGGGAGGGTGAATTTCGAAACTCAGCGTAATAGCGTGAGAAAAAGTAGATGCATTGGGCAGACACATTCAGGGGCGCCATGAGAATAGAGATGATAGCTGCGAAGCGGAAGCGGCGGCGGAGGGTTTCGATCATGCGGAGGCGAAGCTTTGCATCGAGGATGTGAGGCTGGACATGACCATGTGAGTCGAAGATAAAGTTCTCGAAGCAGAAAGAGAGGCACCACTCGAGGGATTTGGAGTAGAAGGATCGTTGGCCAAGGAAAGGGAGATCGAGCTGCATGTCCAGGATCTCCTTGTTGATCAATGCGATGTAGTAGTTGTCCCGACGCATGAGTCGATTCGCAATGTCATGTGCGTCCATACGCTGTTTTGACTGGGATGTCCTTGAGACTTTTCGAACGTAGCCTGGCACGTTCGAAGCGGTCTCTGGATTCGCATCGCGAAGGTTCATCAGACCCTCGACCACCCGTTCCCACGCTATGGTCTGGATATCCGAGTCAGGGATCCCAAGTAGGTAGTGATAGAAGTCGTGCAGATGCCATAGTCGTCGAATGTCCGTCACGTACCGAAAGACCGACCATGACCACCAAAAGACAAAGATCCACAGCAGAGCGTTTTTGAAAAAGGAAGATTTTGCCATACATTTCGGGATGAGAATCTCGACTGTCGATTTGCTTTGCGGTACCTTGCTGTAGTCGATACAGGTCGACAAAAACATGTAAGCGCTGAAGAGAAAGGCTGTCGAGAGGACGTAGATGACTCTGGCCAGCATGATCGACCAGATCCCGTGATCAGTGTAGTACTGATAGACCTCGAGGAGGAAACCATCCACATTCTCCACATTAGCCCAGCGCCAGAGAGCTTGCTCTTTGCGATCTATTCTCGACAGTGGCGTTCTTGGCTGTTGTCTAGAGTATGCCGTTGCCGGCGCTGGCGGCTGGTCCACGAACAGCCTCTGGTGTTCCTGTGCCTGCTTCCACTGCTGCCGCATCTTGTCCTTTTCGCGAGCATCCGTCACGTCCTTGTATCGCTGCTCTGGCGAGTCTAGCCCTGCTTTTCTTGCCTCCATGAGCAATGATGCTGGTACATCGTTGTGATCGCCGGGCGAGCTCGATCGTGCAGTGGAGTTGCTGACGTGTCGTGTGTCCCGACTCGGGCGTGCAGAAGGAGGCACCCTAGAAGTTCCAGGCTTCATGTGCGCTCCGTTTCGGCCTCTTTGCTCCGGAGAGGGGTTCTCGAGAAGCATGTTGTCTAGTTCTTGCTCGTCGACAAAGTCATGGAAGTGTGCCTCATCTTCTTGGTCCCCGCCGTTCTCCAGCATCCTCTGTGATTCGACGGTGTCATATCTGTTGCCTTCAAGAGCACTCTCGGCTCCAGGCAGGAAGCGCGAGAGTACCTTGGACGCCATCATGTCTTTTCGGAGCTGGCTGTTGCCTTGCTTAGACGTAAGTTCGCCGTATCGTTTGACATTTGGTGTTCATGAGCTCGTGGATACGTGGGAGGATGTCTGTAAATTCGTGAGCGAAGGGAGACTCCGACATCAAGTTTCGGGAACGTACAGTATTCCAAGAACCCATTCACCTCCTACGACTTCACATGACGAGCATCACGCGCCAAGGTACACGGTCAACACTCGTCGGTTCGTTCCGGAGGCTTCCCCACACTCTTTGCAGAGCCGCATCCCACTTCAGCCCCTCTATTGAGTGACCTCTACTCCCATTCGTTGAACTCTTGTATCTTCACGGCGCTGATCATGCTCCTGTGAATGGACAGAGACCTTTCTCACGCGCTGTAAAAATATACCCAGTAAGCATGAGCATTGGCTGATCACTGGCTGACCCGTGCCCTGTATTCTGTCGCTAATCCAATTTCATACCATCGGAGGTCGCCGCAAACGATACCCAGGATTATCCTCGACACCTCGCTTTTCCCTTCCACCTCCTCGACTTCTCTCTTCTACCCAAGAACAACACCTCAGTCAAGAAGCGATCACCCTCCATCCACAATGAATCCTACCGACGAAGCCATCCTCTCCCTCGCCCACCGCTGGCTAGCCCACGACCAAGACCCCACGACCAAAGCCGAGATCGCCACCCTCGTCTCGACCTCCGACATGCCCGCGCTGCGCAATCTGCTCCACCCCCCAATCTCCTTTGGCACCGCCGGTCTCCGCGCCCGCATGTCCGCGGGATACGCGCGCATGAACTGTCTGACTGTACTCCTCGCCTCGCACGGTCTGGCATCGTATCTCCTGTCCGTGACCGCCGTTTCTCCCGGCGTCTCGTTGCGGATCGTCGTGGGCCACGATGCGCGACGCAACTCGGCTAGGTTCGCGCGGCTGGCGGCCGGAGCGTTCCGGTCCAAGGGGCTGGAGGTCACTTGGTTGGGTCAGTGTCATACGCCGCTTGTGCCGTTTGTTGTGGGCAAGGGCGCGGCGGCCGGGGTCATGGTCACGGCGAGTCATAACCCAAAGGATGATAATGGGTACAAGGTCTATTGGGGGAATGGGTGTCAGATTGTGCCGCCCGTCGACGCGGGGATTAGGGAGGCGATAGCGGCGGTGGACATGGGAGGGTTGGGATGGGATGAAGGGGTTCTGGAGAGAGGGGACGTTGAGGTTGGGAATGCGGAGGGCGAGTATGTGGAGAGGGTGGTGGGTGCGGTGAGGTGGGATGAGGGAGAGGGAGAGGTGGAGGGGTTCACGTACACGGCGATGCATGGCGTGGGAGCCGAGGTGGTCGAGAAGGTGGTAAAACGGATGCGTTTGGAGGATAAGATCCATTTTGTAGAGACCCAAAGGTTGCCGGACCCGGATTTTCCGACGGTCAAGTTTCCGAATCCTGAGGAGAAGGGAGCACTAGAAGAGGCAATCAAGACAGCGAGCAAGTCCGGCGACAGAGTGATCTTGGCCAACGATCCAGATGCGGATCGATTCGCTGCTGCTGAGCTGGTGGAAGGCAAGTGGATCCAGTTCACCGGAAATCAGCTGGGCGTACTGCTGGCCTCGCATGTCTTGGAAAACATGATGCCAGAAGGTGGCAAGTATGCAATGCTCGCATCGGCGGTTTCATCACGTATGCTTGCAAGAATGGGAGATGTCAGTGGAAGATTTCATTTTGAAGAGACGTTGACGGGCTTCAAGTGGCTCGGGAACAAAGCGCAAGATCTCAGTAAGCAGGGATTTCAAGCCCTATACGCGTACGAAGAAGCAATCGGCTTCATGCTATCGGAAGTAGTCTATGACAAGGACGGCGTTGCAGCCATGGCTCTGTTCCTCTCAGCCATGAGGCAGTGGTCGAAGGAGGGCCTGACGCCCTGGGCAAAGCTCCAAGAGCTGTATGGAAAGTACGGATATTTCGCCGAGGCGAACACATATCTGGTGTCGCCGTCACCGGACGTTACTAAACGGCTGTTTGAAGACGTACGAAAGAGCGCACCAAAGTCGGTTGGCGACCGAAAGATACAGCGATGGAGAGACCTGACCAAGGGATATGACTCGGCGACGGCGGACCATGTGCCAACACTTCCTGTGGACAAGTCGGCGCAGATGATCACATGCGAGCTTGAACAAGGCGTCGTCTTCACAGTGCGTGGGTCGGGGACGGAGCCGAAGATCAAGCTGTATGTCGAAGGAACAGCACCGACGGCGGAGGCAGCACTGTCCGCGGCGCAAGACGTGTGCCAGCAACTGATTCATGAATGGTTTGATCCAGAGATGAACGGTTTGAGACTTGCGTGAGGGTGATGAGCATGATACGCGCGGGGTTCATCAGATAACCTTTCAGGCATGATCAGAGTAAGGCGCTGGGACAGTGGTTTCGGGATCTTGCTGAGCCCGTGCTGACTGCGCTTTTCGGTTCTCGGCGTCTTCCAGGTCGGCGGCCCATAGACCTGTACCAACAGCGGTGGTCAGAAGGAACAGAAGAGAAGCGACAGGGATAAGCTGTAGAACTAGACCCATAGATCCAAACCAAGTCATCTGCCATCTTCGTGACTTTGTGTTGATGTATTTTTTCCTCTGTTTTCGATCGAAGCCTTTCAGCTTGTAGTATCGCCACTGCTGAAGCGGACCAGCTCGATAGCCGGTTGCCAGCAGAAAGAGAGGGACACCGACATAGGGGACCAAGTTCAGGGGCAACAGGATGACGAGTTCAGTGATCTGGCGTATGGAGAAGGGATAATACTCGGCTCCCTTATCTCGAGGGCCAAGGCATTTGTAGCAGTCGGGCTCTTCAGCATCGACAGCGCGAGTGTTGGCGACTAATTCCCGATGTCCACGAGCGACGAGCACGGCGTCGACGATATCCACCTGGGTCTTGTCGACGAAGAAGGCCTCGAAGAACAGGGTGACGATCAGACTTGCTTCACTGAGGACGAGGAAGGTGCCGTTGACCCAGGCCGAACCAGATCGATGAAAGACAGCCAGCAGTGCGACTTGGGGAAGATAGGCGAAGAGGAACAGGAGCAGGGTGACACAGAGTGACAGGAGGGCCAGCGGGATGAGCTTCGCCTGCAGTAGCGGCCACAGGGAGCGGTTCGTGGCGAAGTGATAGATGCCCTGGTGGTTGTCAAGTCAGGCGTATGCAATTATGGAAGGCGGACGCCACCGAGCTTACCCTCAACGGATAGGTCCACGATAGGGTGAAATTTTGAGCTATGCGAGAGCGCAGAGAAGCGTTGCGCGGGCGGTGGTCGTCGGCCATGGCGCTGATGTGGACTGACGGAAAGGGCAGATCGAGGTTTGATGGAAAGAGTAGTTCGGGGAGGCCGATGGAGGGTCTAGACCTGGCGGAGGGTGGGCGTGATGGGGTATTTTGGAGCCCGTGGCGTTTCACTTGTGGGCGTGATCACACCGATGGCAGATGGCGTGCATGAACTAGTCTGTGCATTGGTGTAAGACACGATTGTGCGATTGCGTGATGATGGGATGGAATGGAAAGGAAAGGAAAGGAAATAAAAGAAAGCGAGAAAGGGTTATGGTGGTGCGAGTTCTACATGACCATGCGAAAGGTGGTCCAGGACTTGCGGGTGAAGAAAGCGAAAGTCGGTGCCTGGGCCCACCGCCACAATCCATTCACCGCGGAGCCACAGTGGCGCAAGGACTGTCCATTCCATGACTTGCGACTCCTAGGTACATGCAGTAATAAGTTCCACTACACAATTGAGTTGCGCCAGGACGGTTGCCGTCATCTCGGAAGCGGCCAGTATGAGGCCATCTGTCGACGGGTAACCGGTCTCAAGAGATTTGGAAGCATTGGCCACGAATGGATGGGGATAGCAGACACGGCGCGGCATACAAGGAATGTGCCAGGCATCCCATAGCATTCACTTCACTTAACTTACTATGGGTGTACAGTAGCCCGCAGTGCTGGCGCCAGGGGGGCGTCGTCGGTGGCTGCGCGGAAAAATGGCAATTCCGCCCAAAGGCTGACCGCTAGGCACAAAGCCGCCTGCACAAATTGCACGCAGCAACGACAGCAATCATGACTGACGTGCATGGCGTGTTGTGCAGATCGAGCGAACCAGGGATTAGCAGGCTAACAGGGCAGGCGATCTGCACGGGAGTGCCAGGGATCAAAAAGTCACCAACGAGTCGGTCCTGTAGCTTGTCACGCGGCGGTGTGTTTTGGTCCCGTGGAAAGCGCATGAATGCTGGGGGGTTTTTTTTTTCTGTGTGTGTTTTTTGGTATTGCTGTAGACGACTGATGATAAGAATGTGATGTTGAATATCTTAATGTGAATGTGAAAATGACAATGTGAAAATGACACGCGTCCATCGACCTCACCTGGCCATGACTCGCTCTCCTCTGTCGTGCATCGGACTGTAGAGTCATGAATACCTAACCAAACCGCTGGAGAGCGCCCTTTCCGGGCCGATGACTTCTTTCCGGGCGAAGGATTAATAAATCCTATTTTATCTGGTGGTGGTAATGCTTGTCATCACCTTGTCGGGCTCTCCCCCCCCGTGTCTCTGCGCCCGCCTTCACGTGTCTGCTCCATTATTCGTCAACCTGCACGACGTGATTACCACCAGCCTGCGCTTCCGTCCCAGCACGTACCCACGGCCTTGTACGGTCCTGCATCACGGCAGCGAGACAGCGGCACAAGTTGTTGATGTTGCTGTCGTTGTCGTCGTCGTCGGGTGCATTTTGCATGCGAATGGAATCATCGCGCATAATAAAAATCAGAGTTGCAGTGATACGGATATAATCAGAGTTGGGGCGATACACCGTTGACGACAAGCGCAATCCCGTTTTTTAGTGGCAACCCGCGCAGCTAGAAAAAACGAAACCCACCAACCCTGGGGCAGTGAGGTAGAGTACTACGAGGCAATTGGGCAAGAGCACGAGTCCAATGCTTCCCAAAGCAGAACTTGCCTCGTCTTCAGCTCACGGCAACGCACACCTCAGGAGCAAAGAGCTTGTGACCCCAGGGTATCCTTAGAATACTCTTTCCGTGCCCTCTACGGCATCTACCCCCTACAGTACCCTACCTACCTACCTACCACCCACACAGGATCTTCCTCCACCCTGACGACGTTCTTCTCCCCCATACTTCTTCTCCCCCCCCCCTTGCTCGTCCTCCCCCTACTATCCGGCCTCATCACAAGATAATTTGGCCCACCGAGCGTTTCTCATTGTTCCCAAAGTATCTGCATGCTTTGATACTTCGACCTGGTCAAGCCATTCTTGGTCTTGTCGCCCTGTCCCCTGTCCTCAGATCGCCCGTCCGGCCGAGCTCGATCCTCGCTGCACATCACTTCCCTCCCTGGCTGGCTTCTTTGAGAGGAATCCCATCCACCTCGTCCACCCGCTTTTCTGCATCTCGCACGGGACCATTCACTTGTTCCATCACTTCTTCTCGCCAGTCCAGACCTCCACCGTCGCGCATCACTTGCCATCCACCCATCGACCTCGGCGTGCGCTACCGCATCATTGAGGGCATGGTCCAGGACGCTACACCGACACCGAATCGCGTGCGCAACCTCTGAAGACACTCCCTGTCGCTCACTGGCGGCTGACCGCCCCGTCCGATCGCCTGCCAACCTATCATTACCACTATCGAGACTCCATCGCAATCATGGACGCACAGGGCTCGAACAATTCAAGCGACTTTGTAAGTTCCTACTGTAGAGCAGCTCCTACGTCAGAGCACGATGCTGATACGAAGCTCCAGGTTCGTAAGCTGTACAAGTCAGTGTTCCCAACACCACCCACCCCCCTCATATGTCCTTAGCCATTTACAATTGCAGAATGTTGGAGAGTCCACAGGACGAGAGCGTCGTGAGATGGGGCGATCAAGGCGATAGCTTCGTGGTTCTCGAGGTCGGTGATCACACGGCTACACCCATGACGAGACCTTGGGTTAACCTTGTCTGCAGAACGAGAAGTTCACCAAACACATCCTGCCGAAACATTTCAAGCACTCCAACTTTGCCAGCTTCGTGCGTCAGCTCAACAAGTACGATTTTCACAAAGTGAGGCACAACAATGAGGACAACAACTCGAGCCCGTACGGAGCAGGGGTAATGTGAAGTCTTGACACCATAAACGTCCCCGTCCTAACTCCGACAGGCCTGGGAGTTCAAACACCCCGATTTCAGGGCGAACAACAAGGATGCCTTGGACAACATCCGTCGAAAGGCGCCCGCGCCTCGCAAACCCAATGCCATGGGGGAAGACATCCTCCCCACCCAGCAGATGGATATGTTCAACACGCAGGTCGTTGCAACACAACAACAGCTGCAGCAGTTACAAGAGAGGTACAATGAGCTGAGCATGCACCATTCGCTCCTGCTGCAAGAGTTGATTGGCGTACAAAAGACGGTTGTCAACCACGAGCATGTTATGCAATACGTCATGAACTTCCTGCAGTCGATCGATGCGCAGCGCAGACGAGAGTCGAGGATTGCCAACCCATTCGCACCACCCCTTGCGAATGGAGGAGCTCCAGCTCCTGCAGCACCCGCCCAGCCTGCCGTTTCCGAAGAGGATGTGCCCGCATCACCATTGCAAAACGCCGCCAAGCTCTTGGGCGAGGTCAATGCTGAGCACATGCTCAATACCAGGAACCTCGAGCAGATGAATGAGATGTCGATGCGCATGAACGCCGCCCTCACTACTCCGCCGCCCGATATGGGCTTCCGCAATGGCCGTGCCGCTGTCAAGGGTCAGCCACCACACTCTGCCTCATCCTCGACCATTTCTTACGGCGATCTTGACACCATGGTCTATCCTGTCGGTCAGACCCAAGGCATTGATCCCATGTATAGCGAGCACATTCACAACATTCCTTACGCACTGCCACCCAAGGGCCCGGAACAACCTAGCCTCGCCCCCGGGCCGGAACCGCGCAAGAAGAGCGCAGCCATGGATCCCGGTTGGATTCGACCTCCACAGGTGTTACTGGTAGAAGATGATCCCACGTGCAGGCGTATCGGTAGCAAATTCCTCTATGCTTTTCACTGTAATATTGACAGTTCTGTAAGTGGCCTCATTATCTGAGCAGCTCGAGCGTCAGGCTAACACGACACAAGTTCGACGGCCTTGAGGCTGTCAATAAGATGAATGCTGGCCAGAAGTACGATCTCGTACTCATGGACATTATCATGCCAAATCTCGACGGAGTTTCAGCCACGCACCTCATCCGCCAATTCGACAACACGCCTATCATTGCCATGACCTCCAACATCCGCAGCGATGACATTTCAATGTACTTCCAGCATGGCATGAACGACGTTCTACCAAAGCCGTTCACGAAAGAGGGCCTTTTGAGCATGCTGGAGAAGCATCTTGGACATCTGAAAAAGGGCGCACCGGGCATCGAGATGGGTCCGCCCGGCAACCTCCCACAATCGGGCAAGCAGTCGTTGAAGAGTGACGAGTCGCCAGCGACATCGCCCGCGACCTGGAACTCCCCTAGCGGTCACATCACGGGAATCTCGCCTGCAAGCGCAGATGGCGAGTATACTGCGGTTCAGCAAGCCGCTTATCCCATGCAACCATCGCCTCAGGCAATGACATTTGGGACTTCGCCGCAGGGTATGAGACAGCAGCTGCCAGGCCAGCAACCCCACCGGCGTCAGATCTCGGAAATTTCTGGCGGCGCAGACATGGGACCAGATGTCAAGCGGCAACAGATGTATGCGCAGCAAGGTCCGCACCTGGGCCAGCCCATGGCAAATGCAATGATGCAGCAGCAGCGACGATGACGACTTGACTTGACACACGATCATGTGTATGTGCAACAAAGTTGAGACACGTGCGTTTCCCATTTCTGTACATACACACCATCCGGGGAGTTTTTGGGAGGGATCGTAGCTTGATACAAAAGAACACTGGGAGAAGGGCAATACAAAGGATACCCAAGAGCAGGAGCTGGACGGATCAAGGAATGATGGCCCCATCACGGAAGGCGGAGATGGATAGAGAGCAACATCACTATCAGTGATACGCCTGGAGTTGGGCATGGCGTCAAGCAAGCGCATCCAGGATGATATGGTTACAGGGTAACGACCATGATGAACGCAGAACATTCAACGTTTCGTCTCACAATGCTGGCAGTCACGTGTACGTCGTAGTCGTGAAGACATGGACGGGGAGGGAATCCGAAGGGAATCCCACCCTAGATTGATGCGATTGATCTCTGGGGGGTGGGTGGGGG
>NKHZ01000010.1:0-111320 GCA_002895985.1 Sphaceloma murrayae | reverse complement strand
TCTGCGCTCGCGCCCATCGCCTGTCCACAACAAAACGATTTCTTTGCAGGAGGAGCTTGTCAGCAATTGCGCGTTTTTTTTTTTTGGACCAAGCTGCAGGTGCGTACTATTCATATTTCATAACGTATGTGTGCGCACGACTTGACTCCCACCCTTTTGCCCCCGCGGTTGTTTACCGGGCCCCGAATCGCGACGCGCTTCGAGTGATGGGTCGAGGGCCATAGCTCCCCTATTTCCTTTCCCACTGTACTCGCGCGCATTACCACCACCACCAAAACTAAGGAAGAGCGCGTCGTGCGAGTGTCGCAGACGACGTTACGTGTCCTTCGCGCCGCGTCTCGACGTCGACTTTGTACCTCGTCGCCCGTCCACCTGAGCCGGCGCATAGCCTCCCGTCGCGACATCTCCCTTCCCCCTTCACGCGCCACTCCCTCACAGCTCCCTTATCCACCGATCTAGCTGACGCTAGACTCTCCTTTCCCAGACCTCGGTCCAGCCCTCCTACCATGGCGTCCACCCGCACCGCCCGCGCTAAACCGGGCGCCAAACCGAGCACCACAACGACCTCCAAAGCAAGCACGGCCGCGACCAAGACAACGACGACGAAGCGCAATGCCCCGCCCGCAAAGTCCAAGACGAGCAAGCCAAAGGAAGAGGCCAAGGCCAAAGTGACCAAGGCGAGTGCAAAGACAAAGGCCGCTCCCGCCGCCGGGGAGAAAGTGAAGAGCGTCTCCGCAAAGGCGAGGAAGGCGGCGGAGAAGATGATTGAGGAAGCGGAAAAGGTTGTCGAGGAGGTTGGGAAGGCTGTCGAGGAGGTGGAGGAGGAGGAGGGGAAGAAAGGGGCAGGGCCGCAGAAGAAGAAGGGTGCGGGCGCGAAGACGGAGGGCGGGAAGAAGGCTGTGAAAGCAAAGGGGGAGGTCAAGGGGAAGGACAAGGAGGAGGAGAACCCCAAGTCCGAACCCGAACCCGAGCCCAAGCCCAAGCCCAAGCCCAAGTCTCGAGCGAAGAAACCCGTGAACGGAGACGTGGTCGAGACGGTCGAGGAGCAGTTCGAAGCTGTGGAGGCCAAGGCCGAGGAGAAGGCCGAGCAGGGCAAAGGGGAGGAGATTGAAACGAGAAGCGACGGACCTGTCGTCAAGGGGCGGGGGCGGCCAGCCAAGAGGAAATCCGACGCCGCTGGTGACGAGCCAAAAGCGAAAAAGGCAAAAGCAGCGCCCGCGGCAGAGACGAAGGACAAGGGCAAGAAACCCGCTGCCAGCGCCGTAAAGGACAAGGACAAGGACAAGGTCAAGCCCAAGGACAAGCCCGAGCCCAAAGTCAAGAAAACCGAAAAGCCGCCGACAAAGGCCGCGACTGCAAAGGCCACCAAGGCCAACACGGCCGCCAACGCAAAGACGGCGTCAAAGACCAAGGAAAAACTCGCCGTCAAGGAGAAAAAGCCCGCGAAGCGGACTTCAAAGGCCAAGGAGGTCATGATTGATGACGGCACGACGCCCGAGCCCGTGAGCCCCAAGGCCGAGATCGAGGATGTTGCCGGCGCGGCAGACGATGTCAAGCCGGACATGCAGGACGTCGTGGCTGCGACGGGACCGAGTCTGTTGGAACAGGCCAAGGAGGCGGTCGGGGGTGTGCTTGGGGGACTAAAAGGTATTGTTGGGGTTGGGAAGGTGAGTTTGCTTTTTGGTTCCGATCGAGGCCCGTGGAGCTGACCTGGTTGCAGCAGAAGAAGGGGAAGCGGTGAGGTTTGCTGATGCTTGGAAGATGAATCAAGTGCCGTGAGTGCGTGTGGCGCCGCCGCCGCGCGCGAGAGAGAGAGTCGATGGGATGAACGCCATTCAAAGGCCAACGTCGGCCACGTGAGCTGAGAACGCCACAGAAGATTCGACAGGGCGACGGACTGGGTACTGGAGTACGAGATGAACTGTTTGATACCATGTTGCTTGGATCCGGTTTGGATTGTTACGGTGCGAGACTAATTGTCAGGAAACGAATGTACGGATCTTTTTTGACACTTTATCGTCTTCCCTCAATCACCGTGAATGCCGGTGGCTCTTTAGCTATGACCATGGGGCCTCGACGTCAATCACCGCCTGCCTGCGACCTCCTCTCATAGAATGCCCTCATGTCTTCTACCACGTCCCCCATCCCCTTCTCGCTGCCGCGCAAGCTACCCCTGATCCACCCTGGCAACTTGCTCTTGACGCTCTCCCTACTGTACCGCCTATCAACGAGCACGATACCAGCCCAGTCGCCCTTGTGCCGAATTACACGTCCAATCGCTTGATTCACAGCCCTCATACAAACATTCTCCGCAAAGTCCCTACTCGCTTCACCAGGGACATACCCCTTGGCCCCTACGCCCGACCCGATCAATCTGCTCTTCGTGGTGGAAGCGTCGCCAGTAGCGGCAAGCGACGCCTGCCTAGCTCGATCCTCAATGTACTCCATCCTAGCCTTCCACTCTGCTCCGTTGGGATTGGGCCATGGCATTCCGACAACGATCACACACCTCCCCAACCGATCTGAAAAGTTGATTCCCTCGCTCAGTTTGCCGCCTATAACGGACAGCAGCAAGGCCCCTTTACCCTCGCCTGGAGCTGGGGAGGTGATTGTCGTCGAGTATTCGCGGAGCAGATGTTCCGTGTTTGCGTTCCGCGAGTCGATGAATGTCGGTTTGAGAGTTGAGATACGGGGGAGTAGGTTGGGACGCCAGGCTGCAACAACGGTGTCGAGGTAGGCGTATGAGGGGAAGAAGAGGATCACGCCATCTGGAATGTGGGAGAGGAGAAGGAGGAGAGCCTCGCCCAAGGCGCGGAGGAGAGCCGGTGATGAACGATTCGAGAAGGAAAAGTCAAATGGGATAGATCCGGGACCGGTTGAGAGGGTAGTGACATGCAGGTTTGAGGCTGGGATGACGTGGGAGCAGGAGAGACTTATTATGCGAGAGGGAGGTAGGTATGGGAAGAGTTGAGTCCGATAGTCGGAGATGGGCGACATGGTGCCGCCACAAAGGATGACCGATCTAGCGGAGGATACAATGTCGTGGAAGTGCTGAGAGGGGTCGAGGAGGACGTAGCGGAGTTTGGTGCCATGGGTATCGGCGGTCTTGTGATAGAAGAAACGACCCTCTTTGGCAGGATTCGTGAGGGTTAGGATGAAGGTTTGAAAGGTATTCAGGACGGGCGTCTGATCGACAATCTTGGTTTCGCCACTGCTAGTCTTGTTGCCCACATCTTGTGCAATCTGATTCACGAGATATCCATGGACTTTTCGCGCCAGCTTGCTGCCTTGTAAGTATGTCAAGAGCTTGTAGATGTTGATCTGGTCGACACCCTTTCCCGCGAGCAGTGCACTGTCATCGAGAACACCTTCGCCTTGCTGTGGAATATTTGACAGCGAGGCTATCAAAGAATCGAGCAGTCGAACCGTCTGTGTGACGTAGACTCTGTTCTTGCCTGCGAGCCGAGTGCGAAACTTGGCCAGATATGTCATCAGCTGCTGCCGAGCTGCATTCAGTTGTGCCATCGTGATCTCGGCCGTGTATATGCCAAGTATCGCATCCATGAGGTTGTGAGCTTCGTCAATGATGACCACGTGGTCTTTTACAGATATAGCCAAAGCTTCCCTTGCTGTCTTCTGTAGCAGCAGAGGGTAAGGCAGCAACACCAGCTCAGCAGGACTGATGGCCGGTCTTGATGCATAGTAAGGGCAGATGCCAATCTTACTCCCCAATTCCGCCAGATCTTCGATATCGCGTATTCGGGATAAAGCGTAGTGCTTGAAGTCGATCGCTAGAGTCTCGTTGTCTTTATTAGGAAGATACTGACAACGCCTGTCTGCAGGAGTCTTGGAATCTTGCAGCTCCTGACATTGTTCGTTGATCTGAGATACAGATGGCAGGTTTGCAACTCTCTTGTTAATACATAGATTCTTTCGAGAGCCCAAAGATAGCTGTTTGACCTGCTCGATTGGATAGTTCACCTTGCTTTCGTCATCCTCGACTGGGAAGGCGGAGGGAATGTTGACACGATGCAACTCTCCCACAAGCTGAGAAAGCTGCGAATGAGTCCTAGAACAGATGAAGATCTTGAGCTCCTCGTCCTCGTCTACAGCACCTGCCTCGCCTTCCGCTGGTGCAAGACCAAGCCGCTTGAGCAGATCCCGCGTTTCGCTGGAAAGACCATCACCGGCCTTCTTACCGGTCTTCTTGTTGTCGAAGTCGTCTTCACTGTTGTAATCGTCCAGCATGTAGTCATCTGTATGGTCACTATGTGATTCAAGCTTAGTCCGTTTGGCAGGTGGCAGGCCCCCCTCCGGCCCCCTTCGAATCTTGCTCTCTCTTTCGCGGACGGCATTGAGTCTATTCTCCAGCTGGTCTCTACGATGCAAAAGTTCTTGCTTTCTGGCTCTGACAGCATGTTCTCGCATCCAATCTGGCTCGTCCTCTTTGGTATCTTAGCCGATTGCGTGTAAGAAATGAACCAACCTGGATGTACCTGCTTCGGCTGCGGCTGGCTCGTTTGCAAAGGCCGCTCTTTTGTGATTACGCAGCCATGTCAAAGATCCACAGAGAAGGCTGAGCGATTTCCCAGTACCGGTGGGCGATTCAAAGATACCGATATTGCCCTGTTCGATGCAGTTGTACAATGCAGACATCAAATCTTGCTGTATTGGATACGGCTCGTACGGATGGTGGAAATCAACCACACCATCGTGACCGTTTGCTTCATCGACCATTGCAGTAGAATCGGAGTGGGAGCAAATCTAATACAAAAGTACAAGTCTCGATGTGAAGTTTGGTTTATGAGTGCACAGAGTCTACACAGGCGATATCAAGGCTTGGCATCGGCCAGGACGAGGCATAAGGACTAATGGATGGAGGTGAAGTCTATGGAACAGGCTATCTATGTTTCCCCTTTCGATGTCGAAGGCTTTCGTCGCGGTTGCCTATGGTATCGTTCGCAGTCGTCTTGCCATCAATCACCCACGTGTCTAGGATTTCCTTGGATTCGAGCTTTCTGCCTTCCTTTGACTTTGCATCGGAAAGACGCTTTATGTAACCAAAGTAAATGCCAACTTCGGCAATGGCCACTACACTGCTACCACCGAGACTGAGTCCAAGCCGTGCGGGCGGAGACCAATGCCATGCAGTCAGCCAGATACCGACGCTGCAAGCGATAATGGTTATCAAGACGTTGATGATCAGAGTCATCTGTCGGTTGATATCGGCATATGTGACTTCATCAACTTCTTCGACAGTCGGCCCTTTCGCCATGTCTGCTCCAAAGGCTTTCGAACCGGGATAACGTGCAGAGGCTGTCTCTTGTTGGGAAGGCGGATTCGTCATGCGCTCGTACGCCCGACGTTCCTCATCTTCACGCAGTTGTGCCATGAGAGCGACATACTCTGCTGTCTATGACGAATCAGCGACTGACTACTTAGTTTGGGTTTTTAGGCCTACCTTCTCTGGTTTTGGTTTCGGTGGCGGTGTATATATCTTGGAACCCCTCAGGACAGTCTCGAGTTCGACAGCACAGCTCAGATCTTCTCCATCGTATCTTCGTTGTTTGAGTGCATTGGTAATATCGATCAACTGCCCGTGCGATACAGGATCTCCAATAGCTGCATGACGCAGGTCGGGCTCGTTGTTGTCAGGCGACTTGGAAATGGCCGTGGTCTTGTCGTATTCGTCAATGCATTCCTTGGCCGCTTTGGTAATGGTCAAGAGCACCATGGGAATTTCCAGATGTTATTCACGTGTCTGACATGTTTCGATTCAAGCGACGAGGTCCACAAGGCGGCGATGTTCGCCAGGGGTCCAGCGAAGATCTGCGGCAAGATCTCTTGATTCTCGGGAGGGGCCGAGGAAGCACTGACCAACCGATCAGATGCTGTGAGATCAGTCGAAAAAATGTACCCGACTTCACACGACACGGCATTGAGCGCCCCCGTTGTTGCAATAGCTCGAATACACGCCCAAAGTCTTTGACGCGCGGTCTTCTTTAGACCGTGTTTATACTTGCATCATTCAAAACGACTTCACCCATGACTGTCGTCAGGGCGCGAGCTTCGGCGCTCGCTGCCTCTTTCGCCGCTCGTCGTCCTCAACCACCTAGTCTGCGCACATGTCCAGGATGTAGCCAGCCCCTAGCCCTCGGCTCACGACAAATACCTCTCACATCGCTGCACCATTCGCCGCGGCGGCGACATCAATCTGGTGTGGCGGCTGCCGTGTCTGCCGCAAAACATCTTTTCAGCAATGAGGTCCCACCGGCCCCCATGGGTATCGACCCGCTGCGAGGAGTTGCAAAGGAGCTCAAGCATCTCGCCGGCAACCTGAAAAACCTTTTAGGATCAGGACATCCCATGCTAGACACGGTCGCCAAGTACTACACCTCGAGTGAGGGCAAATATGTCCGACCGATGCTCGTACTCCTCATGTCCCAAGCCACAGCACAAACCCCCTTCGTCTCCCGGCATACGTACGACACGCGCAAAGAGAATGTGGACACCCCCTTCACCTCCCTCTCCGTCCTCTCCGACGCGAATCCCTCCTCCCCCCTGACAGCAGCCCTCGACACCGCCTCCGACCCCACTGAACCCGACATTCTCCCCTCGCAACGTCGCCTTGCCGAGATCACCGAACTGATCCATACCGCCTCGCTCCTCCACGACGATGTCATAGACCACTCCACGTCCCGCCGCAACGCCCCCAGCGCCAACACCGCCTTCGGCAACAAAATGGCCGTCCTTGCAGGGGACTTTCTTTTAGGTCGGGCATCCGTAGCCCTCGCCCGCCTACGCGACCCCGAAGTCACCGAGCTACTGGCCACGGTGATAGCGAACCTCGTAGAGGGCGAGTTCATGCAATTGCGCAACACGGCGCAGGACGAGACGCATCCCGCATACAGCGAAGATACGCTGTCCTACTATCTCCAGAAAACCTATCTCAAGTCCGCGTCCCTGATCTCGAAATCGTGTCGTGCCGCCGCCTTGCTTGGATCGAGGAGCGAAGAGACGGTCGAGGCCGCGTATCAATATGGCAAGAATCTGGGGCTGGCGTTCCAGCTTGTGGACGACATGTTGGACTATACCGTTGGAGGCCAGGAGTTGGGGAAGCCCGCCGGTGCGGATCTGGAGCTGGGACTGGCGACTGCGCCCCTGCTTTTCGCTTGGAGGGAGAGGGCGGAGCTGGGGACCCTGGTGGGGAGACGGTTCGGGAGGCCCGGGGATGTTGAGAAGGTGAGATTGTCCTTTTGTTTTCTTTCTTTGTTTTTGGGGGTTTGTTCTTCTGCTTGCCCCGGAGCTACATGGGAAACCCCCTTTGCGCATCTTGGGCTAATTACCCCTTCGCAGGCGAGAGAGATTGTGCTGTCTTCAGATGGCATCGCGCAGACCAGAGCGCTAGCGCAGGACTACGTCGAGCGCGCCAAGGCGGCGATAGCGGGCTTCCCGGAGAGCGATGCGAAGACGGGCCTCATAGACATGTGCAGCAAGGTCATGAACAGGAGAAAGTAGAAAGAGCATGCCCTGACACGTCATATGTGTCACGGCAAGACGGTGTGTATCATTAAAAAGGCCCATTGCGGCACGGCAAGGTGATGTACCGATACATGTGAGGGGATGTCTACCATACGATAATTACCCCCCGCACGAGAAGTCCAGAATAGAACAAGAGACATATCCTCAAGGTCGTCAGAATTCTTATCAAACGAAAAAGCTGTTTGAAAAGGACAGCGCATTGTAGAGAGCCGAGCCAGGTGAATTTCAAACGCTGACGGATCATTTTGCCAAAAGCGCCAATGTAAGAAAGCAACGAGTAGGGGTTCCCGAGAATCATCTGCGGCGTGTTCCCACATGCAATCCCCTGCAGAAGGTCCGTTCCTTGTACAGACTATGTACGCCATGACCGTGTTCTCCAGAACGCCAGCAGCAGGGGCAACAGCAGCAACAGCAGCAATAGCAGCCCCGAATCTCCCACACTGCTTCAAGCCTTCTTGACCCTCTGCATCCTCTCACTCATAAAGCTGAAGAAAGCAAATTGGCTAGCGTTGATCCCCTTCTCATAGATGAACCTCGAACTGAGATAACTCCCGAAGATGGCCTTGAGGTAATTTTCCGGCACCTGTTCCATCGTTAGCATCGTCCATTGGGACCATCAAAAGTAGGCGATACTCACCCTCTCCAAAATGACACTGAGCCCGACCTTGTCGAGCAGCAGCTTCGGCAACGCCTCCCCCAAAACCCCCTCCCTCAATGCCTGATCATCCCACAGCTCCTTCTGACACTGCAACTCCTCGTCCAACTTTGTGATTGCCAGACTCAGTCTGTCGGACAGGACACTCCTGCTCTCGCCCGTCCGCTCATTCTCCCTCCAGATCGCCTCAAACTCCAGTCTTGCGTTGTTCCTAATGACGCTCTGCACCTCCTTCACATATGCGTCGTAGAAAGGCGGCGCCGTGCCATCGGGACGTACGCACATATTCTCCACGAAGCCCTGTTCGTCAAAGGACAAGGAGGCTAATACTTCGAGGGAAGAAGAGGTGACACCGCCCTTGTTGGCCGAGGCGTCTTTGAAGAGGACACAGCCCGCTTTCTCGAGGCGGAGTTTCGCGTCCTGGGTGATGAAGAGGTTTGCGCCCTCAACGATGTACGGAATCGTAGTCTTGCCGTCCACAATGAGCCGATTGGCAGTCGAGAGATCGATGCTTTCCGGACGACCGCCACAGGGGACGAACAGGTCGTATTTTTCAGCCTCAGAGGTGCGGAGGTGGAAGGTGTTGCGGAAGGTTGTGCCGTTGTTGACAAACTCGCCTGAAGGCAGAGTGATGCTGTTGTCTTCGACCAGGACGCGATAGCCTGATTTGCTGAGCTTAGTGACGTCGTAATTGACGATCATTTGGCGGTTCTTTGCGAGGCGGAGGAGCTCCGTACGATCGAGACCTTGCGGGTCGACGAGGACACCGGAGCCGTCGACAATGGCCGTATAAGATTCTTGACCGAGGAGGATCTCGTTGGAGCCGAGATCGCCATCTGGGCCACCGGTTTGGAGTTTACGGACTTTGGTCTCGTCCAGGTTGAGCTTGCGGTAGATGCCTAGTACGTATTCGCGGACGGAAAGCGTAGTCATGCCGTATCGATCATGAGGAATGCCACCAAGTTTGGGTGACTTACCCGTGAAGAAAGACTTCCACCACGGTGCACCTCGAGTTCGAGCATGCTCGGTGGCCCAATCGACCAGGTCAGCAGTGTTCTCGTCCGGTCCCATGAAGAGGATCTCGGGTTTCCCGTGCAGGTCAACGATAGGATCTTTGATACCAGGGCTGGTGGGTGGAAGGAGAAGGTCCAGAATGCTGTCGATGTACTTCTCAAACGCCACGCGAGTCTTATCCTGATGTTGTACATCAAGTAGAATGACGCCTTTTGATCCACCTTCGGGGATATCTTTGTTCTTCCTCTGTTGCGTGTTTGCAAGGTTGTAGTTCTCATCGAATAGTGACCTTGCGTTGATCGCATATGCTTCTTGTGATCTGGACTTGACGATCCGAATGCCACCACGGGCAATGTCCCTGAAGCGTAGGTGGAATCCACGGAATTCGGAGCTGATGACGAGGAACATACCGAACAGTGGCTGCGGGTATTCCTCCGCTGGGAGGAAAGTTGGTGCCAAACGGAACGACAGCGCGACCTTTGTCGGTGTGTAGAAGTTGGTCTTTAATACCGACGCGTTGAAGACACGGAATGCGGTCATGACCATATCGTGATGCTCGTTCACGACAGTCTTGGAGATGACCTCTTTCAACTCGGCATCTGTGAGGACCTTGTCCACCTTGAGCCGCAGGTAACTCAGCGTCGGCAAGAAGTCGTCCCTCTCACCACGGGTTTGGACATAATGTGTACTGGCAAACGTGAGGTAAAGTTGCTTCACCAGATCCGGGTATTGGAAAATGATCTCGCGGATGTACTCGGCGGTGAACGTCTCTGTACGAAGACGACGCTTCAGTCTCGAAAGAAGTTCGGCGTGTATGCTGTTACCGCTGTCGAGGAGGGATAGCAGTGTTGTATACTCGTTGCCAAGACGGTTGAGGAAATGACCAGTGTATACCCAGACGCAATGTGCGTAAATGGTCTCCTGCAGACTGAGACGGCCGGACGCGAAGTGCGCCTGGAACTGGTTCTGGGGGATGCAGTAGAGCAGGGAGACCTCCTTCATGATCTGGTGAATACTGGCCTCGATCGGAGGGTAACGCTGCGAAGTCTCGAGACCTGGAGTATGGCGCAGGTACAATGACATGATCGAGTAGCCGTTTGAGAATTGCTCGACGTACTTTCGAGAGCTTGTGAGTCCGTAGTAGTGGTAGAGATCGCTCAGAGCGCTGAAGAGACCCAGAGCACTACCTTGCTTCAGTGCAATGACCAGCCTCTTCTCCCTCGTGCCTTCGATATCAAACATCTCGATGACGGGTCCAGTCCTTCCCACAGCAGCCGAGAGGATCTCCTGGTAAATCTCCTTTGTATTTTGGGTTGCCTTGCTCAGGAACCGCGACTCCCCCACCACCTCAAGATTGGTCTCGTTGGGATCGGGACTGGGGTTCTTGAAGTGTGCCTGGTACACAAAGTAGCACCTCAGCTGCTGATCCGAGTCGCCAGGCAGCTTGGAAGATGATCTGAACGTCTCGACACGATATGACGTGTCTCCCTTGCTGTTGTTGAGATACTTTTCGTCGATTCTCTTCTCGTAGGCCGGCCCAGTCGATGTGGTCAAACCAGGCTTGCTCGTATCGATGTACACGGCATGGTCCGTCTCTTCCTTGTCCAGACGGATCTCCAGCTGCTTATCGTCCCTGGCATACGCCGCGACCTTTGCAGCGTAAAGAGAGTGGACGTGCGAGACGATCCTGCTCTAGTTTAGCAAAAGATCCATGCAGTGCAGGAGCTCACTTACGCTGTGACAGTCTCGGTAGAAAAGTACATGTCATCAATGCCCAGCTCATTGTAGAACCACTTTGTCTCCGTCTCGACAAACTCCGAGGGGATGAACCCCTTGTCTTCGACCTGATCCATGACCTCCTCCATCTGCTGCTCCTTGCCCTCGAATTTGGGAGCAACATATCCGGAACCTTTCTCGTGGAGTATCCTGGGTGTATGCGTTCCCGGAATGCTCAGATGTGTTGGTTGAGGTGAGGGCTGTCTGTCCGGAGTCCTGATGACTGTATTCAGGAGTTTGTTCTGCGGCGCCCCATTTTGTATGCCATTGGTAGCTTGCGAAACCATGACTGGAGGTTCTCTTTTCCCTGTGATTATTTTACAGAGGAAGCGAGCAAGGTACAAGGGGGGGGGGGTAAGGGGAGGGAATAGAAAAAAAAGTAGGAGCTCTTGAATAATAAGCAATGGCGTAGGGAGCTCTCTTTTTTGCGGGGAAGACGGACTATATGTAAAAGAGTGGCAGTGATAGCAACGAGCGTGCTAAGGAATACGCAGAGATTTTGTCCTTGTGAAAATGTCGTAAGCTGCCATTAATGGCTCACGGAGTACGAGGTCCCTATACGGCGGATTGTTGCACAGCTTGATCAACAAGGGCTCTCTGGTGTCCGGCTAGACGCGGGCGACCAATGGTCGTCGACTCTCCGTTCCGTGCCCACGATGCCCTCGTTCGCCCTCGTTGACCCTCGTGATGCATACCGTTACCAAATAAATTCCACCTCCTGCATCCATGTGCGTCCAGAACAGGCAATCATACACAAGTCATCGAGTCACGGGATGGGCAATGCTGGAGCGCGGGAAATTGGGTGCGGGTGTGGTGCAAGGTCGTTCATACACCGGTCTTCTAACTTTGGATGCTACTCGTACATGCTTTCCCTCAGCCCGTCCAAGGGTCGTGCCCCGCCATCCGCCCCGCAACCTGTTGGTCTCTGGTCTCCGAAAGGACGCTAGCATATACTTTGCTGGGGTTGCAACTCCGATAGTGCACCTTCAACTCCGTGCCCATGTAACGTGAAAGACAGAAGCAGAACCCCGAGACGCCAATTGTGTGTTTAGAGCATAATGCGCCATTGCGCTCGGACGGGCCGCATCATGAGGCGTGATGAACGGCGAGAACCAGGGTCATGAAAGGAATATTCGAGGCCGTCAGTCGTGTGATCATGACAGTTCGACGTTGAATTGCCAGTTTCCTATCGTGCTTGTCAGCCATGCTTCAGCCATCCCCAACGTCTAACGTACCCTGCTTGAGATTCTCGGCAGTGTCGTCCAGCAGAATCACACGTCGTTTGGTGCAGTACGACGTCTTGTCCATCATCTCCACCTTCAGCGAAGCCAGCTGATCCGTGGGCTTCTCAAACATCTCGGACAGGTTCTCGACCGCCATCTCAAGATCCTTCTGATTGTCCTCGAAGATCTCGGTCAGATTGTTGCGTGCCAGGTAGTAGGCGAACGCGTACGTCCACTTGAGCGTTTGTCGACACTGTTGTAGTGCTTGCGACGCGCTCTCAAGGAACTGCACTTCGATCCATGACATGCCAGAGCTGGACTGGAGGTGTGTCATCTTCTTCTCTGTCTTGAGGTAGATGTCCTTGTCCAGCTTGGCAGACTGCTCGTGATTGGCATAGCGGTTGTAGTAGTGTAGATACCGCTCCAGTTGCTGCCGAGACTTCGCCTGTGCGTCCCGAGCATCCAGGCCGCTCTTCTCCTCGAATCTGTTGCAATTGTACCAGCTGTTGCCATGCTCAGTCCAAAGACCCATGCACATCCAGCAAAACTCATGCTTGCATTTCCTGCATGTCATGTGGTTACATCCACCGTTCTTTTCTATAGTCGAGTGGCATCTGGGGCACTCTTTGGTGTTGGCCGAGATCCAGTTGGCCGTCTCCGAGTCATCCTCGCACTTCTTCATCCATTTCCGTACTAACACGCAGGGCGTGGGCTGGTGGTCGGGCAGGGTGCATCCGAAGCAGAAATTGTGTGTGCAGTTGCAATGTACTGTGGGAACGATCCGGTCGAGTTCTCGCTTCTTCACGCCGCACTCAATAGCGTAGACACAGTTTGGAGCCGGGCACCATTTGAGATTGTCCTTGTCGTCCACGTATGACCGTATCAGGAGTTCATGGTACCTGAACAGTCAGCATAGGCGCTATCACGGCTTGAGCACTTGCCAACCTTTCTTTAAGATCATCCGAAACGAGCATCTCCAAGCTTTTTGAGTCAATAATCTGGTTGCATTCTTGCCCCGGACATCTGATCCTAGCAGCCTCGCCCTCCTCTTTGATCTTCTGTGCAAGGTACTGCTTCCAGCAATCTAGGCAGAATCGATGTTGACATTTGAGAGCAAACGAGGGTGTGTCGGCTGAATCGGTGTAGCAGATCTCGCACACAAAGCCGGGCACGCGCTCTATCCTCGTCATGACATCCTCTTCTTGTCCCAGCCCTGCCTTTTCCAGGGTCTCTTCCTGCTTGTCCATGTACTGTTCGATCAATCGTTCCCGATTCCATTTAGAGTATCGCAGTAGTATCGTTGCAGCTTCTGGCGCTTGCCCGATAATATTCGAAACCTCGACAGCTTGTGCATTTTGTTGCGCTTGTATCTCCTCTGGGCTGTGCACTTTGAAGTCGACCTCGAATGCTCGGTTCTTGGGCTTGAAGTCCTTGTCGTGACTGTCGAAGCCAATATCGCCATCGTCATCTACATCGAGATCGGCATCTGATCCTATATAGCCGTCAGTACATGTCCCCGACTCAAAGCCATCCCTTCTTACCAAAATCCACACTGCTGTCCTGATCTTCCCCAAACCCGTCTTCACTCCCAGACATGATGCTATTCATCTCGTCATCCGAATCCATGGTGAGAGGGTCCGCCTCGGATAGTATGGTCTGAGGTGTTGCCGGTAGCACAGCGGCGGTTGTAGGAGTGATAGACTCCGCCGAGCGAGGCGGAAGGGGTACTTTGTGCTCCCTCTTGGACTGCTTGTCCGACGTTCGTTCAGAGGCGCCCGACGTAAATGCCTCTAGCTTTCTCTTCCTCGTGGTCGGAGGCGTGGTGATCGCTAGAGGTCCGCGGCTTCGCCTGTATGACGAAGCCGACGAGACGTCGAGAATAGCAGGGAGCGAGAATCGGCCAAAACGGTGCAAAGGTGTGGTTGCAGCGGGAGATAACTGGGCCGTAGGTGAAACGTCGTGGGGTGGATGATGGATGAGTTGATGGACTGTTCCTGCTAGAAAGTAGAGTTGAAACGCTATCGGATCTCTGTTGGCCGTGACTAATTCATCTACAGGCAACTTGCTTTAAAGAGAAGGAAATGCCGATTGTCCCTGATGCCTGGCTCGCTCGCAGCTGGAAGGAAGGATGACGGCGAGGCATGCGCCGCCAGACGGGGGCTCGGCCAGATCCGGCAAGTCTCTCCGTCTAGCCGGCCCACTCTCAACAACCTGCAGTCATCAGATCTCAGTCATCTAACATTACAGTCACCCAAGAAGCCACGCGCTTCAGAGTTTGTAGCACGCGACAGTCATTTGCCAGTGGTCGATTAGAGATGCCAGGCATGGGTCAGCCGCGTGTGGACAGACAACACGGTACTCGAGAACGATGGCTTGTGCTTTCATGCAATCGTACATCTCTATGGGTATCTGTCTTCTGATCAGTCCTCTTCATCTTCATCCTCATCCTCATCCTCATCCTCCTCGTCCTCGTCGTCTTCCTCTTCGCTCTCCTCCTCCAGGATTGCGTCCAGAAAGGCCTTCATCGGGCTCCTGATAGCCTGCATATCCTCGCCTTCATGACTCTTCTCGTCTTCGTACCATTGCTCGAACCCTTCTGCCTCCACAATGTCTTTCATGTACAGCTCCTTGCTAGCGAATTGCATGATCTTTTCTCCATCTTTGCGATTTCGTAGATCTGACTGCATCAAGATGAGGAAGTCGACCTGGTCAGGCTTCTGTTCGAATTTGTCACCCCGGTCAAACATCGTCTTTTCCAGCAGACTCTTGTAGGGCGTGATTGTCTTCTCAGCTGCTTGTGCCATGGGCGTGCCTGCATCCACGAGGGCTGCAATTCGCTTCATGAAGGCCACTACTACAGACCGCCGTACTGCGTGCGGGCTAGCATCGGCTGACATGCGCAGGGCCGTGAGCTCCAATTGCATGTTTGACTGCTCGTCGCCTTTTTGGAGGGATTCGTAGATTGACAGTGAAGCCTCGTGGTGGAATTCGGGGGCACCTTTACCTCCACCTTGAGAGTCGTCTGATGCCACAGAACCAAAGCTTGCCGATCTCGAGTCGACTGTTCTAGGTCGCGCATCCTCCGAAGATAAATCTTGCGAGTGGATTGTCGATATCGACTCCTGTGATACAGAGAGGTGTGCCAGATTGTAAAGGCTCTTTGGCCCGAGTCCAAAAAAATCTTCCTCCTCATCCTCGTCCTCGTCCACATACAGGAATCCTTCTCCCCCTTGTCCCACAGCCTTGGTGTCTGGGTCGCCTCTCACCAGTTCTTCCTCTCCAAGTCTTCCTGTCAGCTTCATCCGTGTGATTCGTGTCTTTTCTGGAACCACTATACCGTCTGCAACGTGGCATCCAAACGAGATGATGGCTCCAGATTGGATCGTACATCTCTTCCCCATACTAGCCTCGCTCGCCACGACAGCATCTGTAAGGACGCTGCCGTCGCCAATCGTAACATCATCCCAGATGTAGCTGCCTGTCATTCGTACATTCCTCCCAATTATGCACCTTCGGCCCACCACGCAATTCTCCAGCACGCTTCCATCTCCAACTGCCGTCGCTCTGCCTATGACAGTCTTTCGTCCCACTTCACAACTACCAGCCAGAACAACCCCCTCTTCCCGATGACTGCCACCCTTGTGCAACCTGTACGTCTGATCCGCCACCAGGTTCGCGTCCGGCACAAGCGGATACGTCCACCGTCCCAGTATATCACTCGCCACCGCCCCATAAGCCCTCATGTCCCTGACCCTAGCGGCATAATTTTCCTCCTCGACATGGACATAGATCTTCTTTCCATTCAACTCATAATCCTTCAACACGCTGTGCAAGAAGCCCCGTCTCGGCACCTCGTAGTCGAAATTATCACTCCACAATGCCAACACATCCGGCGTGCAGATATCGACCCCCGCATCAATCAGATCGGTCCGGACACACAACTCTTCGACTCCCAATAAGTCCTCATCGAGCTCCAGCCGCCTTCCCTCGCCCTCCTTCCCCCTGATCTGCTCATACGCCAACACCCTACCGTCCCCGTCCCCGCTCTCCAAAACCCAAACCCCCTCCTGCCCCTGCGCTTGACTCCGATGTCCTCTCCCCGCGCCCCTCACCACCGTAGTCATGATACAATTCTTATCCGCCTTTTTCCGCTCCCTGTGCCTCTGCAAAGCTTGCCCGAGTCCAAACGTACTCACCAGGTCGCCGTATACCACGACAAAATCTCCATTGAGCACCGCCCGCTTGTCGAGGTCGCGCATCGCATCGCCCACGGACCGGGACGTCGACCGCAGAATCTCGAGGACGTCAAAGGGAGAGGTGGCCGACGACCACTTGGACGCCGCGATGTACGTCTCGATTTGTGCCGTGTGAGACGTCGAGGAGGAGAGGTAGAGGTAGACTTCTTGGACCCCCGACGCGGCGAGGAAGGCGAGTGTGTATTCGATGAGCGGGGTATTGGCGAGGGGGAGGAGGCACTTTGTTGTCAGTGAGGATCAGGAGGGGGGATTAGAGGGAGGATACGCACTCGTGGTCGCTCGAGGGTGAGGGGGTAGAAGCGGGTCTCGAATGAGTCGCAGAGCACGACGGCTTGAAGGGGCTCTTCGACCTCTTCAGGCTCGGAGCGCTTAGCGTCGCCCGAGCGCTTGGATTTGGGAGGCATTGATGATGTGGTGTGGAGACAGGTTGTGAAGAGGTATCGATTTACGTAGCTTGGAGTGGAAATTTTGGGGGCCGCGGTGACTCCCAGTGCCCCGCAAGCGGCTTTCCAGCGTTGGGCATACCTCTTGCAAGTGGTAACATTCGTGATTTTTCAGAGACTCTTGATGTACCTGGAATAATAATATTGCATTCAACATTGTCCTGAAAAGATTCCACAGAAATATCACAACCGGGGGTATCGTGCCGAACCATGTATATCAAACGCCGACAAGCCAACCACCACATCCACCACATCCCTCGCTATGCCCTTCCGACCAGGATTACAACCCCCTCATTGCGCTGGGCTCTTGTTGTTGAACCACGGCATCCAACTTGTCCGATTCGCTGCCTTTCTCGCTGCTTCTTCCTCGGCATTTTCCTGCACGAGCCGCAGTGGCCGCATCTTACTGCCGACCATTACGCTTCCACCCTTGTCCTTCTCGCTGTTCCCGCCGATGGTGCTCGGCGGCGGAGATGCAGATTGACTGGTATCACTTGCTATGCTGTTGCGCCCGCTGCTGATCTTGCTGTCCCGTTGCTGGCGGTGTACATAGTCTGACTTGTCGCTTTCACTGATCGTCGGGACCGTAGATCCAGATGCTACTCTTGATGATCCGCTGGGTCTTGTGCCGAGAAACGAATTGCGGGGGCTTGTTATACCGGGACTGAGTTGACCCGACCTAGTAGGTGAGGGTCCTCGATACATGTTGTTGACGACAGCCGCGGAATTCCAGTCTGTATTCATGCGACGATGGGATCCACTCGCAGAGCGCGGCTGGGGCCGACCCAGAGGTATACTAGGTGCCGTCTCCGGATTTTCATGTGCGGTGGGAAGGGAAGTGGACTCCGGCATTGCGATGCTCGTGGGACGAGGTTTCCGACCCCCAATGACCGACATAGTTCTCGAAAGGAAACCCTCGTTCTCTTGGTTCTCTGGGGGTGGTGCCGGCAGATCCTTCTCGGCCGGCCGGTTAGGCTGCGGAACAGCAGCAGGATCGGCATTCTTGTCGAGGATGAAGTCGATGTCATGTTGTAGTAGTCTTGAGATGATGTTATTGATGTACAACGTGAGTGCCTTATTCTCATCCGTCAGAGAGGCTATTCGGGTCTTATACTGCTTGACGTTCTCGTCGTCAGTCTCGTCCTCGGCGCTGTCAAGTTCGTCCGCAAGCGTGGCTCCTTGAGCATTGGGCTTTGGACTGTGACCAGCTAGAATTGAGCTGTGTGATAGATCTCCGTTCAGTGTCTTCTCACTGAGAAGAAGCTGGAAGCTCTCATTCTCTTCCATCAGCCTAGCGTTGGCCACTCGGCTTTCCATTATTGTCCTCTCGAGCTCTTGCACATGACCGCCACCCATGTTCTCCATTTCGATAAGCTTGATCTGAGCTTCGGCGAGCTCGATGCGGAGAGACTCGATAATCTTGTCCTTCTGCAGCACGAGGCGAGAGGAACTCCTAGAGTCGCTTCGATGTAATGAGGACGAAGGTGCAAAGTGACTACCTTCGACTTGGGGCGATGTCCCGCTTCGGAAGCTGGCTGTATGGCGTTAAACGGCTGGTCAACCATGTTCGCGGCAGGCGACTTACAGGTTCTTGAAATACCGGGCTTACGGTCTTCTTCTGGTAGAGGGCGTGGTTCCTTCTGCGAAAGACCGTCCTTGAGACGTTGAATTGTCTCTAGAAGTTCGTCCTCCCTTGCTTGAGCCTCCTCCCTGAACTTGACTGAAGCTGCCCTGTCTGACTCGTAGATTGCTTCAAGCTCTCGTCGCGACCTGAGACTCTCTCGTTTCTCGTTGTCTAACTCCTCTATTCGCTCATGCAACTCCTGAACTGTCTCTTCCAGTCTCCCCTGATCGGTAGTTGCGCTTTCCAGGCGGGTCTCGAGCAGCGTGATTTGCCTGTGATAGTCCTCCGATGTTTCCTCTGCTTTGGTCAGACGGTCTTGCAAATCTTCAATGGCTGCAGCAGTTTGCGCCTTCGTTTCGTCCTCCGTAGCCCCGTCACCGTCGGGACCGTTTCTGGCGTTGGTTGCATTGGACGACCCGTTGGTGGGTTTCTTAACTGCTGACCTTGCTGAGATTGGTGTCCCCACTCCAGGTGTTCGCGGTGGTTTAGGCCGCGCAGCACTGTTCGAAGACGACGTTGTTTGCTTGCTCAGCGTTCTCGCTGGGCTGGATTCAGCGGTGGGAGCATCTTTCTGAGGCCGGCGGCCAGCGGCGGCCGTTGACATATGGGATTTGGTTGGCGTTGACATGCTAATTAGGATATGGGTACGACGGTGTTCCACATCGGCGCTATGAGATGTTGGTGAAGAGGTTGTTGAAGAGGAAAGAGGCCGATGTTGCGGTGGAGCAGCTTTGGAAGAAGGTCTTCGGATGTGGAATGGTTTGCAATTTCCGCTCTGAAACCACAATCATCCTAGCCAAATGATTCTTTTGGACAATGAATTCAGCCTGTAACCGAATGTTGAAAGCAGAGCACGACCATCCACAGGCTTCATCACTCGTTTGAGTGCCGATGTGCTCGTCATACAATTCAGGGCAAATCAACACGCATTTCAGCCTACGCGGTCAACAATCACATGCTTCGGTGAGATGCACAGCGTGCGCCAACTCCGCGGTCACGCAACGATAATGCCTGTGGTAGGCGGAAGCTCATCTGGCAAGATCAAAATCGTTCATAAGCCCATTTACGATTTCGTCTAGTTGAGATACGAAGTAGACATCGATGGGAGCACAAAGCGTCTAGGTCTGTACATCCCACGATGAGATGGCACGGACTCACGCTCGGCCTGGGCCGCCGATGCGGCGAAAAGTGGGTAAGCTTCGCTCGTGCGGCTTTCGCCCACCGTTGCACACAAGGTCAAAATCTCAAATTCCATCTTTCCCAGACTCAGAAAGTCGACCGGAGAGCAAATTATCACACAGGACTATACATATATTCCTGCGCTTCGAGATGGCCCCAAAGAAGAGCAAGAAGACCGCCGACAGCATCAACTCGCGCCTGGCGCTTGTGATGAAGTCCGGCAAGGGTGAGATTTTGGTTCTATGTTGAATATGAGGAAATCGACTGATAAGACGATAGTCACCCTCGGATACAAATCTACCCTCAAGTCGCTGCGATCTGGCAAGGCGAAGCTCATCATCATCGCTGGCAACACCCCTCCCCTCCGCAAGTCCGAGTTGGAATACTACAGCATGTTGGCAAAGACCGCTGTTCACCACTTTTCCGGCAACAACGTAAGCATATCATACCCTTACCCAGCGACTGGCATGTCTGTCAGTAGGGTACCATGCCCTGCGAAGAAGCCATGTAGTTCGGCTTTGGAGGGCGAACAAGTGACTGACTATGTCTTGTACAGATCGAGCTTGGTACCGCGTGCGGTAAGCTCTTCAGGTGTTCCACCATGGCGATCATCGACGCTGGTGACTCCGACATTCTCAGCACCACTGCTGCATAGACGCCACAGGCTATCACATTCAACCATGAGGTTGGCGAGAAAATGGCAGGAGGTCAGAACACTGCAGAACAGTGATTTAGATACCCAGCAATACAGTCTTGCTATCCGAAATTCCAGTGTGCCTATCGTTGTCCATGTATCTACAGGCATCGCCGAAATTTAGACT
This sequence comes from Sphaceloma murrayae, assembly GCA_002895985.1. Classification (NCBI taxonomy): domain Eukaryota; kingdom Fungi; phylum Ascomycota; class Dothideomycetes; order Myriangiales; family Elsinoaceae; genus Sphaceloma; species Sphaceloma murrayae. The sequence goes on along the minus strand of NKHZ01000010.1, from coordinate 90,787 downwards.
TGATCCAGGGTGACTCGTACTTCGTTTTCGGGATCTTTAATCCCTTGACTCTCGCGTCCTGCAGTTTCTGGCTAGAGACGCCGAGACAGTTTAGCCGAAGTTGAACCGGTCGCTGCCCACGCTGCTTTGAAATCAAGTGAACGTCAGCAACCAGTGATATTCTCTCGAGACGACAACTCTTCTCTTTCAACACCAACCACCAAATCACCAGTAACAGTCGTCAAGATGGCACGCCGTCCAGCACGCTGCTACCGCTACTGCAAGAAGTGAGTCGAAACCCAGCATCTCCATCAATTCACGAGCCACCCCATCCCATCGGACAGCCATCGATACATAACAACGCAATGATTAATCTTCTCGCAGCAAGCCATACCCCAAGTCGCGCTTCAACCGCGGTGTTCCCGACCCCAAGATCCGCATCTTTGATCTCGGCCGCAAGCGTGCGAACGTCGACGAGTTCCCTCTATGCGTCCACCTTGTATCCAATGAGTACGAGCAGCTCTCGTCGGAAGCGCTCGAAGCCGCCCGCATTTGCGCCAACAAGTACCTCGTCAAGACGGCCGGTAAGGAAGGTTTCCACATGCGCGTCCGCGCCCACCCCTACCACGTCGTGCGCATCAACAAAATGTTGTCCTGCGCCGGCGCCGATAGGCTGCAGACTGGTATGCGTGGTGCGTTCGGCAAGCCCAACGGAACCGTCGCCCGTGTCAACATCGGTCAGATCATTCTGAGCGTCAGGACCAGGGACAGCCACCGCGCCACTGCCATCGAGGCGCTCAGGAGGAGTCAGTACAAGTTCCCCGGCCGCCAGAAGATCATCGTCAGCAAGAAGTGGGGCTTCACACCCTTGGGCAGGGACGAGTACGTGCAGAAGAGGCAGGAGGGTAAGGTCATGGTTGACGGCGCGTACGTGCAGTTCCTAAGGAACAAGGGTCCGATCGCGTACAACATGAGGAGGTTCCCGGAGGCTTTTTCTGAGTCGGCTTAGAGGAAGTGATCGTGGGAATGGGGAAGTGCATTTGCAGATGCTGAGGCCCGAGGGTCGAGGATAGCATGATAGATGGAATGCATCATGGAGTTCACGTCATTTCGTTGCAACACACGAGTCCCCGTGATTGAAGCTACCACGGTGGAATGCACTAGGAAACACGTTGAACTGTGCTTACGCATCATGGTGATCACACTTTCTATAACATGCAGACTCAACATCGAACCACGTCTTGACTCCGCAACATAGATCAAGACAGCATGTTGACTTTCTCTGACGATCCTCAATCCTCGATCCTCGAAACGCGACTGGACGTTCAATACCCCCATCTTTCCGAATATGTCAACCTGAGTCTCGTTCCTACAATGCACAGCGATCAAAAGGGCTGATGAACGATGACTTGGCATTGTCCGAAAAGCAGAAACCTGTCCGCTTTGATCTTTCATCCCTCATCTAACTCGTTACTCCTGCCTTATCTACTGATACACCCGCTATGGCCCCCCCATATACTCCCGAAAACCTGCCCATACAGAGAGGAAAATGTGCACACCTTGGCCCCTTATGGCCCCCATTCTACAACAATTCTGAACACCTCGACACCAAGATCAGAGGGAAACTAGAGGAAAAGTCGACGTCTTACACCTCCCCCCAACCTCCCCCACCACCAGCACTGGTAACCACACTCCCCTCGTCGCCAAAATCCCAGTACTTCCTGCTTCCCCCACCGCCACTACTTCTCCTTGATCGCTTCGTGCTCTGACTCGCACAACTGCTACTTCCTTGCTTCCTGTGGAGCACGCCCAGCAACTCGGTCCTATGCCTCCGTAAAAGGACGCTTTCCCTCCGGTGATCATTCGCCCGACCCACGAGAGGATGATTGCGTCGGATCGTCTCGGCCCTGCGTTGAGATTCGGGAGATGTGCCTAGGGCAGATGCTCCGAAGACCATATCAGAGCGTGGAGGGTCGGTAGACCAGGATGCAGGAAGGAGGGGACCGGATTCGGGGGGTGAGGAGGCCAGGAAGCGGCGGCGGAGGTAGGTGAAGATCATGAGTAAAGAGGGATTGTGTTCCCAGTAGGCGGTAGCGTCGGGAGTGGAAGATTTCAGGGGCTCTTCTTCGATCCCCCAGAGAGAGGCATCAGGGCCCGAGATGGGGGACGTTCGATTCAGAGTTGGGCGGAAGAGGGAAGGGAGTGCAGTCTCGAGATCCGCAGGGAGAGCTGCGGGGTTGGGTCGAGCATTGGAGGGCTGGGGAAAAGCAGGCTGGGGTTGGCGAGAGTTGTAAGTAGTGAAGGCCGATTCGAGTTCGGAGATTTGGTACACAAGGATGCCGAGTTCGCGAGCGACGCGCTCGAGGAGACGTTCCTCCCACGTCTTATCGAAGGTATCGCGGCCAGCTTCCGAGGCGGCGATATCGGATAGGGGAGAGTCCTGAGTTGGTGTGGAGGACATGTCCTGGGAGAGATCCTCGCCGAATATGACTGAGAGTGTGTTTTCATCTAAGCCTATGAGGTCACGAATGACCTTCCGGGTGATACGTTGCCAGAAGGAATCTGAATCTGGTTTCGTGTCGCCTCCTGTCTCGGTCGAAATGCTCTCTTGACCGGCAGTTATCGAGGCAGACGGTATGGATGCAGCACGAGTAGGGGTGCCGGTGCCGCCAATCTGGTTTGCACGCCTGTATCTTCTCCTAGTCTCGCGTTCGATCTCTTCCAGGACGGCCTTGCTCTGCTCGGTTCGCCATCGCTCCACTCGTAGTCGCCGCTCCTCTTGAGGGTCGACTTCCGTGACTTGGTTAGAGTCATCCAGCGCATCCAATCTCCTCTGAACGCTGCTCAGCCTGCGGTGTATGTGTCTCCTTTGTGGATTGAATCGCTCATGCTGCCACAACTGCTCTTGCAAGATGTCGCCATTGTTGAAGGATGCGGGGAACGCGCCTAGGCCGTCATGAGTGGGTAGTACAGCACCTCCGCTCTGGTCTAGGCGTGGAGAAGGTGGTGACTGAAAGGCATGCAGGCCATCGTCTAGACTATCGAGTTCGGTTTCGTCATCGTTGGCATTCGATATTGTCACCTGTCGTACGATGTGGTCATCACTCTCCAGTAGGTCGGATCGGACGCCGGTCTCTAGCGAGCCAAAGTACGATGCTCGCGATAAATCAGCTGTTCTCGGTGTTTGCGATGTGTTGGTATGAGATGGCGGGGAGAAGAGCACCCAGTCTTGCTGTGATTCCTCGAGGGGTCGTTTGCGCTGTTGGGTGTGGACCGGTGTAGGTGCGGGGTCTTGTTGATAAGATGGCCGGCGTTGGGTAGGTGGTCGCTGTTGAGGCTGACGAAATGCCATGATGTGTGAGATTCGAACCAGACGATGTCAAGGGGTGATGTCTCGAGAATGATGAGTGGGGGGGTAGATATGAGGCCCAGGTACAGGAGCTACAGTCGGCCCGTGACTTGGTGACGATAAGTGCCCGGAATGACGGGTTGGGGCAACGTGGACACGGCGGTGAGGCTGTTGCTCACTCGTGTGCTCTGTCGATGGAACGAAGGGGCAAGACGATGCGCAGGGCGCTCAGAGGACTTGCCAGCGCTGGCAGCAGAGGGAGGGTGCAGGTGCAGAGTACAGATGTGGTTGCAGATCAGGCGATCAAAGGACGAGCTGATGCGGTTAGTCTGGGCGGGCGGGCGAGAGGGCGAGGACGAGGGCGACAGCTGCTCACCCACTACAGGACTCCAACCGTTTCTACTAATCCATTCCTTGATTGAATCATGCCGCCATCAGCAAACCTCTCTGTTGTACCCTAATTCTCTGTTCCTCTGTACCCGATATTCTCAAGACGTCTTCCTTTATCCTCTATCCATCATCGCGTCATACGGCACAAACACGATAGGGGTCATGCAGGTGGGTTTGGTGTGCCAAGTCTCGTCAACCCAAGATCCCAATAACTAGGTAGGTACTTACATTACATAACGACATCTGCATGAGCGAGAAGCCCCTGGGTCCCTTCAAAGTCGCCCTGCTACTGCAAATAGATAAGGTAAAGTTACCTTAACAATTTAAGATGCGTTTACCTTCAGATAAGCGAGCTTGGCGCGGCAGTCTCCGAAAACTTGGAAGGCTACTGATCATTTAGGTATAACTCGAGGTACTAAAGTAGTCCTCCAGCTATATTCTCGTGATAGCGAGCTTTCACCCTATGGGAACATCCTCACTGTGCGCCGACCGGACGGGGACCTGCTACGTCCAGACACACGCTCGGGGCCAACGTGGCCCTTCTGAGTGTCATCATTCATCAATCCTACTTCTGCTTCATCGATCTCTGTAAAAGAACACTCCTTGTGATCTCTGCGAACTTCCCCCCTTTTCCTCGGTCACCTCTTTGATGTCGTTAAACGGCTGCACCAGCGACTTCAGAGCAGGAATCGAAGCCGAAATGAGCGACCAGATCAGCAGGATTTCGAGTGTCCCCGAACATTCTAGCAAATGAGCCATTATGTTGGTCTCATCGACGACCGCAAGTTGCACACGCGTCAGATGGAGGATGCTGAAAGCACACAGTCTAGACACATCAGGAATCGGTCGATCAACGCTGCACATCAGAGGATCAACTTACGGTAATCGGCTCAGGAACACGACCGACACAAGGGTCCTCTGTCTACCTTTCTTCATGATCTTGACTACCAGGAACGTCGGAATGCCTGCCAAAGCTAACTCATTCAACACGTCCAGAGCCGTGATAGCCGTCCAGCTGTGACTCTATCGGGTCGTCAGCTTCCAAAATCACATCAGCTCGGCAAGCGAGAAACTTCTTACCGTCGAGGCGCTACTCATTTGGCCCTGTAGTATACCCAGCGGGAACCTCGCGACGCCTGCAACCGTCACAGACATGACTGCGCAAAGCACAATCCCCCCCAGCATATAGTTGCATGCCATCGGACTGACTAGAGCGTTCTTGAAAAACAGTCTGCGGATGAACCATGCTATCGACAGCTTCGCGAGGTAGTGTCCTGCGAAAGCGAGCACGTCCGAGGCGAGAAAAGCCTGGTGAGGTATGAGCTTCATGTTCGTCTTGTATTTGGACCTCAGCATACCTTTGCGACAGCAATATCCTGCTCTGCCTCTGGTAGATCACTTTGCCTTCCCAGACCAAGTCGCAGGGCGTGGAACGTCATGGCGTGCTGAGCTGTATACGCCATCTGATATGATCAATGATGTGGTCAGCGAGAAAGGAAATGGTACGAGATGGCTTACCAAAGCTGAACAGATGAAAGCATCGTCCCATCCGTAGACATCTCTCCTCAGGATAAGCCTCAGAGCTGTAACGAGGAGGATAACAATCAGAGCCGTAATCCCGAGTATCCATCCCCCTCCCGAATGATCATGCTCGGTGAATGGCGCCCAATACCATAGATCTGTCACCGGGGCTGACATGATGAATGAGTGGACAGTGCTCGTACGAAGCAGCAGGACAAGTGTCAAGGGAGAAAGAAGACCACTGTAGCTGGGCTTCGCACACTGACTTACGGGGTTCGCTACCGTTTGATCCGCTTGATCCTCGTGTGAACGCATATCCCCCGACTGATCGGTACAGCGGTCAATAAACTCTCCTGCCCAGACAGTGGCGGAGATCCGGATGGGAACCATCGCTGTCTCAACACAGTCGATAAGTCCAGCTTCAGATGAGGCTGCGATGGAGGGGTTGGTCATCCTTGATACTTTGACGTTCTGCAGTCCGTAGGCTTCATCAATCGTTACCATGATGCAACCGTGGTGAAAGGGGCCGTGTCAGACGATGACAAGGGGAGCTGCTAGGGCTTCACACCAAGAGCCCATTACGGCCTCTTAACGCATCGAGACCGCAATTTGCCCTCAAACATGTCATTCAAACTCATCGATTGTATCACAGAAGCGAGAGACGGCACAACGGCTTTCCCTGGCTTCGGTCCAGCGCAATTGTAACGGTAGCGGTTCAGGTCTCAACAGCCACCTACTATGGACTACCCGCGGATTCCCTCGAGATCCTGATATCGACAACATTACACCATTCACAGGTATCCGCCATGGGCAAGGGGACAAGCCCTTCTGGAGCGATTGATTCATATCGCAGCCTTGACGTCCGCATCGACGTCCGCATGGCCGACGACACCGTCGACGATAGTATCTTCACAACTATCATCAACGAAAAGGACGCCGTGTCGAACGAGGATAGCCATGATCAACGCGATATGGTCCGACTGGGAAGGACGCAGCAAGTCAAGCGCGTCTTCAGGATGTGGTCCCTCCTCTCCTTCACATGCGTCGTTACCAGTACCTGGGAGTATCTGATGCTCGGACTGGACACTGGACTCTCGCTGGGTGGACGTGCAGGTCTATTCTGGTCGTATATCTGGAGCATGATCTGCTTCGCCTTCCTGAGCGCTTCCCTGGCAGAGATGGCGTCCATGGCTCCCACGGCTGGTGGACAGTATCACTGGGTCTCCGAGTTCGCGCCCCGAAAGTACCAAAAACCCATGAGCTATGTCGCGGCCTGGCTGTCTTGCCTGAGCTGGCAGTCTGGAAATGCCTATGGCAACCTGCTCACGGGAAGCCTCATCGAAATCATCATCCAGCACTACCGGCCCGACTACGAGATCTTGCCATGGCGGTCGTTTCTGCTTGTACTCCCTGGCCTGCTCGCAGTCACACTGGTCACCGTGACAGGACACAAGTTTTTGCCGGTGCTGCAGAACGTTACCATGATTGTGCATGTCGTGGGCTGTGTGCTTGTAATAGGTACGTTCTGCATCTCATGGCTGATGCCCCTGCTGAATTATCCAAAGTCACCATCTGGGTCACGGCTCCCCACATCCACGTCAAGGACGTGGTGTTCTCCTGGAACAACGCAAGCGGCTACAACAGCATGTACGTCGTTCTTATGATCGGTCAGAATAGTGCTCAGTCGGCGCTAGCCTGTAAGCCCTCCCCTTCTACCTCTTCCAGGCAAGGTCTAACAGTCCAGCCACCGACTCGGCGGCTCACATGGCCGAAGAAGTCCACGACGCATCCATCACGGTCCCCCGGGCAATCATGAACGCTCTCTGGGTGAATGGCACAATGGGCTTCCTCCTTCTCGCCACCGTCCTCTTTTCCCTTCCCAATCTCGAAGAAGCCGCCGCAGACCCCTCGGGCTTCTCCTTTTTCGGCGTTGTACGAGCAGCATGGTCCGAGACAGGCTTCATGTACATGTTATGGATCCTGTCCTTGCTGATCTTCCTCGGCAACATCCCGTTCGCCGCCTCGACCGCTCGCCTTACCTTTGCATTAGCACGCGACGGTGCCATTCCCTTTCCCGACTTCTTCGCAAGGGTAAGGCCCACGATATTTGATTGCCCTGTTCACCGGCAAGCTGACAGTCCAGATCAACACTTACTTTGGTGTCCCTGCCAATGCAATCCTTCTCACCATGTCCATCTCCCTCATCATGGCTCTCGTCAACCTCGGCTCGACATCGGCAAGCGGTGCCATCGTGAGTCGAGATCTGTTGAGTAAAATCCACGTTGTCTAACTCGGTCCCAGCTTTCCATCTCAGCGGCTTGCCAAATGGGCTGCTACTGCATCAGCATAAGCTGCGTCTTCTGGCGCCGGCTGACCGCTCCGGAGACGCTGCCCACGGCGCGCTGGTCTCTCGGTCGATGGGGCAAGCCCATCAACGCTGTCGCTATAATGTACAGTTCCATGATCGTCTTCTGGGTCGTGTGGCCGCAGTCGTTGCCCGTCACGTGGGAGACGTTCAATTTCTCGGCGCCGGTCACGGCGACGGTGATTGTGATTTGTTCCGTGACGTATGCTTGCTTTGGGAGGAAAGTGTATACCAGTCCGGTGGAGCTGGTGAGGAAGCTGTAGGATGAAACTGTCACGACTTTATCATGAGCGAAACGGCGTTTTCTAGGTAATTGAGATGGAATGAAGACATAATCGCACCATTCGCACCATTCGCACCAACGAGACAGCGTACTAGACATTCGTGCATGTTGCTAATTGCGCATAACGCAAAAGTTGGGCGATTCCACCAGCATGTGTAACGAAGGCGGGCTAACGTGTGGGCGTTTGATGTGCAAGCTGCCGTTGTAATTTTCTTGCGTCCCGGGCCAATTTGGTTAAATGGCCGGACAAGCAATGCTGCTACACTAACTGTCGGCCAGAGCGAGGGCTGCTTGCAATAACCTATTACCGTACTATCCACAGCTCAGCGCCTGCAAACGTCTCTTTCGGGTGTACGTCAGGGATATCAAGTGGTCCGGAGACAATCATGCTTAGTGTCTCATTACTACGTTGTCCATACGGTACCTTGTCAGACCCCTGTAGGGGCTACCGAGCGCTACGCTGCACAAGTCTGGAAATATGTTGGTCCTGTCCTGGCATCTTGTTGCTATTATTATTGTTTTCATTATTATTGTCATTATTATCAGGCCCGATGTGGCCAGTCGTCGCTGGAGCTCGCTGGTGGCACGTGTGGGTAGGGATGAACACATTCTCGTTTGCCTTGTCTGCATCAGGGGACGCTCATCCATGGATATCATTTTTTAGACCGGCGGCGTAGCCCGGCGGCGGCGGAATCAGCGTCGATGCCGTAATAATAAGAGGATTTTTATGGAGTTTCTCGGGAGGTGGTGATTAAAGGGAGGAGATGCTTGGCGCGCGCGGTCCTTCCCGTCTCGCCCCGCCGCCGGGGACGTCCACCGATTGGTCGTCCGCAGTCGAAATGCCCACGGTCCCTCACTCGCGGTTTCAGCTTCGTCCATCTTCTCATCCTTTCCTGCCCCTTTCAGGTGTTCTTGGGTATTGCATTTGTTGCATTTGGCGCTGTGCTCACCTTCGCCGCCGGGAGCCAGGATCCACCAGCAAGGCTTACCCCACAGCTGCCGTCCTGTACCAATTAATCGAGTCTCATCCTCACCGCAACAGCGGCCTGGCGCTCTGGCGGGCGGAATGGGGAATGGTAGGTCTATAATGCTATTTTCGCTCTCCGAACGCCCTCTTACTCTTGCTCACCCACCCCGTCCTCTCTTCACTTTACATCTTTGCAGTCTCGTGCTTTTGCACTCAGTCACTCCTTACCTTGTCGTTCCTTACCACAGTCACTCCTTGAACACAGCAACTGGCGTGCTAGTCACCCGGATCCCTTCTCACGTCAAAAGCACCTCAGACGCTCGTCGACGAGCTACATTCAACCTCACACGACCAAGCCGCTCCCAAGACCACTTCGAAACGTGTAAGAGCAATATGTTGTCCCTCAAGCAGACGCTCCTGCTGGGCATCACCCTTGCGCCCGGTGCGCTGGCTCACACCACCTTTACCAACTTCTACGTCAATGGTGTCGACCAGGTTCGTGGAATTGCCAATCCTCACATGGCCTCCCCTGACATGTTTCCTAGGGCAATGGGACTTGTGTTCGCATGAGCAAGGCGAAGGATGCCATCAACTCGCCCATTGCCGATATCGAAGGCACCGATATGGCCTGCGGTGTCACTGGCCTCGACTCTGTCAGCCGCACCTGTCCCATCCCCGACGGCGCCGACGTCACCTTCAAGTTTGACTCGATCGACCGCGCGCCCGGCAAGAACTGGTACATTGATCCTTCTCACAAGGGTCCATGCGCCATCTATGCTAAAAAGGTCGACTCCCCGACATCTGACCGTGAGTTGCCGTTCTTCAACGACGCATTGCCAACGCTGACACATGCTCTAGCCACCGGCGACGGCTGGTTCAAGCTCTGGGAGCAAGGCTTCGATGGCTCCAAGTGGTGCACTGAGAACATGATTGCCAACAAGGGTCTCATCTCCGTCAAGCTCCCCTCCGGCCTTCAGGGTGGATACTACTACCTCCGACCAGAGCTCCTCGCTCTCCACGCCGCATCTGACGGCGATCCACAGTTCTACACTGGGTGCGCCCAGGTCTTCCTCGAGGGCAACGGAAATCTCACACCCGACACCACCGCCTCCATCCCGGGCTACGTGAAGAAGTCTGACCAGGCCATGACCTGGAACATCTATTACGGCACCAGTCCCAGCAACTACCCCACTGTCGGACCAAAGGTCTCCACCTTCTCTCCCAATAACAATCTCCGCGTTGCTCAGACGTCGCAAACCATCGGCTTGAAGCCTGAGGGCTGCATTATCGAGAATGCCAACTGGTGCGGCTTCGAGGTCCCAGACTACACCGACGAAGACTCCTGCTGGGCATCATCCGAGAATTGCTGGGATCAGAACAAGGGATGCTGGGACTCGGTTGAGTCGGTCAACGGCGTCATCTACGACGGCTGCGAGATCTCACAGAAGCGGTGTGAGGAGATCCAGAGCACATGCAAGAACAAGGTCTTCCCTGGTCCACCGAACAAGGGGAAGGTCCTCACTGCCGCCAAGAGCACCATCAACGCTGGCAACATTCCCGCCGCTGGCGCCGTCAATGGTGGTTCCAGCTCAGGCTCTGCACCTGCCGCTCAGCCTCAGCAGTCTGCGCCAGCTGCCTCCTCTTCTGCCCCTGCGCCAGAGCAACCTGCTGCCTCTTCTTCCCAGCCAGCTCCCGAAGGACCCAAGTACAGCGCCCCGACCCCAACCCCTTCCACCTCCGAGGCTCCCGAGCAGCCAGCACAGACCCCCACTACTCCTACACCCGTCGGAGGTGATGACGAAGACGATGAGGGTGACTACTCTGATGACGACAGCGAGGAGGTCGACGACCAAGACTCGGAGGACGAGGCGCAGGCTCCCGCGACCACGCCTGCCCCTGAGCCTAACGAGGGCCCCGTCGTCTATGTTACCGAATACGTCACCGAGTGGAAGACAGTGGCGACTCCCTACACCGGTAGCCGCTTGGCCAGGAGGGCTCATGTGCACAAGCACATCAAGAGGGTGCACAAACACAGCTTCTAAGCTCATCACCCGGGGCTTTCAAAAAAAAAAAAAAAGGAGCCATGATGAGACAGACGATCATGGACATGGCATGGACATGGCAACGATGGTATCATGAAAACTTCACTTCTGGGGATGACTGGCGTTGTCTTTGAAAGACGACAGAGATTTGTAGAAACAGTTCGAGCGCGATCAGAGCGCTGTCAATGAATAATTGACAATACCGGTCCAGGGTGCTCCCCTTGGCGAAGACGTGACCGCGTAAGCATGCTTGTGCTGCAGGTGAGATGATTACGCTACGGGGTCGTCCCTCCTGATCCGAGCCGTGCTTCCAAGATGGCGGACGGTGTGGGGTCGTCATCTAGACGCCGTTGATATCTTGTGCCATGGCATCGTGTGCGTGGAGCTCGAGTAATTCCTCTACAATGGCTGCGATAGCAGATAGCATCAACACTATCTGACCGGGCGCTCGAGCAGTCTTTACACACTGCACGTAGAACGTATCGTCACCTTGCGAGCTTGTGGAAGAAGAAACATGCTGGAGCGGAGCGGGCACCCGTTGATGGTGACGTAGTGGGTGGTGTGGGCGGAATTTCAAGCGACGACGGATCCAAGTCAAGGTACTGTAAGTCAGAGGCTGTCAAACAAAAGATACCACCTCCACGCCTTGATGATCCTTCCGAATGCCAGTCTTCCGCGGATCACACATGCTGCCTCTTGCGTTCCTGGCCTGCAAGATACCAACGTGCAGCTCCTTGACTAGACACTCATACCCGTTTCCTCTTCATAGCACAAGCTCGATTCGCGGATCCTAGTCTCTATCGGTCGATCAGGGTCTCATATCTCGCATATCCAGACTACGCTATACCTCGTCGTCACCCCGCGACAGGAATCTCGTTTGCTGCCATGGCACACGCTTTCATTGTACTCTAATCTAAGCAATACATTCCTGAGCATCCGATACCCACGCGGCTCTCGCATACATCTCTCAATGCACCCCATCTGCGAGCCGGTCTCTCAACCCTTGATAGCTTGATACCCGCCAGACTCCGCAGCATACTGCTGTATTTCTCATCTTCTTCGGCATGGCACAGGCTGCTCTCGCCCCCCTAGGAGCTGCCGGACAGCTACCCTTTACCCCCGCCGCGGGGTATATACCTACCTTCACCACCTCAATACGCCCACATCATCCGTCCGACACAGGGCGGGCATCCTTCCGATCGACATCCGACAGTGATGCTCCAACATGTCATGCCGGACCAGGACCAAATGAAGAGTCGTGGAAGGACAAGGCACATCGGGCTTGGGACAACGTAGACTCCATATGGCATTCCATACAGAGTAAAGCAGAGGAAGTCCTATCCGCCTGCGATGGTGAATCCGAGGTGCTCGACCACGATGTCATTCCAGACTACGTCTTTGACCACGCACCCTACGTTCATCTCTACTCCGGCGAGCAGTTCTGGCCCTGCGACATTGCCGACCATCTTATCCACACCACGCCGCACCTCAACTACACACCCATGTCCGCCCTCTCCAACCTAACTGTCAACAACCTCTCCGCCCTCAACTCCTACGGCTTCTATACATATCTCCAATCGGACGACAATGTCGAGTCCCGCCCCACCTGGCTGGCCGGTACACAGAACATCCCTTCGGACCCCTCCTCCCCCTCCTCCAACGCGACCTACCCTGGCGGCCGTTCCACTGCCCCGGCCATCCTCCTCACGATCCGCAAACCGAACAACATCCTCGATGCCTTCTGGTTCTACTTCTACTCGTACAATCTCGGCAACAAAGTCGGCCTCCGCTTCGGCAACCACGTCGGCGACTGGGAGCACACCCTGATCCGCTTCCAGAATGGGAAACCCAGCCACGTCTTCCTCTCCGAACACAACTTTGGCGAAGCGTACGCCTGGTCCGCCATGGAGAAACTCGGCGACAGGCCCGTGACCTTTTCCGCAACCGGCAGTCACGCCATGTACGCCACCCCCGGCACACACCCCTACGTCCTGCCCTGGGGCCTGCTCCGCGACGAAACGGACCGCGGCCCCCTCTGGGACCCCAGCCAGAACGTCTACGCCTACACCTTCGACCTCCCCTCCCGTACCCTCAGGGCAAGCACGAGGACCCCGCTCGCCCCGACGGACTGGTTCGCCTACAGGGGTCACTGGGGCGATCGCGCTTACCCTCTGTCAGACGAGAGACAGTACCAGTTCGCCGGACAGTATCACTACGTGAGCGGGCCGCTGGGTCCGATCTATAAGAATCTGGCGAGGACAGAGGTCTGTCAGGGTCGTGGGAGGTGTAGGACTCGGTACTGGTTGCCGCCCGTGGGCGAGGTTCGGCTCTGGGACGGTGAGGACGGATGGGGGGAGGGCGAAGGCCCGGAAGAGGAGGAGGAGGAGGAGGAGGAGAAGTAGATGGATAAGATTGGACTGGAAAATTGGCTGCTTTGGACTGGAACTGACTGATGTTTTTTTTTAAATGTATTCTCTGTGATTAGATTGGTTTTTTGGGGGACATGAGTTGGGATTTTCAAAGGCATGGGATATTTGTTTGGTACAGGAGCCATGGGATCATGCAGACGGACTGGATTATGGTTTGATGCGTTTGGCTTGGGACCTTTTAGACGGACTCGCCATATCCCCCCCCCCACCCCCTCCATGATTCATGACTGATAGCACTACAATGCATGTAACGAATAACCTGTATTCTTCTTCAGGGTTGCTTACGATCCGGATTTCTTGTGACTGTCAAGATATTCCAAGTATCCTCCTCTTTTGGCACAAAGACATTCTACTCTTGCACCTCCTATTAGCATGAGAACGTGTATTGCGCACTGTGCCCTCGCACTGAGAAACTGACACCCCTGTCCATTCCCAATCTCCACGTCCATCACGCAATGTCACCTGCCTTTGCTCGCACACTCGCCACACACAAACCCCGAAAAGGGCAATCTAATCGCCGTCGCTGTCCCGTAGAGTTTCCTGTCCATCATCGGCACGAGCACTGCATGAGCTAATCGACGACCTAGAGCGAGGTCTAATGACCAAGTCTACTGGATACGCTCTGGTGTTGTCAGAGCTGACCGTGACGCTACATTCGGACGGCAATATGGCCCCACTTCTTTTGCGTGGTCCGATTTGGTGCATGCTGCCTATTCCGCCCAGATCATAGTCCATATCTCTGGAGACACGAACCCAGTACTCATCTTCTGGAAATGCCTGCGTGTATGGTGCTTGATGAGTTGCTACGCTCCGCTGTCGATAGAGCTCTGGGTGAATGCTCTGCGGATACCTGGTCTCCCTGGGGCCGACGAAATCTTCGATATTTGGTGCTGGAGGTGGAGTCATGGGCTCGAGACGTCCCGCTTGTTCGACTATAACAGGAGTCCTTCGTTCGGGGGATAGACTTTCCCTACGGGTCCTCACGACGTCAGCGTAAGCAAAGGACATGAAACGATTGACGCCGTCGGTCGTCGATGCTGTGTGGCTGGACCATCCCGCGCTCGAGCGGGAAGCACTAGACCACTCAGCGCTGGTTCGAGAAGCGCTCGAGCGAGCTGCGCTAGATCGAGCTGAGCTGTAGGAAAGCCCAGATGTGCGAGTAGGAACTACTAGACCATTCTCGTTGCTTGGGATGACGTGTCTGTAGATGAAAGGGGGTGCTTCCCGGTCGTAGAGATTATCATTGACTCGGCCATAATCTCGCCCAACCAGTTGATATCGTGCAGCACTGTCATCCTGAGTCTGGTGGACAGTGACGGCGGGACCACCCGCTGAGTGCTGTACGCGCAGGTTTCGTCTTCTAATTCTTCGGAGTCTCTTCAGATATTTAGAGGCTGTAACGGGATCCGAGCTAAGGGTGACCACGGTCCGCATGATCATCTGCGCCTCTTCATGATATCCGGCCCTGTCCAGTGTGGAAGACATCTGCTGTTCGACTTGTCTCAACACTCTGTGCGATAGCGGCAGGACTTTGTTAGCCACAGCAAAGGTCTCGCCGATAATGTTGAGTGCCTCCTCAAAGCTTTTGCTCTCCGTCAAAGCTCGCGCTAACTCGGCCCCGCACTGTATAGAATTGATATGCGAAGGGCCATGTACCCTTTTCAGTTGTGCGCTGACATAGGTGAGTATATTGGCAGCGCGAGCGGGCTCTCCAGCCCAGACAAGAGCTTTGGCTATCAGCTGGTGTTGAAGCCCGGCTTTCGAATCCATGTTCGCAAAGGTCTCTAACCCATCGGGACATAACACTCGGATCCGCGACTTGATCGAGCTGATAGTTTCAGCTTCCCCAAGATTCTCAAGAGTGCGTCCGAGATCGAAAAGTGGTCGGATGAGCAAGATGCTGTGTGTGCCGAAAATCGCCTCATAAGACGCTGCTATCCGCTCTTGGACGAGCCTGGCATCCCGCAATCGTTTTTGACGCTTCAAGACGAAGGCATGTAGGTCGTGCATGGCAAGCCAATGGCGCTGGGTCTCTGGCGAACTCGGGTGGAATGTCGGAAGTACTATCTTTAGCACCTTTTCGATGTCCGAAAAGTCATTCCAGATTACGAGCATTTGGGCAAGCTGATAGAGGGATCGCAACACGTACATGCTGTCAGTGCCCGTGATGTACTCGCCTTGTATGCCGTGCATTACCGCCATGATATGTGGCCGAAACCAGACCTCGGTTTCGGGATCGTTAGGATCGAGTACCAGAGGCAACAAGGAGAGGAACCTGCACGCTGCAATCCAAGCGTTCTTCCTATCACTATCCGTCTGGCGATCGCGAGCCCATGCATGGGTCAGAGGGTGCATGTTGATGGCTTGAAAATGCCCAAAGTCACTGTAGAATATTAAGGAGAGCGACCATAGCTGCTCGTTCAAACCTGCAATGCGATGCTGCTGAGTTACCTCGTCTATCAATCGGCCATCCTGGTAGTATTGATCTGCGTGCCATGGACATAGATCAGAGAAATCAATGGGATCAGCCTCTCGCCGTGGAAGGAGGCCCGCTGCCTGCCTAGCAGATTCAAACGCTGACAGGGGAAGCGGGGTACAGGACAGCACCGAGAGCATTGCCAGCATCGACTCTGCTGGACTTTGCGACCGCACAGTGTCCGACCGAAGAGTGCTCGCTGATATCTCAAAGGTAGCATACAACGTGCCGTGTCTTGATACAGCCTGCCCAGATGAGAAGTGAAGCATCAAATGCCGTTGGCGTCTGAAGACATCGGGATACTGCTCGAGCGAGCAATATCTCTTGCCAACGTACGCCCCTGCTTGGTGCAGAGCCAGAGGGTGGTGGCCTAACAGTCTGCATACTTCGCGAGCTGCTTTCGGAGAAATCGGTACTTGGGAGTGCACTGAAGCTGCTTTCGTGAGTAATTCTTTAGCTTCCGACTCCGACAGACCTGGTAGTGCTTCGTGCCATCGTGTAGCGTACTTAGAACAGTCTGGATTCCGGGACGTGAGAAGGATACACCCGTGTCGGCCTGACGGGAGATAGCGCTGGTAATCGTATTTCGGGTCATCGGCGTTGTCCAAGACTAGTAGCCAAGCACCTGACTGCATCGACATCATGTCTAGTGCGTCTTCGATGCTATCTGTGGGCGTGCCAAGACGTGCAGCCAGTCTGGAGAAACCAGATTGTGCCCGAGCCGCAGTGCTCACATCAATCCAGAAGACGCTTTCGAAGCTTGCAATGACAATCAGCTTAATAGTCAAGAATTACTCAAGTGTCACTCACAAAGGCCTCAGGTTATTGACCGCTCGAAGACAGAGCTCGCTTTTACCTTGCCCGCCCATTCCATGGATCACAACCCTACATGGTGTCTCGGGCTGCGTCTTGTCTAGCTCCTCCCTGAAGGTATGCATTATCCTTTCGAGAAGACCATTCCGCCCCGTGAACAAGGTGTTTACCGGTCGATCCACCATCCAGTGGACATTGGTGGAACGATTCTGGCGTGGCCGGACCGTGTCCTTACGAAAACGCATTTTCTGTGCCTCCAATGAAGAAGGTTCACGAGTTAAAGCTTGGTACTGCAAAGTTCTCGTCCATCTCTCCAGTAGTGCCTTTACTGCAGCCGCAGCAGCCGCTGCACAGTATTTTTGCCACGTCTTGGTCTTGTGGCTATCGGCATAGTCGCAGACGGACTTGACGACAAGACAAGGTAAAACATCCCATACTCCTGCCCCCTCCATCTCGAATCCGATGAGGCCGTCTCGGAAGGCAATCTCATCTCGTCGTACGGCTGATCTAATAACGGCGCTCCCACTCCCCAGCCTACCAAAATGTACCTGTGGAGTCGAGGTGATGCCATCTGAAGAGGTGCACCTAGCTGATCTAGGGTTTGCGAACCACCACTCACAGCCTACATCTTCGCAGGTCAGCTCTCTCGCTCGTGAACAAGAGTCGTTTCCGCCTTCGCACGCCTCGCAGAACTCCCCTGGCAGCCTGTGTCGATGAGGGTAGCCCGCGGGATAGAGCTGGTCAGTGCCGGGAGTGGGTTTGATTAGAACGTGACTTTGGAGCGTGGAAGTGACTGATCTGATCAGAGCTTTGTGTGCTGAGGTGGTCTGCAGAAGGGAAAGGAAAGATCTCAACTCCAGACCCGGTCGAGCAAGAGCGTCGGCAAGGGAGTCGGCCCTAGTCACGCCGTGGTCGAGGAGAGTACCATAATCGTGTTGTACCAATCCAGTGCTGATCAAAACATCCCCCAGGAAGATTTGTCGTCCCCCATTCTGATCCATAGGCACACCGCCACAGATACCGTTGACTATGGCTAGCCTTACCTTTGGGAAAGAACGCTTTAGATTGACGGCAGCTGTCGTAGAATCCTTGACGCCAATGCCTGGAAGATGTACAATGACAACTTCATGGCCTCCAAGTATTCCTCTCGAGTACGCATTCGTGTCACCCTCATTCTTTGTCCATTGAAGGTCGTCATTGGTCCAAGATCGCTCTAACAGATCGTGGAGGGCGTCGTATTCCAATTCCAGGGCGCAGAAGAGGGCGATCTCGACCTCGTTGCTCTTGCAGGGAACACTGGTAGACATTGGACATGTCGAAGCTCACTCTCCGGCAGTATGGTCCCCAGCATGCGTCGTGTCGTACTCTTTTACTCTCCGACAGATGAAGGCGAGCTGAGGCTGAGAGGATCATGAGCCGCATTCGGCGCTAATCCCCTGTAGTTCTAGCGGCCCTGCGGTGGCGGACCCACGCAGGCGAGCTCGTCGTCGACATCTAGGCATTGTCTGCGAGGCTCTAGCGATACGACGCACCAGGACGACAGAGAGGTCAGGGCAAAGAGGCATTTTTGATGCCGTGGATGAGGTGATCACGGCCACAGAAGCCGCGAAGCTTTTTGGCTGTGGGACCCACACGCGCACCTTCGGATCTGGCTCACCTTCGAATCTGGCCCACGCATCCCGAATGCTTGCAACGGGATGAAAGTCACGCCCTTCTGCATCATGAAGTCAACCTGAGGTCCGGTCGCTGCATGTAGTCGGAAGCTGAATAAGGGTTGGTGCGCTAGGAGGCATCATGTCCAGCACTGACATACGAGACGGGACGCAAGTTGAGGATGAGTGGGAGTATGAATATGACAAGGAGCAGCACGAGGTAGATCATAACAACCAAAGCATGCCATGAACTGAGGATTGACCTAGACGCAGATAATCTACATCACAGTCGATTTTTCGACTCACGCACCGCCGGGCCTGCCGTCCAAAATGTCGACGGATACTCTCCCACAGAACGATCACAGGAAGATCCAATCTATGAATGCAAGAAGACCGCGCAAGCGCAAGCGGGCTCACGTCGAGGATGATGAAGCCGCTGTCGAAGACACGATGACTCCTGATGAAACTGGACTTCTGACGAGTCAGCTAACAGCGGATGACGAGGACCAGGACACGACCGTGATCGGTCCCTCTGCTGGACTAGAAGACCTTCCACTTCCACCCCATCAAGCACCAAAGCATCTCGAATCAGCTGTCACCCCCGACTCGAAGACAATCCAAATCCTCGATCTCCACTCGCGCAACCCTCTCATCACCTACAATTCCAGATTCTACACCTGCCACTGGGCCACGGACTTGGGTACATCCCTCTATCTAAGCCCTCCTCCGAGTACTGTCACCGGCCCGACCCACGCCCCTCTCCGCTCATTTCCCACCTTTGACATCCTAACCAAGACCCGGGCCCGTCTCGTCGCCGTCCCCGCCGTCCTGAGACCCAGAGTCCCCACCGTTCCCACCACCACGGACTCCGCTACCGAGCCCTCTGCACCACCCCTACACGTCCCCGGCCCGGAAGACTTCACCATCTCCACCGCCGAAGGCGACACGATTCATTACTCCGAGAGCGGCCGCCTCAAAATCACCACGCCTTCCGATGCATCAGATGCGAAGAAGGCCCAAGCCGCGTTTCTGGAAAGATGGTCCGAACTCAAAGAGAAGAAGGGATGGCGCGATCCTATCCCTGTGAAGGCGATGAGGAATTACCGCGTACCGGAAGGATGGGAGGAGGAGAGGAGGCGATGGGCGGAGATTGAGAGGCGGCATGGGATTTTGGGCATGGGATTTGATGGCGGAGGGGAGGGGATGGTGAAGAGTAGACGACGAAGGAGAGGGGTCGGGATTGAGATGAGAGGGGTCAAGGGAAGGAAGCCGGGCCGGCCGGGGAAGATTGTGATCGAGTCTTCCGAGGGTGAGGACGGAGCGGACGACGATGAAGATGATGAAGATGAGGAAGACGACGACAGAGGTGGTGGTGAGGGTGGTGATCATGCCGGCATGCCGGGAGAGGAGGACGAGGAGATTCCGGGGACTGGAATTATGCAATTCTGAGATTTGAGAGGCTGGCGTCTGGAAGTCATACATGATACCCCTATGCGATGGAATTTGATGACGATATTAGCAAGATGAGATGAGCTGGTCGAATGGAAGTTGTAAAATACGAACGTGTAGCGACTCGACTCAAAGATCCGTGCCCATCTAAAGCAGGACCCATGGAACACCACCCCAAGCTTTCTGACCGTAAAGCCTCGTTCTACAGCTCCCAAAGCTCTATCGATCCTTCCTTGTCCACCCTTGGCCCCTTCTACCTGCTACGCGATCCCCTACTTCTGGCCCCAAACCCCCATCATCTCCCTCCATCCCTTCTCTCCCAGCTCCTGATTCTTCCTAAGACTTTCCTCCTCATTGCCCTTGACCCACTTTCCCAATCGTTCCCTGATCCCTCCGTCCGTGACCGCCAGAACCCTTGCCGCCAACAACGCCCCGTTGATCGCATTATTCACCCCGACCGTCGCGACCGGCACGCCGCGTGGCATGTTACTCATGCTCACCAAGCTGTCCCAGCCATCGCCGATGGACGGTTTGACTGGCACGCCAATGACCGGTAGCAAGGTGTGACTGGCGACCATGCCCGGGAGATGTGCCGCTCCGCCCGCAGCGGCGATGATGACGTCCACAGACGGGGTAGTAGTTGGCAGGGACGAGACATACGAAGCCATGAAGGAAGCTGTGCGATGAGCGGAGGTGATGGATGTGCTGTACGGTAT
This sequence comes from Sphaceloma murrayae, assembly GCA_002895985.1. Taxonomy (NCBI): domain Eukaryota; kingdom Fungi; phylum Ascomycota; class Dothideomycetes; order Myriangiales; family Elsinoaceae; genus Sphaceloma; species Sphaceloma murrayae. The sequence continues at coordinate 70,356 of NKHZ01000010.1, read as the reverse complement.
CTGCAGGAGGTCCAGTAGTTCAAGACCCGGTTTGAGGATCGGCATGTCGGAGAAGGAGCCCATGAGCACAGCTACCTTGGGAGAGCTAGTATTTGACGTCGGGACTTTGCTGGTGGTTGGGGCGGGGAGACCGAGGCGGGCGGCGCGCTGGGCATCTACGGCCGCCACCAGAGGGTGAATGAGAGATTCGCAAGCGGACATGCTGGGGGCTGTTACAGTGATGTGGCCCATTTTGCGACCTGGCCGAGCGTCGCCTTTGTCGTAGAGGTGTACTTCCGCTCGTTCTGTTGCGAGGGCTAGCTCGGCGATTTCGAGGTGAGACTTGGGGTTGCTGCCGCCGAGGATGTTCAGCATGATTGATGGCTCGCGGAGCTCGAGTGACTTTTGTGTGATAGGCAAGTCAAGGATGGCGCGGAGGTGAGCAGAGTATTGTGAGGTCGGGCAGGCTTCTATCGTGTAATGACCCGAGTTGTGAGGACGAGGTGCGATCTCGTTGATTAAGAGAGTAGAATCTGGGAGGAGGAACATCTCGACGCCAAAGACACCTTTGCCAGAGAAGCAGGCGATGGCTTGTTTTGCCAAATCACGTGCGGCTTGTTGTATGTCTGATGAGATCCCTCGTGCCGGGGCGTATACCAGCTTGCAGATGCTGTCTTCGTGAACTGTTTCCACTACTGGGTACGCCAGCACATCGTCTTTGGTCTTCACCACCATTACCGCCAGCTCCATTTTGAAGTCCGCCCATTTCTCAGCATACAATGGTCGCTTGCCGAGCGCTTCTAGGGCGCCCTTGAAATCCTCAGATGACTTGACAGGGAAATTCCCTCGCCCGTCATATGCATCCGTCCTCGATTTCAACATGAAAGGGAAGCCAAGCTGACTTCCAGCGTCCTGGAGTCCAGTGGCATCGTTCGTACTAATCGGAAGACTCTTCGCAGTCGCGACTCCATTCCTGATCAGATGTTCTTTCTGGGCGTATTTGTCCTGGATAGTCCTGATTGTCTGCCAGCTCGGCTGCACGTCGACCGTCGAGGAAATCTCTTCCAAAACATGTGTATCGACATGTTCGATTTCGACGGTAACTACATCACTGCCCTTGGCGAGATTCAAGATCGCCTCTCGGTCCTTGAAAGAGCCGTCGAGGTGACCGGAGTGGTATGAGATTTTCTTTGCCGGGGCATGGCCAACGTCCAGTACGTTGACTTGTATGTTGAGCCTGTTTGCGGATTCGATAAGCATGCGGCCTAGCTGGCCACCGCCCAGGACTCCGACGACCTTGTCGTGTATCATGACTAGTGCGCGACAATGGTGGTAGTCACGCGGTGGGCAGGTCGGCGGCGTTGGTGGGGGTGGAGGTCTCGCAGGAAATTTTACGACAGCAGACGTGACAGCATGGGCAGATCCATCTTCACCACACCTTGACCCATTTATATCTATGGCATTTGGATCATTTGCTTATCATCGGTTCGCTTTTTAACGAGCGTCAGGATGCAACCACCAGCATGGACGAGCAGAACGTCATCAGCACTCGATATAGGGGGATTATTGATGATTCTCGTATCATTTGGCGCGATCCGTATGAAAGGACTATGGACGCCGTGAATTTTGCTGCAAATGCCAGCCGGGATGACTGTCGCTTCCCATCTTCCACCGAAACCACTCCATGCCCGTTTACACCTTGAAACCCTTTGATCGTCTGCGGCCACGAGCCTTCTCGAACTTCCTGCCCTTGCTCTCGACGTATGGCTTCTGCAAAAATTGTCAGACCCAGTTGTTCCCATCCTCTTACCAACACTCTTACCTTGTGGCTGTGTGGTCCAAAGCCGAAGTGCTTGACGGCCTCACGTGCGTTCTTGGGACCACGGAGGAGGACGGTGTTGGCACCAGTTGGGGCGCGAGTGGCGAGCTGATCAATGGTCAAGGTCTCGCCGCCAGCTTTGAGTATCCTCGCGCGGGCAGTGGCAGTAAAGCGAAGCGCGGCGATTGAGAGCTTGGGAACCTCAAGGAGGCGGTTGTCATCGGTGACAGTTCCAATGATCACAATCGTCTTCCCATCGTTCGCCTTCCCACTTTGCTGGCTCGCGGCGGTTGCGACGATCTTGGAGATGGAGATGGGTGGGCGGTTGATCTTGCTCATCATCAGGCGGCGCAGGACGACCTGGTTGAACTTGGAGTCGGTACGGCGGGCGAGGAACTTGTAGAGCTTGACGAGGAGGGCGAGGTAAGGGTTGTCCGACTTGGGGGCCTTGCGGTGCCCGCTCTTGACATGATGGTTATCTGTTCCCGTGCTGTCAGTATCTCGATACTGCTAGAACTTTTCTTCAATGTCCGAATCTGTGCCCTCCGCCGCAATGATCATGAAGGCGTGTGCAATTGCCGGGTCTCTGTCGAGGATCGAGTGGAAGTACATACCGAGATCGATACCCATTTTGTCGGCTGTGTGGTTAGTTGTCGTTCGTGGTGTTGCTGAAATTCGCGGTGATGCTAGACAGGAACGAAATTGCTGCGTCGGTGGGTTTGCCAAGCATTTGCAAAATTCGGCAAATCATCGGCGGCAACCCCACGCAGACCCGTTCTACAACCTGGCTTGAGCACCTCACGACTTATTAACCTTCTCACACAAGTCCTCGGCACTGCCTGGATCACTCAACTGCAGCAAACATGTTCGCACGTCGACCTGGCAATATTTGTTCGCATTCGATCAGATTGTGTGACTGCCGCTTCCTGTGAAGGGCGCATGTAGTCTCTCACTATTGTCACTGCATTGTACCGAGAAGCCTCATCTGCGCGTGCTTTGATGACCATCCCAAAGTCTTTGTTTCGTGCGCCACGCTCAATCCGTGAAAATGCCACATTCTTCCCATGCGCCAGATCTGAAAGTGCCATTGTATCCAGGAATGGCTCGCCTATGCTCCCTCTGTCGCTTTTTTGCCGACGCAGAAGTCGCGGGTCATCTCAAAAGCCAACCAGTTGGCGGCCATGCTGGGTGCGACTTTCAAAAGGTTTGGAGCAATACCCTTGTAAAGTCCCGCAACTCCTTCTTGAGCCACGATGATCTTCACTGCGTCCCAGATCCCCTTGTATTGGTAACCGAGACCAGACATTGTATTGATCTGGAAGCGACGGCGGAGGACGTCACTGGTACAGTAAGCGACGTGCTACGTCGGTCATTGGTTGTACTTACAAAGGGTATGTGCAAGTCTGGGCGACAGCGCCGGATATTGCGCCAGCACCAAGCTTGCCGAAAGCTGAAGGATTGTCGTGGCCTACTGGAGTAAAGTACTGACGGACAGACTCATATACCATGAAGTTGAGGCCGACCTGCCATGTAAGAAGCTGATCATGGACGGGGCTGAATTGCTTACGTATGGAGCTACACCGGCGACAGTGGGGATGATGCCGCGATAAAGGGCCGGGAGACCACCTTCCGTGCGATACATGGTCTTGAGGAGAGTTCCCATTCCGGGGAGCTTCTCACCAGCCTTGGCTTTTGAGAGGCCCTCGAAGGAGGCGGACTGGATAGAGAGGCGGGTGCGAACGATGTCGAGGGGGTATGTAAAGGTGACAGAAGTGATGCCAGCCATAGCACCACACGAGAGACGCTGAACAGCGTTCAAGGGAGTGCCCGGGCTCGACTCGAATAACTAAGCTTGGGATGAGCTATGGCGCATATTTGGGACAAGTCCGACTTACGCGCTTGTAGACGTTGTACGACCTGTGTCTGTCAGAAAACGATTCGGTGAGAGGAGACTTGGGTACTTACGCGAACTGGATCGCTGAGTAAGGTACGATGCGCTGCTATGGTCAGCACAACCGCGCTCGCAAAAAGCCCTACCATGTGGTCTTTTGTCAAATGCACTCGGTGTGGGTCAAGACAGATCTTCGATATCTTTCTCCGGGTGTGTAAGACAGCAGGTAGTCGCAAGACTTCCAAGTTCCACATGTATGGCCAAGGAGATCCCGTCAATTGCCCGAGTGAAGCACCAGGCAGATAGCGGTGATCGAGTCTTCCATGGCGCAGTACGCGACGAAGGTGACGCGAGAATCGGTCTCCAGAGCTTTGCAGTGCACGAGGGACGAAGTAAGCTGTACTCACAATACAATTGCTCCCGTTTCCCTTCATGAACCCGGCGAAACCCTCTTCTCTCCAAATCTTTCCCAGTGCTGGATCCGTGTCAGATTCGCATGCAGACAATCTTCTCGAGCGAGCTCACCTTTGAATATGGGCATCTTGTACTCATTGCGCCCCACACTCTGAACTTGGTAGAGGATCTTTAATCGTTCTGCGAGCCATGTGAGATTATGTGCGACCCTCCTCTTGGAAGTTTTGCTCACCGAGCGGAGAGACGACAGTGCGCGAGACAGCTCCTGCCACTCCTCCAGCCATGAAGGAGGCTACCACTGGTTGCGCGATGAAGACTTTGACCGAGGACATGCCGGAGGGAGGAAGCGGAGGGTCGAGCATGCTTGGAGCGTTGGGCTGTTTCTTGAGAGGATTGAGGGGCGGCGGGGTGTGTGGATCGTCTGAAGCGCGACGGCTCATGTTGTGCCGTTGGAAGCGAGGGTGTGAGATTGCTATATCACCTCAATTGGCTTCGTTGCCGACAGCCAAATGGCGGGTTATGTTGTAGAGATTTGGAAAGCATAGGTGAAGTCGACAGGTATACTGCAGAGATCCAAGCTTGTCCCAAGGTCACAAAGTCTGGCCATGCGTCAATGGATCATGAGGACGGCATGCGGACGGGTCTTAGCATGTGAAGCTGTTTGTGTGCGACATGGAGATGGACGTTGAACACTCGATCAATGCCAAGCATTTTCCGGATGGCAATGAAGCTCTAAATTTCCAGCCTCTGTACCAATCATAATGTTTGCATTTTGATATCTGTGCTCTATGTTGATTGAGCTGCAGCACAGTCTATGGTGCTTGAACCTTGACAAGGCTACAAACGATTGAGTGTATTTGTCGACTGCGTCATCCCCTTGAGCAAGACATCTGCAATGTGCCTTTACGGATTCCCCTGCCGTTCTCGACTCTGATGCCCAGCTTGTCGGGAATGGAAGAACACGGTTTGTCCCGCGTGGCATTGGAGATGCCGCGGATGATTTCCGCTGCCCTGCATTCCATCACCCGCAACCTCACACCATTTCTTCTTGGGCAAGCGATTACGAAGAACCAGCCTGTCGACCATGATGCCGGAGATCTGCTCGAGTAGCTACACACGAAGACACTGCATGCGGGAACGGAGTGTCATCCACCGATAGTAACGTACTGCGAGGGAATCAAGCGTTGTCATGCGCAGAGAGTCTGCACACTCCAACCGAAGCCCAAGAAATATATCATCGCTGCTCTCGGGCTCACAGCACTGTCGGCGATGCAGAAGCCCTTCGTTGGTGTTTGCCAATATACAGAGATTCCTTTGTAGAGGATCTCTCCTACGGGATAATGATCCGCTGAATGTAGAGCTCGAAGGGCGTGACTTGGCTGCCGGTGTGCCGGACCCGTTGGAGATCATTTTATACTTCACCCACATAACCTCCCCCCACCTTCCCCAATTCCGACACCGTCCCTAGCAATTTTTTTCCCTCTCAAAATAGTTGCCTGGAGCTACCTTGCTCGTATTGTGCTACTAGAATGATCAGATAAGATCTCGCAATTGGCCTACAGGCTAGTACACTCCCGGGCCCATCAGGGTACCAACACGACGATGTCCGCAACTACTGCACCTTCGAAGAACCTCGCGGAGCACAAAGACGAAGAAAAGGTGGTTGAGCAGGTTGCACCGGCTCCGGCTGCTGCTGCTGTCGTGGTGCCCGAGCATGATATTCCAGATGGCGGCTACGGCTGGATCTGCATAGCCTGTGTGGCCACGGTCAATTTCAACACATGTAGGTCCGAAGGTGAGCGGAATGCCACTATCATCGCTGACAAGTACAAGGGGGATGCGCCACCAGCTATGGCATCTATCTTGCATACTATCTCAATGCTGATATATTCCCTGGAGCGACAGCCCTAGATTTTGCACTCATTGGCGGTCTGCAGTTCGCCATGGCTATGCTGCTAGCGCCTATCGTCACGCCCGTCAGTCGGAAGCTAAAGACCAGACCGACAATGGGCATCGGCATAATAATAATGTCTCTTGGATACATACTAGCCGCTTTCGCCAATGGCCGGATCTGGGTGCTGTACCTGACTCAAGGCTTTATGATTGGCAGCGGCCTGTCCTTTATCTTTGTGCCTGCAAGCGCCGTTCTACCGCAGTGGTTTTGGAAGAGGAGAACCATGTCTGTGGGCCTTACCAGCGCTGGGGCGGGGCTTGGAGGACTCGTGTATTCGCTTGCCACAGACCCAATGATTCGGAATCTCGGCCTTCCATGGGCGCTTCGGATCACTGGCATCATCGCTTTTTGCTGTAATACCGTGGCCACAATCTTTCTCAGGGATCGAAACAAGATCATCAAGCCTACGCAGCACGGTTTTGCTGTATATCTACTGAAACGGAAACGAGTAATGATTCTGCTTGGACATTCGTTCTTCGTCATGCTTGGATACATATCTGTACTCTACTCTATCTCCAGCTTTGCTTTATCTCTAGGCATCGATCGGCGTCGAGCAAGTCTCGCAACTGCTTTTCTCAACCTTGGTACAACTCTAGGTAGACCTTTCGTAGGTCTAGCGAGCGATCGCTTTGGACGCTTCAAGGTCGCTTTCTGGTGTACATTGGTGAGCGGCATCCTATGCTTCGCTCTGTGGATCCCAACCAACTCGTTCGGTCTCTTGGTCTTTTTGACCATCATCATTGGTCTGATCATGGGATCTTTCTGGACGACCATCTCGGCACTCACTGCCGAGGTCGTTGGCATCAAAGAGGTTCCTTCTGCACTCTCTCTCGTCTGGCTGTCCATCGTCTTACCTACTGCTTTTGCAGAAGTTATCGCATTGTACCTTCGCAGGCCGGTTGGAACTGGCCGACCTTACCTGTTTGTACAGATATTTTCTGGCCTGGCGTACCTGATATCGGCTACATTCATGCTGATACTTTGGCGGATGAAGAATGTCGAACCTAGTTGAGCGCTGCATCATACTTTGGTCTTGAAACTTGTACCAGCCTTTAAGAAGCGACAGATGCCGAGAAGTACCAGGCCAAGGATCATAGATACGCCCGCCCAGATCTGCGCTGCCAAGAAGTCACCGTCTCTCTGAGTAATGAGCTCACCTGCAATAGGCGGGCCAGATAACACAGCGAATGATGCAACGAAGAACCCCATTCCCATACGCGTGCCCCTCATCCTGATATCTGGAGTCAAGGAAGCGAGCATGGCAGGAAACAAGCTCTGAATCGCAGCACCGCCGATTCCATAAAGCGCGGAGAAGACATAAAGCCCAGCTACGTTAGTGACAGCCGTCCACACTAGAAGCATAATCGCAGCCAGCATTAGGATTGGCAGGAGCGTGCTCATGGGTCCAAGGTAGTTGTCGGCGATCAGGCCTGGGATGATGCGAGCTGGTACTCCAATTGCAACCATGACCAAGAGCAAATTGACCGACTGGTCGTAGCTGAGACCTATCTCCGTCCTTGCAAACACCCCGACCTGCGAGAAGTTAGCGAATGCTCCGATGTGCCATACGACAGCGCTCACGAAGAAAAAGGCATAATACACGGCCCAGAAGACGAAAAACATGGCCAAAGTCGCCAGCATGAAGGTTCTGTCCCGGAACGCGGTCGAGTCCACCCATGGTCCTGTTTGTCTCGGCGGCAACCTCCACCTTGCCATTCCAGCACAAATTCCATTGAACACCAAGATCACAAAAGCTACCACCCTCACCGCCCAGCCAAATCCCACGACGGGCACCAGATGCGTGAACACAATGGGAAACACCACCCCACCCGTCGCAGCGCCACTAGCAGCCAAAGCGATAGCCACCGCTCGCTTCTTCTCAAAGTACGTACTCAATAGCGCCGTCATAGGCGTGAACGTCAGTCCCGCCCCGATCCCAAAGCACACGCCCTGGGCGAGCAAGAGATGCCAGAACTGGGTGCCCAGACTGGTCATGAAGATGCCAAGCACCTCAAGGATCAATCCGGTATATACGACGGGATAGAAGTACCCGCCATCCGTGAGCCGACCGGACACGATGCCAACGAGGAAGATGAGGGTGACCTGTAACGAGCCGATCCAGGAAATGGTGGATTGCGGATAGTCTGGGAGGAGGATGGAGGTGTAGTATGTCTGAAAGGCGCCCCAGGTCATGACGCTGCCCCATACTGAGGCCATACCGACGTGGCAGCCGAGGACTTGCAGCCATGCTTGCAGACCGCCGTCTGGAGGTGGGGTTATGGGAAGAGTGGTTGAGACGCGGGAGATGGTGGAGACGGTTCGGAGGAGGGGCTTTGTAGGGCTGCGGGCTAGAGGCAGGGACGAGGGGGGTTGGGCTGGAGGGGCGATATTTTGGGAGGTGATGGGGGAGAGCGGTGGCATTGTGGCGATGGACGAGGCGGAAGATGCCATGTCGGAGTGATGATCTTTGGACGCGATTTCGATGTCCTCTGTGAAGCCGGCTTTCTCTGGGTCGGCGTCCATGGTGAGGGGCGAGTATGGTGCTTTCAGCTCTGGATCAGGAAGCAACAAGGGACTCGATCAACCAAGGGGGGATTGTTCAATAGCAGTGATGAAGTGCAATCACAGCACTGTAAACACTACTCCCTCACATGAATAGGAATTGATGAGTCGAGAACAGGCGGAGTTCGAAGTCTACATATGAGCCAGTCTTTGACTTTTTCTGAAATCCGGCGTCACGCCCTATGGCTATATTCTGTCAAGGATCGACAAGTAGCGGGGTACACGGCTGAATAATCTCAGGAACAGTAAGCAGGATGTGGCGTGCCATTTGGACAGCTTACATGAATGTGTGCTGACTGGTGGAAGAAGTATGGCGTTGTCTCTACGGGCACCAAGCAGCTCCTGAGCTTCTTGCAGCGCACACGGCGGAAGTTATGTGCAGCTGTATGGCGTCGGGCATTGCAAAACTGTGAAGTCGGAGTTGATGCCTCCAAGCGGATATAACAGCGACGCGGGAATAAATGGCGGATTTCCCCGAGATCGGGACCGACATCGGATCCAGGACATGTCGACCTCGCTTGAGATCTCCCATTGCCTCTTGACTCTTTCTTCAGCTCCCGCACACACATCGTCATTCGCCTGTCGCAAAGAGAGTCCAATGGTATCCTACAGCTAGTAAAGTGGCTGTATATTGTTCGTACGCCTTTTGCTGGTATCCGATAGCACTGCACTGGCCCCTGCCAAGTAGGATGAGCAGTCCAGGATGTTCCCACCGAAGCCTTCCACAAGCAGCAGCGCCTCCCACATCTGGAAGATGGATTGTTCCAGGTTCCGAAACAAGATGATTTGGGCTAGACAGTCTCCTAGCATCACCTCTCCGTGACCAAATCGCTTAGACCGTGGCTGCTAAAACAGGACCCATAAACGGTCGTATCCCATTCGAGACCACCCACCGGAGAAGTACTCGGACCGCCATGATCGGGTCCTTGGTGCTTACGCGAACGCATGTCTTGGAAAAAACATCCAAACGTCTTTAACGTCCAGCCCGAGGGCTTACTTTCCAGAGTCCTGTTCTTGCTTGGGTGTCCTGCCGCAGCAAGTATACAAATCTCCTTGCGATCCGAAAGTAGGTATTTAGCCGTCATCTTAGCACTGGATGGCCAGAGCGATGGCTCCGTTCGCCCACAGGGTAATGTGGTCGCTTTCAAGTACGCTCCGATGGTGTTCAACAAAAACGTTAGATCTGGTCCTGACCGTTGCAAAGCTAGCGGTGGCAACGTCTCTACCCACGTCCAGACCACTGGTTTCTGATATGGCGAGAAGTATTAAAGAATCTCCTATAGCATCCTTGTCGATTCGTGCCCGCGCATCGCATTATCTATATCTGTGAGCACTCCATAGCGTACGGCTGCCTCGCCTCGTCGTCTTATCCTTGACATCCCCCTTCGTCAGTCTTCATACACCGTCTGCCCACCATGCGTTTCAACCTTCTCGTTCTACCAGCTGTCGCTGTACTTGCTGATGCCGCTGCCCTGGCTGCTGCTGAACCAGCGTCGTCTGGAGCTTCTACGGCCGCGCCGGTGACCCTGAAGAATCGATCGGCAGCAGTCAGCTCAATCCTGGCATCCATGTCTTCCCAGTACTCTAAAGACCACCCCGCTACAACTACAACCAGCACCACCACCACCAAAGCCACCGGCGGCAAGAAGAGCTCTACTGCCGCTGCAGTGAAACCCACTACACCGGGGAAGAAGCCCTCCTCTTCCAAGGCCAGCTCGACTAGCAAAGTCTCCGTCCCATCCAAGGCGACCCCAACGACCTCTATCAAGGTTACACTCGCCCCTTCTGTAACCACCAGAGCCACGACGAGCACTGTGGGCTCCAGCACGACCTCCAAGTCCAAGAAGGTTAGAAGGCAGGCCAGCTCTTGTGCTCCACAGCCGGTTCTCTACACCTACACTCCTGCCGCGCCGACATCGACTGATGTAGTCGCACCCCTCGCGGCATTCCTTCAGGACAATAACCTAGCCAGCGCGGCTTCGGCTCAAGCAACCATTCCTGGCTTTACCACACTCTACAGTGGCCTTCTCGGCGTAGCTCAGAAGCCTCTCTACTACATGTTCTATACCGACATGAGCTCGTACAACGCTACTGCTTGTGGCGAGATCTGCACCAACTCCCAGGGATGCAGAAGTTTCAACATGTACTTCGAGAGGTCTCCGACCGTGGCACCGGGCAATGGATGTGTCAACCCAACTGCTTACACCGCCATTCGTTGCGCCTTCTACAGCACCAATATCAAGTCGACTGACGTGCTGAACAATGGCCAGTGGAGGAGGGACTTTGGCGTTGTCATCAGTGGTAGCAATGCCTACCGGAAGGTTTTCACCTTGTAGAGATTCCGTCAGCCTCATTAGCGATACTTATATATACCCATAGACCTTCATTATCATTAGACTACTTGTCATCTTGTCAAGCCATCCTACACGCAATCGTTCGGATCAAGATGTGATGAGTTGAGATGAAGAAGAACTCCGCTGCCTTGCCCGACCTCACCACCGATCCCCGCTCCACCGCCCGGCAATTCGACGTGATGAAAGAGCTCAGTCCGTCTTGCACAATTGATCCCATCCTCGCCATATGTCAAGCTCATCATCGATTCGTCTCTTACTTGCCTACCTCCTCGGCGTGTTATCTACCATGTTTGCCATCCGGTCAGGCGCCTTCAACAGCCCGCTTGCAGCCAGTGTTCTGCGCGGAGCTTCGACCCGGGGGTTCCACGCTTCGAGACCGGCACTAGTGAAGGTCGGAGATGCTGTTCCTGGTAAGGTATTCTCATGATATCGTGATGCCGTTTTCATTTTCTGCATCATCATAAAGACGGCTTTGAACAAGTGCATATGATACCCATTGTCCCCGCACTGGCAGTACTCGAACACCGCAGCCCGACCCCATCACCGAATCTGAAGCTGACAATGGCAGATATCGAGCTCATGGAGTCATCTCCCGGCACCAAGGTATCTCTAGCCAAGGAATTCGCTGCTCCAGCCAAGGGCATCATCATCGGCGTCCCCGCCGCCTTCAGCCCCAGCTGCTCCGCCAAACACATTCCCGGCTACCTGAACAGCGACAAACTCAAGGGCGCGGGCAAAGTCTTTGTCATCAGCGTCAACGACGCTTTCGTGTACGCTGCTCGTCTTCCCCAGCCATCATACCCAGCACGAGCATCCTCCTTCCTCTCTCTCGTCCCGCTTCTCCAATGTCCCCTTGTCTCCCACCTGCCAGATCCCGCGCCTCCTCTCAGCATCGAGTCCATCAGACTTATCATCTTTAAACGGACTACTACTGACAATCTCAGCATGAACGCATGGGCCCAATCCCTCGACCCCTCCGCCAAAAGCGGCATTCGTTTCCTCGCTGATCCCGCGGCCAATTTCACCAAAGCGCTTGATCTGGACTTTGACGGCTCGGCTATCTTCGGGGGCGCGAGGAGTAAGCGGTACGCACTTGTCATCGAGGACGGAAAGGTCAAGGAGGCGCATGTCGAGCCTGACAATACCGGCGTGTTTGGTCAGTTCACGTTGTCTTGATCCGAGGGAGCAATTTTGCTAATCGGGATAGCCTCTACTGCCGAGAAGGTTTTGGGAGCACTGGCCTAGTGAGGTGTGGTGATTGTGAGGGAGTAGCGAGGTAGTACATGCACAGAGATGGGGAATCGTGGAGGCGTTGTGCTGTTCTATGACTGATGGCAGGATACTAGTCCTCGCCCCTACTGTCCCGTAGCGGAGGATGCCTTACTTGGTTATCATCTCCTGCGCCTTCAGGGTCTCCGCTGAACCTCAGTGTGATGTCGTAACGATCGTCCTTACGGTCGTGGTAGTAGTGATGACGGTGGTAGTCGTTTGCTTGATTGTTACTCTGGAGGTGTCCTCCTCTCCATAGTCATCTCCCATGACAACACTTGCTTCGTTGGCGGGTCTCCATTGTGGCGAGTTCCCTGCGACATCCGGTATAGTCATCCGCGTATCCTGGCCCTCATTTTTGGTATCCGTATTTCTCAACCTCTTCTCACACGAGCTGGCCCTCATGTCCAGTCCCGGGGTCGGCTCCAAGTCATGCGTATTCTCAACAGCCTTGATCACCCCATTATCCACGTCAACCACTCCCGTGCTCGACTTCGATGACACCTGTGCCCGCACCACGACAACGACCGGCTCCCTCACTGGCTTCGTCGCGCAGAGAACCTGCTCTGGCACATCGCCATCATCGTCACCTCCGTGACCACGCTCCTCCGGTGCCCCTTCCGCGCTCACCGCAACGGCGACCGCTCCCCCATCCACTCCAACGATCCCCTCCGCCACGCTCCAGCTCCTCTCCCAGCTCTCCCTTAGACTCACACCCAGCGCAAACGCCACGTTCCTATGCACTGAATTTCCAATGATCCGCCACTGCTGCTGCAGCGTCCCCAGTATCACCTCATGATCCGGAAAGCCTTGCGCTCTTCTCGCCTCCATGACGGTCATCAGCCTATTCTGCTCTGGATGGATACATGCCCCATTGTAAGCGCACATGGTGGCCTGTACTGTCGTGACAGTACCGATCAGGCCGTCGCGCTTGTGGCGGCTGAACATCTTGCTATGCGGCGCCGAGCGGGACTTGTTCTTGAACCAGCGGTCGAGTTGTGGCTGGGGGATCTTACCGGAGAGGGCCGCCTGGGCCATGGTTTGGCCGGGCGGGTACTTGGGGATAAGGGCCATGGTGCGACGTTGCATGTAATTGAGACGGACACCCTGGCGGTGATCCGGGTAGGGGATGCAGGCGTATACATGGCCGTCGCCAATCTGAGGGAGGTCTTTGGTGCCTTGGTGGAAAGTTACGGTGGGGAAGGGGGCCAATTCGTCGTAGCTGGACCCGAAGCGTTGGCCATTAGCAAGGACGCCGAGAGTAGTAAGACGGAAGGGTTGGCCCTCTGGTCTGCTAAGGTGACTCTGGGGTGGGCGTCGGGGAGGGTCAAGCCCAGGGGCTGTGGCTGTCAAGATCACTCTTTGACGGCTTTGAAAGCTACCGAATGCCGGGGCGTCCAGAATGTGCTGCTGCACCTGATAGCCTAGAGCAACCAAGGTACTAATGATACGAGAAAGCATGTTCTGGTCAGCTGACCCTCCTTGAGGAATATGCGAGATGGCGACCACGTTCTCCAGCAAGAAGTATAGGGGCATAAAGTGCTCAACGTAAGACAGAACGCACGCAATCAAAGATGCATGCTTGAACGATCTCGCTGAGCTGCTATCAGCCTGCAAACTCGAGAAAGATTGACAAGGGCTTCCAGCTGCGATGACATCGACGGAGCCAACGGCGGCTTTGCCATACTTGGTACTCTGATTGACCAGAGAATCATGTAAGTACCGCTCCATGGGGCCAAGGAAAAGATTCATTCGGTCGGGATGATCGGCATTTGCTCGATACGTGTGCACGGCAGTGGTATCGTAGTCGATAGCATGCTCAAATGTTACAGCTCCACCATCCTCTAGCCCTCTGTCGAAACTTCCCCCTCCACAACAAATGCCCATACCTCGCAACTTGGATCTCGCTGGAGAATTTATCGACGGAGGAGAATCCTTACTTGTTATTGAGGCCGATAAATAGAAGAACAGGTCGCCGACACCTTTCCTACGAAAGAGCTCCGTGAGCTCACGCAGCGTTCGGAAGGCTTGCACAGTGCATCTACGGACAAGATTGTGTGCAGGCGTGTCCAAGATCTCAGATGACCAGTGAACTTGATTGGGTAGAGCATCAAGATGACCAAGATCTCGAGCTGAGCGTGGTAGGCGGCGTAGTTGGACGCTCTTCGAGATGGGATCGAATGCGAAGATCTGAGCAGGTTCAAGGACATTGCTCTCTTTCAGACCTTCCATGGTGAGATGAGTATTTCGGTATAGCACAAAATCACCTTCCCGATATTCTACAAGTGCTTCCTCGTATGCTTCGACCATATCTGTCTTCGAAAGGCGCCGATCCCGGCAAGCGCAAAAGAAGTGGCTCTGATCGAGGGTTACGAACTCATGTGAGTGCGTCATGTATGTTTGCCGGACGATGAATTTGTTACACTTTGCGCTATGAGCTGCATCAAGACTCTGGAAGTCGACTGCTATCTTGCCAGCGATCTGATCCGGGTCAATGGCATCGCTCCCGCAGACACAGTTGTCTGACATGAACAACTCATTCTGGATAGAATAGTCGCAGCAGCCGATTGAGGTATCTGCAGCTCGATAGAGCCAGATGAGATCCAACCTTGTCCTTCCTGATCTCGTCATGCGGACAGACTGAACGTATGCAAACCAGATCTTGTCCTCTGACTTCCATCCTGCATCCGCACCAGGCCTTACGCACACGACGTCTCCTACCGCGAATGCTTTAGCTGGTCTTCTCAGATCCAGAACTGGTTGCTTTGTTGTGATGGTTTCCCGCGGCGTTAATCTCAACGACCGACGTCGCTGGCTCACAAGCCGGTTCTGCTCGGCCGATCTGGTCGGGCAGCGGAGTAGTGCGTCAAGGCTCATTCCGCCGAATGCTTGTTTGACAAAGGGCGTCACAGTAGTGTAGCCCGGTAGCCAGCAGTAGGACGGGACAGCACTCATCTGGTCCGGGTTCGTCTCTGCCCAGAGCGGATGATCTGCTAGGGTGCGGTCGATGTCCCATGCTTCCTTCCAGATATACTGAATATTTACGGAGACTGCTGATCTGAAGTCAGTCCCAACGAATTGGGCCAGCCAATGCTGAGCCTTGGGGAATGTACCATAGGTACGGCGGAGCCAGACAACGAAGTCCGCTCTGAAGTGCGCAAGGCCAATCTTCTCGATTGCTGCCAGCAAGTATTCCAACACGTACTTTGCGAGATCTGCAGTCCAGAGGAATGTATCGTGGTAGCGTCGATAGTCACCGGAAGGCCTTCCCAGCTTGTACCAGAAGTTCGACCGATTGCCAAGCTTGGACTGGATTGATACACCATGCGTGACCGACGGTACATCAAGGTCAGTGTACCCTTCAACAGCCAGGATCCGGAACGGGACTTGCTGGAGATAGAACTTCTTGCCGTTGAGTAGCACAGTGCCATCGAAACACAGCTCCTCCGATCCGCCGATGTTCACATTGAGATCGTGCAGCGGCGTGAGCTCATGCGGTCGGAGGGTCATATGTGGAGGCCGATAGATCGAGAAGTCGACTAGATCGAGCATGAAGTGATCTCCTGGTCGGGCATCCGGCAAGTGATACAGGAGCGTAGTCTCGGTGGAGGTCGGGAGTAGCGGTTCCCAGCCAGAGAACGCAGATCGAGGAAAGGTGAAGCCTGTTGCATGGATTCTTGCGAGTTTTCTCGAGCGGTCTCCGGGATCTTCAGTCTCACACGCCTTTCGTGTGGTAGTACGTTCCGGAGTGACCGACTGGGTACCTGGGCAGGCATCGTGATGCTTGCTATGACGCATGATTGAAGCGCTCGACCAGTCATGCAGCTCGCCCTAATATGACGGCAAGTCAATGATCACTGGTCGTACCCAAGGTCATTGTAGCGGTCGTCGAAACCAGCCATCTGTAGTGGCAAAATGTTCGAGTAAGACACGTGGTGGCAGGAGTACACATGCGTCAAATTGTTGCCGCATGTATTGCCACATGACCTTGTCCTCGGATCCAAAGGCACGTGGCTCACTCACTAATCGAGCTGGAGAGTAAGTGAATGCGCCTTGGACGTGAAAGGAACGCGCATAGTCATGTTGTACTGTACTGTAGCAGGCGGTCTCCAGAGCCAAGCAATGCGCTCACCACAGTAGCCTCGCACCCGAGGGAACGAACTCTACGAAGGTGATTGTGAAACACATCGGAAAAGTCAAAATGCTATGGACTTCGGTTGAGATTGAGCTGATCCTATCACACTCCCAAGTGAAGACTCTCAGCACCCACTCCGGCCATTCCACCTGCCGTGCCTACATCCCCTGGCTAAATGCCAAGCGTCGCCCCTAATCCACCGTCCATGCCCTGGCTACTCAAGGAGCGGTGTTCTGCATATCTCACGAGACGAGATCCCTGTATGTTAGGTAAATATCCTGCCATAGACCTCTTTAGCCGCCGTCGTCATGACCTTCGCCTTTTTGATGCAGAATGATCGCCCAAGCATAACTCGTCGGCTCTCACGTTCTGCGTGCTCTACGGCGAGACTAGCTTTGTACACTTCCCGGGCCACTGCACTGGTGGAAAACCCGTCGTTGCCGTGGTCAGGCAGAGCTCCATCTGCAATATGGCATGTAGCGTGCTGATTGCGCCTGTGCATCACGGCAACTCCAGAATCGGGTCGGTCCCCTGATTCGCTGGCTGGAATAGCTGTGCGCGGGCTGGATGATGTATATGCGATCGACATGTTGTACTGGTCGCTGAGCTGGGAGTTTGTCACCAATAAGCTCTTCATTTGGATCGATGACCGGTATCGTCTTCTCTGGTTGCAAGTACCTCACTACCTACCCAATATCGACTATCGGAAATCCCAGATGAGGGAGTAGTGATTGAAACCTGAGGTAGGAAGTGATTGAAGCAAAAAAGCTGGCATTCATATGCATGAGTCGGAAACGGTATTATTTGTCCCACTATAACTTCAGCATGTCAGCTGAGATGACTATCAGATACTTACTTGCCTAAGTCTCGAGCTCCGCCTGCACTTTCACTTCAGCATCTTCCGCGTTACTATTCGAAGCCCTGCGCTCATCATAATCAAGTTCTTCCGCCGGCGTTTCGACTTCATTCAGTCTGCAATCCACCACTCACATCATATAGCCTTTCTGATCTACTTGGCGCCTGACTTGTCACAGTAGCAAACTTAGCTGCGCTTCACTCTACCACGAGAGATCAGTTTTTCATATCACTACTACTCCGTCTCAGATCCGACGGGCACACAGATGTCGGCCACGCGTTGCCCCAGAATCGTAGTGGCGTATGATTTCGGGACAACATACTCGGGGTACAATTGCTACAAAGATACCGCTTCACTTCCCGGGTCGACTGACAGGCGTGCAGGGTAGCGATAGTCTACGGGAGCGACGTCAAGAACCCTGAGAATATAGAAATCTTGAAGTCGTAAGTATGACGGGCCCAGGGACGGAGATGACTTCTGACTCGATGTCCAGCTGGCCTGGTAGCAATGGTATAACCTCCGACAAGGTTCCCACAGTCTTGGATTACAATACAGAGGACCAGGAACCTCTATGGGGCTATGAGGTGATACCCAGAACGTCTGCCTTGCGCTGTATCAAATTGCTTCTCGACGAAAGGCTGGAGTTTCCAGAATGGACCACTAAAGCGAACAAGAAGTGAAGCGGACTTTCGATCTCAGCAAGCCTAGAAACCGAAATAGAAAGATTGAGATATTCTTTCCCGGTATTCCCGATGATGAGTCAATCGCTATACAAGGAGGTGTCCTAGTTCTGCGCGTGAACGAGGTGGAGACGCTTTTCGCACCCGTCCTCAAAGACATTATTGCTCTCGTCGAAAAGCAGAGGGCAGCCGCGATCAGAGCAGGAAACCTCCGAGGGGTATCATACTCGTGGGAGAATTTGGCCAGTCTGTGCATCTGTACAATTGCATCAAGACCCACTTTGTCGACCAAGTACTCGTCCCTGCCACTAAGAGATCTCATCGCGAAATGACCGGACAGACAGCCCTATCGTCAACAAATCGAGGCATGGCCTTCGCGGAGCTGCGCTGGCTGGCATTGCTGACGTCGACTTCGTTTCGAGCCGGAGGGCGAGGCGCTGTTACGGTGTCCGTTACCGGCAGTCATATGATCCAGCAATTCATGACAGCCGAAACAGGGTTTGGGACGATCTTGAGGAAGAGTAGACGGCTGAAGACCAGATGATGTGGTTCATTTGCAAGGGCGACATCATAGTCTCGGGCGAGCCAATCCTGCACTCCTATTCCGGAGCTGGAGTCAGTCCATCTTCTTCCTTCAAGGAACCGCTATATTGCTTCGATGGCGAGTTTCCACCACGCACCCATGCACGGGAAGTGTATTCGTTGTGCTCAATCCCCATGGATCTGTCGACCATCCCATCGCACGCCCTCACGAGACATCGAAACTCACGCGGCAGATCCTACAACCGTCTCCCATATCAGCTGGGCATGCACGTAGGCTCGGGTCAGCTAAGTTTCGATCTCCGCGTGCATGGTCGCGTGCACGGGCAGGTCGAAGCCACATTCGACTGAGACGCGATTGGTATCTGGTCCTGGCTGGCGGAGACTGAAATGTCCAGGGTTGCCGGTGAAGAGGGCGATTGAAAGCAGAAAGGGGTCATCTTGCAAACATGGCTACCATTCGTTAGCCGGACGAACGTACCGAATTCGTCGGTGCAATACCATGAAGGATCAAAAATAGTAGAACCTGGGTCATGTGACTTTGTCCTGCAAAGCACGTCTCTCTCTCGAGCAAGAGTATGCTATGACGAGGTGCAATCGATGATGATTCTTCCCAAAATGCCAACGTTTTTGAGTGGCTGTGCATGTCCTCATGTGGCTTACGCATCACGAGCCACTTTCCCTTTCCACCCTTTCTTCCATTGCCTCAACCTTTCACGTTTGAACTGTCAACTTCCCGGGTGACACTGCGAGAGACTTTGATCTCGTTTCTGGCCATGTCAAATTTTGATCCGAACGCCATCGTTCGTGGGGCTCAGCTAACAGTCGTTGGTGGTACGTCGTTCACGCAATAGCTATTCTGGTCTCCACTGACACCTCTCAGCATATCGTGCTCTCCAGAATCCGCGGCTTTTTACCTCAGAACATTACAGACAAGCAGCGCTCGCCGTAGCTGCTGGTATTGGGATCCGTTTGATTGTCAGCATACCAGTAAGCAGCTTCGGAGATCCGCGTGCCATCGAACGGCGTGCTAATTACGCTCAAAGACCATTGGAGTACGGATCTTACTATGGTTCCTATCGCTGTTCATGGACCTCCAATCCGCCAATTGGGATAACGAGGTCCTCAAAAGCCTTGATTTTATCGAGAATTCTGTCCTCCAAGTCCCGTTCTTCCTGATGACTTTCATGAGACATATCAGCCCATCTCTGGATAACATGTAGCTACAATATTCCGCTTGATTGTCATAGCTTACGTTGTCAGGTTCATGGAGTCTCTACAATGGGTCGACCAGACCTACATCCAGAAGCACAAGTCCGAAGATCCTAATCAGCTCCGAGCAATGTACTACCCCAATCTCGTTTTGTACGGCAATGTTCCTTCCACCGCCCCAAAGAAATCCGCTGGGGCAGCAATGAAGGCTACCCTGTTCCGATATGGTCGCAAGGCCGCCATCTCGCTGCTGGTATTCACACTATCCTACATCCCTTACGTCGGCCGCTTCGTCCTGCCAGCGGCAAGCTTCTATACGTTCAACAAGGCGGTGGGATTGGAACCTGCCGTAGTCATCTTCGGTACTGGACTGTTCTTGCCAAAGAGATATCTGGTCAAGTTCCTCCAGAGTTACTTCGCCTCGAGAAGCCTAATGCGGGATCTAGTAAGCACTACCTCATTGAGTCTGCGCGGATTGTGCTGATTGTGTACAGCTCGACCCATACTTCAAACGAGTCAAGTTCACGCCGGACCAGAAGCGAACATGGTTCCGCGATCGCGAAGGCGTGTTGTTTGGCTTCGGTGTGGGCTTCTTCGTCTTCCTCAAAATCCCCCTGTTGGGCGTACTGATCTACGGGATTGCTGAAGCGTCTACGGCCTTCCTCATCACCAAGATTACCGAACCACCACCGCCGCCATCAGATTGGAAGGACGTGGCTGAGAGTCAAGTGCATTGGAAGAACAAGCATGAGTTCATGAAATTGCCGCTCGACAAGCTCGATGCATACAATGCGACGCTTCAGGAGAATTTGCCCAAGAAGACAATGACGGAACCGAAAGGGAGACAGTTCACTTAGACCAGATTGACAAAACATTGATAGCTACTTTGCATTGGGTGAATGCAAACGCATATCATTTTCGAGGTGTTGCCCCGCAGTGGCATGACGTAAATCTACCAACAACACCCCACTTGAAGTGTGCAAGCTCCCGTAGACGGCGCAATTTACTGTACCACATCTTGAAGCTCCATCTAAGTCATGCCTTATCTCGAGATGATTAGTCAAAGCTAGCAGTCGAGCTGCCCGCGGGTCAACGGCAGACGCTTGTCCCCTGGACTATCGGACCTGTGCTTATCTTGCCATGGTTGGCATAGCCATATGTACCCCGCTTCCGCAAGGGAGGATGTGATTGATGAAATCAATTGCACGAGCTGCATCTTCCTTGACCTGCAACTGTTCCTTTCCGAGCACAGTCATTCCACGACATTAACTGGAACATCTTCCACGACACCACCTGCAACATGGGCAAGAAAGAGATCCGTTATGCGGCAAAGGTCGACCTGACCAAAGAAGCCGGCAAAGAGCCCTATCTACACGTAAGTGGCAGGTCACCAAAAGTTAGGAGTAGAGAGCTGACAGCGGGAGAATCGTTGGCACCCTGACAGTGAGGCTCCCAGCTCCGAGGGACCCTCACGAGCTCTAACGTGTCCCAGTCCCTTCCATCGACACGATCAAGAACGGCGAAGTGGTCAAAATCGAATGCGTCGACTGGACCGGTGGCCAGATTGGCAACAACGACAGCGCAGATGACATGCTCAATGTCGATCTCACCAAGATCCACTATTTGACTGGACCCTTCGACGTGGAGACCGCAGAACCGGGCGACGTGCTCCTCGTCGAGATCCAAGATGTACAGCCACTTCAGGATCAGCCATGGGGGTTCACCGGCATCTTCGATAAGAAGAACGGAGGAGGCTTCCTGGACGAGATCTACCCAAAGCCGGCCAAGGCGATTTGGGACTTTGAAGGTATCTTCTGCTCCTCGCGGCACATCCCTCACGTCCGCTTTGCGGGCCTCATTCACCCTGGTATCCTCGGTTGTGCGCCCTCACAGGAGGTGCTCGAGGAGTGGAACCGCCGAGAAGGAGAGCTCATCTCGGCGTGCTCGCACATGGACCGCGACGTTGCGAAGCCACCCGAGCCCAAGAACGTACACGCAGGCGTTGCGTCCGAGGAGATCAAGAAGAAGGTAGGTGCAGAAGGCGCACGTACAATCCCTGGCAGACCAGAGCACGGCGGCAACTGCGACATCAAGAACCTCTCCCGCGGCAGCAAGGTATACCTGCCTGTCCATGTCAAGGGCGCAAAGTTCAGCGTCGGCGACCTGCATTTCAGCCAGGGCGACGGCGAGATCAGCTTCTGCGGCGCCATCGAGATGGCTGGGTGTATCACGATCAAGTTCCATGTCATCAAGAACGGAGTCAAGGATCTGGGATTGAAGAGCCCGATCTATATTCCCGGTCCCGTCGAGCCGCAATTCGGTCCAGGCAGGTACATCTACTTTGAGGGTTTCTCCGTGGACGAGAACGGAAAGCAGCATTATCTGGACACCACGGTTGCATACAGGCAGACCAGTCTTCGGTGCATTGAGTACCTACGGAGATTCGGCTACAGCGACTACCAGATCTATCTACTGCTGAGCTGCGCACCAGTACAGGGGCACATTGCGGGTATTGTAGATGTGAGTGACCTCCCGGACCCTCAGGCCAACGAGAGACTAATGTTCGCCAGATCCCGAATGCTTGTACGACCATGGGTCTGCCCATGGATATCTTCGACTTTGACATTTCGCCTTCGGCGCCTGTGCAGAAGCTTGACATGGGCACGTGCGCCTTCGCGAGCTCGTCGTCGTGATTGAAGACGGGTACGATTAGCAAATGGTTTTGGGGTTGGTGTGGCTGTCGTGCGAGCGGGCAGGAGTTGGTGTCTGATGAGTCCGGAGGTTCTTTAAGCCAGCAACTGGGGAAATTAGCTTCCTGATGTTATGCAGAATGTATATACATGATTGTGCAAAGATGCAGACGCAAGTCAAAGGATGGCGCGCCGACGTGATTGTGTCTGAGAGCCAGGGCCCGCCGTTCTCGAGCATCCCGTCCCCCGTTGAACGCGCCGTTCGTTTCCTGCGCCTCCGACTTTCTTTAGTCTCACTAACGTACCTGCATGACGACGAGGTCACTTGTCGACCACGGGGGTCTGGAGAGATACGGATCATTCCCCTCGAGCATGCAAGCTGGCCTGCGATATCCTTGTCACGGCATGACCACTTAGTGGTAATTTCCTTGAGCTCGACTCCACCTCCGATAGCTGGGGGCCAGACCCTCTGACCGGCCAACATTCCTCGACGTGCAGATAGGCAGTACCACTCTCGCGACAATTCGACGTCACACCCGCGACCATGGAGACCTCCTCCGCCATGGTTTCCTCTCAAACATCACGCCCCATCACCCCGCAGACTCCCTCGAGCCGGATGGCTGTCAGACGATCGGTTACGGTACCATCCAGGCTACAGGTGAACGCAGACGAGCAGACCCCGGTGGAGATTGGCGATTCGAGAGGAGTAGAGACAATATACACGCATCCGTCTGCCAAGGTTGTTTCCTTCACCGTCTCCCCGATCAAAAGCAATCGAAGAGTTTCAGAGGGCAATGGCTCCGGGTCTCTCGCGTATAGGACGCCCACGGAACGGACGGTAGCAGCAGGTTCGACTCAGCAAGAAAACAGGCAGCACTTCCACTGACCCAAATCCAGGACCCCTCGAGATCTACCGTGTCCCGGGCTCCGTCTCCTTCCTCTACTCCGGCGCGCTCCTCCACGCGCTCATGCCACGCGCCAATTGCTGGTGTGTAGATGACGTGTCAACTTTCATCCTCAAAGTCACGATCGAAAAATATTACCGGATCGAGCTGCCGGCATCAACCGAAGAGGATCTTGCGCGGGTGGAGGACTTCAAGGCCTCGTTGCAGAAGGTGCTGTTCTATGAGCGCACACCTTGCCCTTTCCGAAGAGGATTCTCAGACGAGTCGCCCGAGACACCTTCTCCATCTTCCCGGAGATCGTCGCGGTTTGCTGCTACGGAGCCTGTCAAGAAGTGGAAGCTGGATGGGGTGTGGAAGCCAGAGGATGACGAGCACTGGGAACCGCGATACGATCGGGCGAGCGTGCTGAGTAGAGCCGAGGGTATGATCAAGCGAGGGGAGACTTCTCCGACCATACGTAGGGAGCGACCGACGTCCTCGCAAAGCAGGTCTGATCTGGATGACGAGTCCGATGAAGATACACCACGGCCGCGCCGACCATCGAGTTTGAGTGGAATGCGTAGTATCACTGCGCCGCCTAAATTAACGCTCGTTGCTTCACCGCCCTCCAAGGCGTCTAGCCGGCCGCCGAGCGTGACAGAGTCGTCTACCGATCAGCTGAGCGTGCAGGACCAAGCAGAGGATGGGATAGAGTACGATAATGAGACAGAGCAGGAGGCTGGTATCATTGCTGAAGAGGAGGCCCGTAAGGACAGCAAGACGGACGAAAACACCTCAGAGAAGGAGCAAAGCGGTCGTGAGCACACTCATGTTCTGTCGATGGACTTGCACCAAGCTCAGAAGCAAGCTCTGCTGGAGGACGAGACGCCTCTCTCCGCTGTGAGCCAGGTCACCGACGGAGGCATCATGTCAGAAGATGACGCCGTCGAGTCGAGGATCTGGTCTGGCTTCTCGACGCCGTCGCTATCAAGCGACTCGGAAGATCATTCATGGGGCGAGATCGTCACACCGCCCGAGACGCTTCGAATTCGAAAGAATCGAAAGACCAAGGCTGCAGAGAGTCTGTCCCAGGTATCGTCAAAGTCCCAGATTCGGCGTACAGGCTCGAGGGAGTCGCAACGGGCATTGACGAGCGGCATCGTCAGAAAGACGTGCAGTATCGTGCTGGGTCCACCCGCACATCTAGTCTCGATGATGTTGAAGATTGCGGCGAGGATTACCAATGGCGCCTTCAAATTCACTATCAAATCACCAGTGGGTGCGGCACATACGGTCCCGGGGTCGTGGTACGTCGGGGACGAAGAAGACGACTGGGATGTGGATGATTACGGATTCCCGATCGGCGTGACAGGATCAACGCAGAAGCGAGCCAGCGCAGCGCGTACTTTGTCCATTGATTGATCATCTAGCATTTGCATAGCGAGGCGTCGGGAACGTCAGCAGCCAGGATCTGCTTTATCATAATTGCCGTCTAGCACATAGCAAGTGCACTCCAAGTATCATGAATTAGAACCTCATCACGCCTTGCATCGCCAGTGCAGGATCCATCCTCGCGGCTTCTTGCATCTCTTGTGCTAGTCCGTGGTACGACTGCTCCGCCTGGAACGAGGTCTGCTCTCCCTGATCGTCGTCGTCGTCATCTCCCTGGGCAGCGATGAAATCGTTAACCGCCTTGCATGCCTGCGCATGTCTCAGTTTGGCCTGGGTATACCTCCGTCCCGCATCATCATATGCCGCGTCTCCCCTTCCCATGCCTTTCAGCGCAGCCCAAGCCATCTTCTTCTCCTCGAATGCCTCCTTCTTCTCCCCCTCCAGCCGCCTCCTCGTCTCCGGATCCAAGTCCCCACTGCCCACCGGTCTCCCGCCCCTCCGATCTCCCAGCTGTTCCAGCCGCGCGCGCAACTCCCGATTCTTCTCCTCCAACAGGTCCGCCCGTTGCCTGGCGATATAGTATGCCTTGGCCAACTCCCCCATGGCCTTCTGCACCGCCGTGGCCTCGGCCTTGTGGAAACTGTGCAGTTTGCGCTTGACCTCGAGATCAGGGTGACGTTTGAGAAAGTTCCGGGACCAGCACGCGCCGAGCTCCCCGGCGGCCTGGTGCGCGCTCACCTGGCCGGGATCGTTGGCGTCGATGCCACGCTGGAGCTCCTCGTTCGCGAGCCTCGTCAGGGCAGGCAGGTCCGGGGCCTTGCCCTCGTCGATGAGCGACTCGACGCGCGAGGTGATGGCGGCCTCCTGGTCCGGATTGAGGCGCTGGAGGTGCTGGAAGGCAATGTCCGAGGGCTTGTGGGTGCCGTTGATGCGGCGGGAGAGCGTGGTGCGGTTCACCCCGGGGTGTCGTGCTGCGATGGCCCGGATCGAAACCTTGCCCCCGTGCGAATAGTAGTCGTCTAACGCGGCCTTTTCGAGGGCGAGACGCTTGCGCCGTGCCGCGGCGCTGATGTCGGGAGGCGTGGTGCCGGCGCGGGGCATGATAGGCGGGGTTTTGGGGAGAGTGGTAGAGGTGGTTCAAGAGGGGACGTGGTGATGAGGTGAGGTGAGCCTGAGCTTGTGAGATGGGAGAGGGCTTGGCAGGGTCTGGTCTGCTCTCCTGTTTGCGGAAGCACGTGGGGGTGGTTCGACAGTTTGGAGCAATTCTCCTGACCATTTTTATCATTCAATTCTGCGCTGTGCACTCGCAACTAGGCATTGGCTTCTGCCGCTCGCTCTGGAGTCGGCAACATCTATTTGGAAGCAATATTGACGTGCAAGGGATCATCATTACTCTCGGCACGGCATCCAGGAGTGAGCATACCGGCATCGCGCTTTCGAGGGGCTTCGCTCGATGGTACAAAACATGGAGCACATCGTGGTTCGGAAGGATCGGATTTTTACGCGAGATGAAGTGGAGGCCCAAATTGCCGATGGGAGACTCATCTTCATTCTGGATGGAGATGTGATCAAGGCCGACGCTTGGAGGAAGTACCACCCTGGTGGTGACAAGGCCATCCTGCACATGGTCGGAAGAGACGCCACAGATGAGGTCACAGCGTAGGTGTAGACAAGGACACGAGCAGCTTCCAGGAGCTAATTCAGTGCAGTCTACACTCTCCTGAGGCGCGGGAACGGATGAAGAGGTTCGTCGTAGGTAGAGTGGAAGGCCGATGGGAGAACTTCGTACCGCCAATCCAAGGGGGTACTTTCAGAAGCCAAGAAGAGCTCCAAGCCACAGGGAGCGTCGAGATGGTCGCAGCGGACGACACAGACTCTTCGAGTCAGAATAGCTCCGCCACATCGTCGCCAGTCTTTGACGCAGTCGATAGCGACGGCGTTCGGAAGAGACGGAAAGGGACGCAGGGTTATAGACTGTCAAATTCCTCATCAGCAACATCGATATCGACTATGGACATGACGCCAAAGTCCGACAGACTCGAGAACCCCATGACCGAGAGGAGCCGAGAGCAGATTGAAGAGGACCTACGAAAGTATCCTAAGCTCGACACGGCAACGCAGCAGGACATCATCATCAAGTATCGCGACCTCAACCAACGTATACGGGCGGCTGGACTTTATAACTGCAATTACAGTGCCTATGCAAGGGAGGTGGTGCGATACGTCTTCCTCTTTTCCATGTGCATGCTCACCCTTCGTTGGGGCTGGTATGCCACAAGCGGACTTTTTCTGGGTTGCTTCTGGCACCAGCTGGTTTTCACCGCTCATGATGCTGGCCACATGGGCATCACCCACAACTTTCATGTTGATACTGTCATCGGCATTATCATCGCGGACTACTTGGGCGGTTTGAGTCTAGGCTGGTGGAAACGCAATCACAACGTCCACCATATCGTGACCAACTCTCCAGAGCACGATCCGGACATCGAACACATGCCCTTCTTCGCCATCTCCCATCGCTTCTTCGAATCGCTACGATCAACATACTATGACCGCGTCATGACGTACGATCCTTTCGCAAAGTTCATGATCAGATATCAGAACTACCTATACTATCCTGTCCTCACTATGGGCCGCTTCAACTTGTATCGACTGAGCTGGGAGTATCTCATTCTGGGTCAGGGACCGCGCAAAGGTCCCGCATGGTGGCATCGCTGGTTCGAGATTGCGGGACAGGTGTTTTTCTGGACATGGTTCGGCTACGGCGTCCTGTATAAAGGCATACCCACCGCATGGGGTCGCTTTGTCTTTGTCATGGTCAGCCACATGGTCACCATGCCATTGCATGTCCAGATCACGCTCAGCCATTTCGCCATGAGTACTGCGGACCTGGGCGTCAAAGAAAGCTTTCCGCAGAGAATGCTCAGAACTACGATGGATGTTGATTGTCCGCAATGGCTTGACTTTTTCCATGGCGGTTTGCAGTTCCAGGCCATTCACCATCTATATCCGAGGATACCGCGACACAATCTTAGACAGACTCAGAAGATGGTGCAGCAATTCTGCAACGAGGTCGGCATACCGTATGCCTTGTATGGGTTCGTAGAAGGCAACAAGGAGGTCATCGGAAGACTGGGAGATGTGGCGAAACAGGCAAGGATACTGGCGGAATGTCAAAAGCACATCGCCGAGTCTGGGGACTTGCATCAGCATTAAGCTGCCGACGAGGCATGCGCTGTCATGCATACACTGTACATACTATATGAATATCTTACGACTACATGGCTGTAAACCTCCGCTTCTTGTATGCCCTTCCATTATCACGATGGGATCAGAAAGCGCCAAGGCGGACAATCTTGACGAGCTGACTGGGATCGTGCGGATTTGCTATCGCTTTACCTTGTTGGCGATCAAAATCAGAGGAAGCATACCGAATAGAATCGATCTGATGCAGTCATGGGTTCCAAGACACCCGAAGAATATCGCCGGGGTCCTGACGGTGCGTAACTCGATTTGAAGTCCAGACGGAGGTGCGACTCCGACGCCACGACCAGAAACTGCGTCGCGAGCATCCATTGCCGACGGCAACCCCCCGAAACCAGCTGCAGCCAGTGGACTTCTCGACGGCGTTCTCGAGGGCCAAGATGAAGATGGCGACGACGATGACGAGCAAGGCAGATCTGGATTTGACGTGAAGACAGAGACACAGGGCAACGGTAGTGAGTGCTGGTCAACTGTACAAGCACCTTCCTCTGCTCACGGACGTAGACAAGAAGAAAAGGCGTAAGGCCAACAAGAGGAAGAAGAAGGGAACTGCTCAGCAGAGTGTCCCGCCCAGAGTGGCGCTGGCATTGCTCTTTGAAGCCAAAGACCAGTGCTATCCGACTGGGGAGATCGTCGAGTATGCCGTCAGAGACGACAATCTCCAACGCACCACCGCCGAGGAATCGCGACATGTCGCTTCTGTCAGCGAGCTGGACGACAGCTTCCTGAACGACTATCGCAAGGCCGCCGAAATCCATCGTCAGGTCCGCCAGTACGCGCAGTCCATCGCCCGGCCGGGCGTCACGATGAGCAAGCTGGCTCAGGAGATTGAGGATGGTGTCGCCGCACTCACTGGTCATCCTGGCGTGGAAAAGGGGGATTCTCTCAAGGGTGGTATGGGGTTTCCCACCGGACTTTGTCTCAATCATGTTGCTGCGCACTGGACGCCCAATCCAGGAGCCAAGGAGGTTGTGCTTCAGTACGATGATGTGCTGAAGATCGATTTCGGTGTCCACGTTAACGGGAGGATCGTTGACAGTGCCTTTACCGTAGCGGCAAACCCGGTCTATGACAACTTGTTGGCTGCTGTGAAGGCTGCTACGAACACTGGGCTGAAGGTGAGCAATATGCCTTGCCCCGGTAGTAAACGCTGACGGGTAAACTAGGAAGCCGGTATCGACGCCAGGGTTAGCCAGATCGGCGCCGCTATTCAAGAGGTCATGGAGAGCTACGAAGTCGAGCTGCACGGGAAGACGATCCCGGTCAAAGCGGTGCGTAGCATCACCGGTCACGATATCCTGCGATATCACATTCATGGCGACAAGCAAGTCCCCTTTGTCAAGAACAACAGCACTCAGCGCATGGAAGAAGGAGACGTCTTCGCCATCGAGACGTTCGGCAGCACTGGCAGAGGTTACACACGCAGTGATGTTGGTGTCTACGGGTACGGCCGCGACGAGCATGCAAGCACTGCAGGTCTTCCTTCGACATCCGCCAAATCGTTGCTCAAGGCCATCGATGAGAACTTTGGCACTTTGGTCTTCTCCAGACGTCACTTGGAGCGCATCGGCTTCAAGCACTACCACCTTGGCATGAAGACGCTCATCGATCGTGGCATCGTGGACTGCTACGAGCCTTTGGTGGATTCGCCCGGGTCGTATGTGGCGCAGTTTGAGCATGTGAGTGCATAGCATATCCTAGGCACGAGCGTTCAAGCGCTCACGCTGACTGTGTATCATCAGACTGTATTGCTCCGTCCGAATTGCAAAGAGGTCATCTCTCGAGGTGATGATTACTAGGTGCGACGTGCAGGTGTCGGTGACCATTACTACTCCTGCTCATGGGATTGCTTTTGCATTATAGTGTCGATAGACTTCAACAGTCTTGACTTCGCCTTTGGTCAGGGTATCACAACATACCTCGACGTTCCTTTTGAACTTGGCAGTGTTCCTTATTCGATTACAAGTATTACAAGTATTACAAGTATTCAGACCTGAACGAGCAAGCCATCTGATAAGTTTCTCATTTCGCAGTGTCATGTCATTTTGTGTCGGGCAAGATATGTTATCCTCCGACATTCGCTCGTCTCAGAGACTCCGAGCAGCCGAACGTATCTGTCGGTACGGAGCAGAATCGCCCATCTCTCGGAACATGCCAAGGAGGTAGATGATCGATAAGGGGGCCGATGCAGGGGCGGGAGCTTAACTTACTTAGCGTACTCCGGAAAGTGCAAAATCCAGATGTCTGACGTCGAAAGCTCTCGCCATCAGAAAAAGATATCGCCTGTCGCAGGCTTTTCAATGCCTTGCGCTTCTTGCACAGCGGTCGCGTCTGCTGAGAAGAAGGAGTAACAGATGGATGCACGAGGTGAGATGTGGAGTGTCAAAACTCGGCGCGTGTCATACCATCAGGAAACCATGAAACGAGCAACTTCTTCTATGTTTATGGAATCTATCATGCTCCGTAGGGGTGAGCGGAAGGGTCTCCGAGACATACCCGACAAAGGCGAATGGACCGAGAATGGTTTGATCGCGAGCGATATATAGTACCACTCAGTCCCAGGTATCAACTCATTCCATCATCACTTCAATCTGTCAAGCCTCCTCAACATGGTCGACTCGTATCCCACTTCATTGCCCCTCGACAAGAACATGACATCCGACTCAGATTCCGAGTCTGACCGACCAGACAAGGCTCAAATTCACGACTTTGCAAACACCGGCCTGGCTCCTGTCAATACCCAGACCCAGATCCAGCCCCATACCCTTAACCGTGTCTCGACACGACCTACTGGAGAGGATCTCGTCAATCTACCTTATCGAACACTGAGCAACGATGCTCGTCTCGAAGAGTTCACCGAGGAGACTCGCGCCGGACACATGCTCAAAGAAGTCCAGTCTCGTCACTCTGGCAAGCTGGAGAGGTACGAGCTGGTGACGTGGAAGATCAACGACCCGGAGAATCCCAAGAACTGGAGCAAGGCGTACAAGTGGTGGTGTACCATGGTGGTCGCCTTTACCTGCTTCGTTGTAGCTCTCAATAGCTCCGTCGTCACTGCCGACATTGACGGACCTGCCGAGGAATTTGGCGCTTCTCATGAGGTGGCACTACTGAGCATCACTCTCTTTGTGGTTGGATTCGGTGTCGGGCCCATGGTATTTGCGCCATTGAGCGAGGTCGTTGGACGTCAAAGAATCTATGCCTCGACATTACTGGTAGCCGTCATGTTCGTCCTCCCCGGCTGTCTTGGCAAGAACATCACCACTCTCCTCGTCGGGCGGGCGATCGACGGCATAGCCTTCTCAGCTCCCATGACGCTCGTGGGTGGAACACTCGCCGACTTGTGGCGGAACGAAGAGCGCGGAGTACCCATGGCCGCTTTCAGCGCTGCGCCCTTCGTTGGTCCTGCCATTGGACCCCTCATTGGCGGGTTCTTGTCCGATAACCTGGGTTGGAGATGGCTGTACTGGATTCAATTGATCCTGTCAGCGGTTGCGTGGATACTCATTACTTTCACCGTCCCCGAGACATACGCGCCAACGTTACTGTCCAGGCGGGCAAAGAAGATGAGGCAAGAGACCGGAGATGACAAGTTCGTCACCGAAACCGAGCTCGACAAACGTCCCTTTACTGAGCGTATGGGAATCTTTCTGCTCCGACCTTTCCAGCTTTTGTTCCTCGAGCCTATCGTCTTCTTCATCTCAGTATATATGAGCGTGCTATACGGCTTGCTGTACATGTTCTTCGTTGCCTACCCAATCATGTAAGTCTCGGACTGAATGAGCACCCGTCGGGCATCCACTAACCTCTGTCAGCTTCCAAGCAGGTAAGGACTATAGTGCCTCCACCACCGGCTTGATGTTCATCCCGCTTGCTGTTGGCGTAGTTTGCAGCGCCGCTTGTGCTCCACTGGTCAACAAGCACTACATGGCTCAAGTACGAAAGCATAATGGCAAGCCTCCTCCAGAGGTTCGCCTCTACCCGATGATGGTCTCCTGCTGGTTCATCCCCATCGGTCTGTTCATCTTCGCCTGGACCTCTTACCCGCATCTGTCGTGGGTCGGACCGGCGCTCGGCGGCTTTCCAGTAGGCTTCGGCTTCATCTTCCTGTACAACGCCGCAAACAACTACCTTGTGGATTCGTACCAACATCAAGCTGCCTCGGCACTGGCGGCCAAGACTTTTATCAGATCATTCTGGGGTGCGGCGGTGGTACTGTTCACCGAGCAGATGTATGATCGATTGGGGTACCAATGGGCGAGCACGCTGCTGGCCCTTCTTGGACTGGCGTGCTGCCTGATACCTTATGTATTTTTCTACAAGGGGGCCGCGATCCGGAAGCATTCCAAGTTTGCTTACAGTGGCGACGACGAGGAGAACCAAGATGCTGCCGCCGAGAAAGCTGCCGCGCAAACAGGAGCGTAGGCAATGTGGGAATGGAAACACTCGTTTATCGACTTGTGCATGTAGCAATAATAATAATTCAATATTCAATACTGTACTGTACAGGATGACAAGTCCACACGTCATCCTCCTCCGTCCCGTGTTTGGCTTGGCATCAGGTCAGAGAAACTGCTCCTTCACTTCTTGACTTTGCAGATAACATGCGACGCGCCCTGAGACAAGCACCTGATGACGACTTGTTGCCCCCTCGCCGCGTCTGTGCTTGGTGATGTTTTCAACGTTGATGGCCAAGTCCATTGGGAGGGAAGTAGGTTCTGGGTAGCTGCAATGTGCGCCTTGTTCTTCGCACGAATTGTGTTTATAGATTACCACGCTCGCCCTTTTCCACTAGACCCCTCGCTATCGCTACTAGGTTGTTCATTGGTACTGTAGGTACTCGACAGCCCTCGTTCAGTTCACTTTCGACTCGCTATACCCTACCATCAGCACGATCCGGCGACCACCGAGGCCTAGTCACACCCGGAAATCAGCGACCTACAGTCTTCCACCACGAGATGACCCGCGATACAATCCAAATGCTTGTCCTCGAGACAGACGAGCCTCACCCGGACGACAAGCAAGAGTCCGGCCGCTTCGGCGACGTTCTCAACCAACTCTTCAAATCCGCCGGCGATGCTCACTCCCCACCCCTAGGCATCTCAACCGAGATGCACTACGTAGTCGACGACCCTCCGAACGGACACCACGGCCATGTCCCACGCGCCACCGAGATCCCCTCCTCCGTCACCGCCATCCTGATCACAGGCTCCACCTACGACGCCCACGGCAACGATCCCTGGATACAGTCCCTCCTCTCCCTCCTGCGCGACCTCTGGACAACTCGTCCGGACATGAAATTCAGCGGCGTCTGTTTCGGCCACCAGCTCCTCTCCCGTCTCCTCGGCGCAAAAGTCGAGTCCCACCCGAGCGAGCTGTGGGAGCTCTCGCACACGGAAATGCAACTGTCATCCATCGGCCGGAAGCTCTTCAAGACGGACGATCAGAAGCTGTCGCTCCACCAGATGCATCAGGACCAGGTGACGACGATACCGGATGCAGAGTCCTCGGACGGATTGCTCAAGGAGGGCCAGAAGGTGCATGTCTGGGCCAGCAGCGGACATACTGAGGTGCAGGGTCTGTATATTAGGGACAGACTGTTCTCGAGTCAGGGTCATCTAGGCTTTGATGAGAAGATGGTGAGGAGGCAGATTGAATTGCGGCAGGAGAGTGGGGGGATCACCGAGGGGGACCGGGAGGAGGTGGACGAGGCGGGGGAGAAGGCGCATCTGAAGCATGACGGGGAGGTCGTGGCGGGGGCCATCTTGAGATTTTTCCATGGGGATGATCATGATATTGATTGAATTTTTTGTGCAAGCGTTGTAAGGGCCTTGGTCGTGATGCTATTAGATTATTATGACATGACTTTGAACGAACTGTGAGCCTCCATTCCATCATCCGTCAAGAGCGAGATTCTTTCATGCCAGCTTGGAGATCCTGCCACCTGCTCAGCAGTCTCACCATAGCTTCGTCTTCCCTGTGCATCGCAACCAACAACGGACTCCCCTTGCTCCCGCAGTCGAATTCAACATCCGCGCCTCTACCAACCAGCAATCTCGCCATGCTCTCATCCCCTTTTGCCACAGCGACCATCAACGCACTCCCTCCCTCTCCCACAGCATCGACATCAGCGCCCGCATCAAGCAGTACCTTAGCAACAACGAGATTCCCACCTTTGACAGCTCCGTGCAGAGCCGTCCCCGCCGTCCCGCCGTCCGCATCAGGATCAGCACCTGCTTTCAGCAACGCCAGAACGACGTCCGCATGCCCCTTATACGCCGCCGCCTTGAGCGCCGAGCCGTACTCGCCGCCTGTCCCGAGAATACTGACCGCGCGACCAAGCAGCATCTCTATTGTCTGGGAGCTTCCCCCGACAGCGGCGCATTGCAGCACGTCTCCATGCAGGGGATGGCGAGCGTGAACACTCGCGCCGTGGTCGAGGAAAAGAGCTGCGATTTCGGCGTGGTTCTTGAGCGCCGCCTCGCAGAGGGGCGTCGCGCGTTGATCCTTGTCCCCGGTGTCCGGATTCGCGCCTTTTGTGAGGAGCAGGCGGACGATTTCTGCCTGGCCTTCAGCTGTGGCTTCCGTGATGGGCGCACGGAAGTGCTCGTTGCCGACGTCGAGGTCAATGTCAGACTCGAGAAGGAGCTGGACGATTTCAATGTGTCCGTATCTGCATGATCCGGGCAGAGCGTGCTGGGCGAGCTGCTGGCGCGTGGGGGATTCGGAGTGAGCGTCGAGGAGCACGCTGGCGATATCAACCCTGCCGGACATGCACGCTATCTCGAAATTGTTCAGCCAGTCTTCTGGAGAGAGATTCTTCCCTGCGGCGTTGGTGAGCAAGATCTTGATGGTGTCTGTGTGGCCCTCGACCGTCGCTGCCGTCAATGCATCTGTGTACTCTGAATTGCGGACGGTAGTGTGACATGATCCTTTGATATTGACATCGGCGCCATGATCAATGAGGGTCTGCAAGATCTTCACGTTATCTCGAGCGGCTGCCGTGATGATAGCTGCGCCAGGCACTGGAGGAAGATGATACACACTCGGGATCAGAGGCTGGGCGTTGACCTCAGCCCCAGCGTTCAAGAGTATCTTGACGACCTCGTAGTGCTCACCCTTGACCGCAGCATTCAACGCTGATCCATGGTGGCCTTTCACGGCATTGACGTCTGCGCCGTGCGACAACAACAACCGGACGATGCCCTCGAGCCCTCTAAAAGCAGCCGCTTGTAGCGGAAGGCCATCAAACCAGATCTCACCATGAGCGTCCGCGCCATTATCGAGTATGCACGCAGCAACAGCTTCCAGGTCTTGGATTCTAGGCTCTGGCTGATCTCGCTCGTTGTAGTCTTCTTCGACCCAAGTAGCCAGAGAGCTGTGGCTCTGTTTCCACGTTTCGGTACATATTACACCAAGTGGTGTGTACGACGCTCCCTGGGACAGCCCATTCGGGTCAGCTGTACGCTCGAGTAGGATTTGAGCTGTCTGGAGATGCGCTTCGGAAGCTGCTGCAATAAGAGCTCTGTCCGCGACATGCTGATAGTGCCAGGCATGGGGTCTCGAGAGCATCATTCGAACGATGTCGTGATGACCCTTTCTCGCCGCTTCCACGAGAGCAGGCTCCATTGCCGCAGACGAAGAAACTTGACTATCCAGACCATCAGAGTTGATGTCAGCGTCGAGATCGAGTAGCATCTCACACAAATCCATGTTGCCAGCCCTCGCTGCTTCTCGTAGAGCAGCGTGGTGCCAACCGCCCTCAAAGATCTCTTCAACCCTCTCTTCCAATAGAACCAGCAGGCTGTCAGCCTTCCCAGTAGCAGCAGCTAAGACGACAGCGATCCCAAATGATGGCCCACGGGCAAAGTCGCTTGTAGAGTGGGCGAGCAGCATCTCCACGATCCGGCGGCTCTTTCGCTCAAAAGCACAATGGAGCATACCCCAAGGAGAATCTTCGCCAGGCTTCGTGATATTGACGTCTGCCCCTTGCTCTAGCAGACTTTGAACCACATTGATATGACGACCCCAGATAGCTTCATACAGCGGAGGCCCGTTCGAGCTCTTTCTCCCATCAACGTCCGCTCCCGCATCCAAGAGCGTATTAACCATGTTCAGAAACCCCATGGAGGCCGCCCGCTGGAGAGGTGGTCCGTAAGGTCCGTTGTCGTCATTTACGTCTGCGCCGTGCTTGAGCATCTTCTTCACAGTAGAGCCGTCATTCCGGCTCACAGCCAAGTTGAATGCGCTTTCCTTCAGGTCCTTGATGGCGGTGCGCGCTAGGTGTGGTGGATGTATCCCACCAATATTGGCATTTGCCCCTGCTTCGAGGAGCAGATCTACTACGTTTTCGTGGTCGTTCAACACTGCCATGTACAGAGGCATACCCTTGGCGTCATCAACGCCATCGACCTGAGCGCCATGATCCAGAAGAAGTCTCACAACTGCTGTAAAGCCTCCTGCCGCAGCTGCTTGCAGTGGGCTTCCCACTGCGCCTCCTTTGGCATCTATCGTGACCCCCTGCTTGCAAAGTAGCCCCACCACATCAAGATGGCCACATTGCGAAGCAAGCGTCAACGCCGTGTCCCCGGACGAGCAGGATATCTCGGCATCTGTGTCCTCTCGCTCGAGAAGTGTTTCCACAACGGAACCCAAGCCCTGGTAGGCAGCCATGTGCAAACCTCCATACCCACCGGGTGCGTGGGGCTGATGCTTCCAGAATTGCGATGTCCAGGTCAGGAAGATTTCCCTGTCTTCATTATACAGCTCCAGCAGGCCCGCCGCATCAGCACTCAAGTCGCTACCAGTGTCGCGAGCATGCTGGCCGAGGTGTTGAGAGGCATAGTCGAATAGCACGCCGCTCGTGGCGAGCCGTAGGTCATTGGCGTCAGTCTCGGGGAGGAGCAGAGACTTTACGCAAGCCAATGTCATAGCCTCATTGGCCCCCTTCTGGTCGACGCGCCATGACCGTGCTGCTTCGGTATTAAGGAGAAAGTCAACCGCCGACTCGTGTACGAAGTGCACTCGCGACCCGGATATCCGCAGTAGTGGGCTAAGGTCATGCACCAGCTTTCGCAGACTCGCCTCCTCCCATCTGGCGGCTTGGA
This sequence comes from Sphaceloma murrayae, assembly GCA_002895985.1. Taxonomy (NCBI): domain Eukaryota; kingdom Fungi; phylum Ascomycota; class Dothideomycetes; order Myriangiales; family Elsinoaceae; genus Sphaceloma; species Sphaceloma murrayae. The sequence continues at coordinate 33,354 of NKHZ01000010.1, read as the reverse complement.
CACATTTTGGGTCTTGGATTAGTGACAGACCAAGTATGGCACCTGTCTCCTCGATGGTAAGCGTACGTCGGGCCGCTACTAGGATCTGCAGGAGCTTTTGCACCGCAGCCCGCTCCGCGGTGATGCTGTCCAAGGCTCGCCGGTATGCTTCATCGACATTGATCGGGACGTCCGTCGATATGTCAGAAAGTGCTCTGGCTAGGTATACCCACAAATGCGTCCGCTCCTGCGATCCCTCATAGCCGTTGTGCGTCTTCGCACTTGCATCTGCTACCTCCTTGAGCAGCTTGCCAGCTAGGAAGGCGGCGTCACGAAGCAGTGGCCCGGTGGCTTCAATCCTGAAGACCTGCGTCTCCAACTTTTTGCACCTGTCATCGAGCTCGGCGCCAGGTCTTTGAGTGACCAGAATCTTCAGCTTGGATCGCCGCTCTCGTTGCAGCTTGTGCATCAGCCTCCAAAGTAGCTTTTGGCCCTCAATATCGCACTCGTCCAGTCCGTCCAAGACTAGCAGCATCGGCTGTTGTGCATTCTCATTCGCAGAGCAGAGTGTCCTCCACAACAGTGCTGCGTCCCCGCTGGCGTCATCGTGCTGTCTCTGCTTGTTGGCCACAAACAAGGACACTATGTTAGGCAGAGAGCTCGAGAGCTGATGTAGCACAGCCTTGAGTGCCGTTGATAGTTGATCCTTCTCGTCGTCACGCTTGGAGAAGGAAAAATGACACGTCGTCACGCGTGACTCGTTCGCCTGCTCTCTGTCTATAATTGAGCGCGCAAGCACAGTCTTGCCCAGTCCTGGCTCGGCTGTGACCAAGAGTAGCGCCGAGCCTGGAGAGGTCAAGAAATGTTGGTAGTCGGGTCTATCAAAGAGCCATTCGCAGGTTCCTGGTGCTGCTGGTGAGGTGCTACAGGCCTTGCAAGTCTCATGGCTCAAAGAACTTCCGAGTAAGGGCTGGACCTTGTCACTCGACTCGGTCTTTAGCCGGCTGTCGAGGTTCTCCATCACATGATTCCAGAGTTTGAGCCGTCCCTCAGCTGTACTTGATTCTGCCATATCGGCGGTGCATGCATGGTAAGAGGGCACCGGTCAGCAAAGACCTGAAGCGCTCTATTTACACTTGCCTGAATTCATGTGGCGGCGCCACAACGTATTCTATACTAGATCAAGCCTACCTCGGCCGTAAGAGACTGCACAGTCTCCACAGTTGCTCAAACGCTCCCACATTTCGAATGCTTTTTGCGAAAGCTTATATACCAATTACCCAAGCAAGATGAATTGCAGGTCGCAGGCAAGGTAGACCTCACGCGGGTCAATTTCATTTACAAGTTTTGGCTAACCGTAATTCCTCAGTTAATAGGAGGTTGTACGGGTCAGTTACGGTTACAAGTTCTGGGTGACCGTAACTGTACGATTTACTAGAGGTCACACGGGTAGTTTCGATTGCAAGCTCTGGCCAACCGTAGCTGGGAAGCGAAAACGTCATTGACCCCCTAATGCACCAGACCCCCTAATGCACCACGGAAATCGTAGTTTGAACTTGAATTAGCGATTTTTTAATCACTCTACGCTAGTCCGTCTTCTGAAATAGATTCTATATAAACTTTATGCTCTTCTTCTACCTCTATAGGTTTAGGCGGCGTAGAGGCTCGCTGTTTACCCTTTTTTACGACGCTTCAAAGCTAACTTATCGTTATGTCAAATTAGCTTCACGAAAGATTGACGGATGATATTAACTTGCGAATTTATGTTTAAAATCGTCGATGACTTGTTATTATCGCGTTATTTGAGAAGGATAGCCACGAAACTGACACAGAGAAATCCAAGGGCCTGGTGCGTTAGGAGGTCTAGTGCGTTAGGCGGTCTGGTGCGTTAGGCGGTCTGGTGCGTTAGGCGGTCCGTGACGTTATGACAAGCGTATCCAACAAGCGGCCCCTTATCTCCATCATATTAGGATAGAACGGAGTACAAGAATCAATCGGTAGTAGATATATGCCAGACCCGTGAGAAACCGTTTCCTAATCTGACACAGTCTTGAGGAGGGACCATCTGACGAACATTGCTTGCAAAGGGGTGGGGAACAAACGTGGATGTGGAGAGAGGCGGTGAGGTCATATAGCAGAAACTTGTAACTGAAGATGACCCTTCGAAACTGACCCTTATTACCTCCAAAATGACCTAACTGTAACTAAGATTACAGTTCTGATGGGTGGCAGACTGAAAACCCGGGAAGTTCTTTATTCAATTCTCGTCGGTCATATATAGAAGACTCACTAAACACCGGGCTCAACCGGACTGTCTAAAACCTACTTGCTGTGTAAGATCTCACTAGGCCTAACACAGCGGTTATTTTTTTCACAGTCCGGTCAAGGACTGTGCCTAAGGGGCTAGCCTAATTAAGACTGGATGCTAAGAATACCAAGGGGCCGCCCCGGGTTTTCGGTTCGCCACTTAGTAGATGGGTAACCGTGACTATAACGTCGCGGACCCCCTAATGCACTAGACCCCTTAATGCACTACGGAAATCGTACTTTAGACTTCGAATAATTGATAACTTGATTAATCTATGCTAGTTCGTCTTCTAAATCGGATAGTATATAGATCTCCTATTCCTCTTCTCCTTCTATAGGTATAGGGGGCGTAGAAACTCGTTCTTTACCCTTTTTACGACGCTTATTAGCTGTCGTTATTTTAGTCTTACGAAGGACTTCTACTATCTCCTATAAACACGAACTTGCCCTTAATAGCTATCTATTTACCTATCTTACGGTTCTTCTATATCTCTAGTAGCTAACGTTATTATTTGTTTTCGCGCTGGAGTAGTATATTCTCTATAGTCGTCGATTCGAAACGTAATGTCATTTTAGAGATATATCGCTTAACTAGTGTTTATATCGACAAGAACGTAATAATATCGTTTAATACTTAATTTGCTGTCCGTAAGAGTATACCTAATAGTAGTAATAAGCCTAGAAGCGATAGATTATAGATTAGATGCTCTTAAATAGGCGTAGATAGCCGATTACGTAATTATAGTATAAGTTTCGAAAGGACAGTTGCTAGGCTTAGTAGTAACGTCTTTCGACCCCTAATGCACCAGGACCCCTAATGCACCAGACCCTTGAAATTTATCGTGTCAGTTTCGTGACTATCCTTCTTAAATAACGCGACAACATTAAGATATCGACGATTCTTAATATATATTTACAAGCTAATCTAAACGCTGCTATCTAGGCCTATCGTGGCAATGAATATCTATCAATTCGTAGTGCTGCCGACGCGTTTAAGATTCTATACTATACGCTCCGTTATCGATTAAACGGCCGAAAACCACGAAGAACTGCGAACGAGTAGAACCAGCTACTATCAGCTGCCGAAGAATCGACTCTCGTTAGATATCTACTTAAGCTCGCCGAGCTTAGATGTCCTGCTACGCTATCGTTCGCGATAGAGCTTGCTATCGAGATAATTTATTACCGAAGCTAGATCTATAATAACAACCTTCTAACGATATTATTACGACCGATTAGCTATGCCTGGCTTAAAAGGCTACGTATACGACATCTAGAGCTTCGAACGGTTTAGTTACAGCAATTAGAAGCTTCTCGGTTTAAAGCTGCGACCTATAAGACCGTTTAACCGTTCTTTAACGCGTTAACTAAGCTATGTCTCTAACATCAATACTAACCTTATAACATCTATAACATAGACGAAATCGGTGTAGCTATCGGAATGACGCAATTAACACGTGTTCTAGTAGGCTCTAATTAGATCTAGACATTAACAAAGGCAAACAAACGTATATCTAGCCGTCAAGAGTAGATATCAATCGTAGAGTGCATCCGTAGCGATGGATTAGCTTTGCCCCCCCTTATTATTTATAAGGGCGATAAGCTCCAAACGAGCTGGATTCTAGAGCCGTTTCCGGATAGATAGCGTTTCTTAACATCGAATAAAGGCTAGACGACAGACTGCTACGGCTATAAATAGTTAACGACGCTATTCTAGCTAGAAATAGATCGCCACCTACGTTAACGACGTCTTCTCGTTTTAGACGGCCATAGCTCGCATATTACGGCTCGGTTTGCCTTCTTCTACTACGACCATGATATTAATCTAGTCGTGCTTCTACCACATTTATCACATTTCCTCTAACCGCTCGATGTCGGCGTATTTTCGCCACTTAAGACGGCTCTATTACGTGATATCGATTAGATTAACCGTCTAGATATAGGCCGAATCCTACGCCGTTAGTAGATCCAAGCTTACGCCGACGCGAGGGCCTGTATTCTAACGGTTTTAAACGTTAAAGCCGGCTTCTTATATACTAGACTCTTACTATTTAGTCTAGTAACCGTCCTGTCGAAAATCACGCTACAATTACGTGATCGGCTATCTACGCCTATCTAGGAGCATCTAATCTACGATTTATCGCTTCTAGGCTTATTACCACCATTAGGTACGCTCGTACGGACGGTAAATTAAGCGTTAAACGACGTGATTACGTCGTCGTCGATACAAACACCGGTTAAACGATATATCTCGAAAATGACATCACGTTTCGAATCGACGACTATAGAGAATATACTACTACGGCGGGAAAACGAGCAATAGCGGTAGCTTCTAGAGATACGGAAGAACTGTAAGACAGGCAAGCGGATAGCCGTTAAGGGGAAGTTCGTATATAGTTCGCAGGAGATAGTAGAAGTTCTTCGTGAAGCTAAAATAACGACAGCTAACAAGCGTCGTAAAAAGGACAAAGAACGAGCTTCTACACCCCCTATACCTATAGAGGTAGAAGAGGAATAGGAGATCTATCTACTATCCGATTTAGAAGACGAACTAGTATAGATTAATCAAGTTATTAATTATTCGATATTTAAAGTATGATTTTCGTGGTGCATTAGGGGTCCTGGTGTATTAGGGGTCGAAAGACGTTAGAATTCTAGTATGCAACAAGCTAGCTTTAACGTTAGAAACCGTCTAAGTATAGGCCCTTATGTCGGCATAAGCTTATATCTATTAATAGCGTAGGATTCGGCCTATATCTAAATAATTAATTTAATCGATATTATAAAATAGAGCTGTCTTAAATAGCGAAAATACACCGATATCGAGGGGTTAAAGGAAATATATTAAATGTAGTAGAAATACGACTATATTAATAGCGTGCTTATAATAGAAGAAGGCGAACCGAGCTATAATATATAAGCTATAGCCGTCTAGAATAAGTAGACGTCGTTAGTAGGGGTTTCGATCTGTTTTAGGCTAGAATAACGTTATTAACTACTTATAGCTATAGTAGTCTATCGTCTAGCCCTTATAAGATGTTAAGAAACGCTATCTATCTAGAAACAGCTCCGGAATCTAGCTTGTTAAGAGGTTATCGCCCTTATAAATAACGAAGGGGGGGTAAAGCTGATCTATCACCGTAGACATACTCTACGATTGATATCCACTCCTGCCGGCTAGATACTTGCGATAGCTACACCGATTTCGTCCATGTTATAGACATCACAAGGTTAGTATTAATGGTAGAGATGTAGCGTAGTTAAGGCGTCGAAGAACAGTCAAACGGTTTCATAGGTCGCAGCTTTAAACCGAGAAGCTTTTAATTTACGTAACAAAACCGTACGAAGCTCTAGATATCGTTTATATAGCCTTTCAAGCTAGCTATAACTAATTAGCTATAATAGTGTTGTTAGGAGTATGTTATCACGAATCCAAGTATAGTAATAAATTATCTCGATAGCAAGCTCTAATACGAACGATAGTATAGTAGGACATCTAAGCTCGGCGAGCTTAAGTAGATATCTAACGAGAGTCGATTCTTTAGCTGCTAATAGTAGCTAGTTCTACTCGTTCGTAGTTCCTTATAGTTTCTAGCTATTTAATCGGTAATAGAGCGTATAATACAGAATCTTAAACGCGTCGGCAGCGCTTCGAATTAATAGATATTTATTACTATAATAGGCCTCGATAGTAGTATTTAGATTAGCTTATAAATATATGTTTAGAATTATCAATATCTTAGTATTATCGCGTTATTTAAGAAGGATAGTCACGAAACTAACACAATAAATTTTAAGGGTCTGGTGCCTTAGGGGGTCCGTGACGTTACGGTTATCCAAAACTTGGAACCAAAACTGATCTATATAACCTCTACATCTGACTATGGAAATAAAAAACCGCTATATAAGCTCTATTTCTTACCACTCTTTGGTTCCGATTGTAGATAGAATATATTCTATAGATGACTCCTTACTATCTCTTGCCCACTCTCGTCGATGAGACTCCTCCATCTTGGTAGTGACATCCAATAATGCAAGAACTTGCCAATCAATTCCTCGTCTACCTCAACACCATCTCTTAGCGCACTGCAACACCTTCCGCTTTCTCTTGTATCAAGCCAAAAATTCTCCTCGTCAACTCCGCCCTTCTCGTACCGACCCCTGTAGAATTCCAACAGCCTCCACGTTGGATTGCGCACCGGATCTGGATATGCTGCTAATATCTCACACCATCTTTCCCTCTCGACAGCCTCGAACTGCAGGCCATGTCTCCTGAGCGCGGGCAGAAACTCCTCATCCCAACTCATCCCCTTTGCATTAGAAACATGCCAAACCCTCGCCTCGGCCGTCTTCTCCCTTTCCCGCAGCGCCAATTGCACAATACCATCCCCCGCCACGTCCATCGGCAACCAGTAATTAATCTCCCTGGTGAGTGGTAGTGCCCCCACCGACAGTGCCGACTGCACTGTCATGGGGAACACCTCTTTGAAATTCCACACGCCGTCCCTCCTGTCGCCGCAGATCTGTCCTGTGCGCAGGACGCGCACATCTACCTGCCCGTTCGTGGAGTGTGAAGCGGCATCGCAGAGCGCCTCGGCAACCCACTTGGAGTATCCGTAGCCTATCCTCCCGGCCCAGGAGATGGGGTGGCGTTTCTCGAGGATCGGACCTTTGGGGGCGCGGAAGACGGAGGCGACGGAGGAGATGAAATTGAAGGTGGGTTTGGGGGACGTTGGGCTGGTGATGGCAAAGTTCAGAAGGGATGCGGTCGCAGCGATGTGGGACTCGAAAGCGGAGAGGGGGAGGTTGAAGTTCACGATCCAGGCGCCGTGGATGATGGTGGTGACTTGTTGGTGGAGAGTGGTGTAGAGGTCGCCAGGGAGGGAGAGTTGCGCGTCAGACAGAGAAGAGGGGATCGCCGTGATTTTCGTCCAGGCTTCGGGGGGAAGGGACAGGCGGGCGGCGCGGAGGGCTTGGGGGAGGCGGGAGACGGCGCCAGCGTGGGTAGGGGCACGGACCAAGGCGTAGATGTGGGAAACAGAAGGGGAGACGGCGAGATGGTAGAGAATGTGTCGGCCGATGGAGCCAGTGGCGCCGGTCAGGAGAACGATATGGCCTTTACTGGTGCGAGGCATGGTCCTAGGAGCGAGGGGTGGAAAGCGAGTATATTTGGTGACGAGTGCGAGAGCCTCTGCCTCTAGGGCATCTTCAGAGGGAGGGTGCATTCTCATGGGATGATTGAGGTATGAAGTGACTACTAGTGTGAAGTAAATTCAGGGGGTGGATGAGAGGACAATATTGAATGTTCTACAAAGGTACTGCACTTACTCTTGCTGCGGCAGTGGGCAGTGATATCTTGACACTCGGGATTCGGTCGACCTCTCCTGAAACCTTCACACGATATCATACTGCAGGACAGTCTTGGGTCTACATGGCTACTTGCTTGTCGCCCCGATGCGCCTCTGGGAACAAAGGGCTACTCTACGCTCTACGCACGGATAAGCCCCACCACATATACAGGCATAGTCAAACATCGGTAATGCTATCGGCGGCGCACTGATCTGGCATGCGTTACTGTAGAGTCATGAAGTATAGAACGTGAAGCCGGGGGACGATGAAGCCGGTGGACCACCGGGACCTCTGTATCATCACCTTCTCCACTCGCGCTACATGACTATGTTCAGAGAACTACGAGTGGTCTGATTCGCGACACATGTCGACATATGTCATCTGCATTTAGTAGTCCCGCTGTCAAGGCCACCACCCACTTTAAATGCATGTCGAGCTGATCAACGAACGAACCCTGCCGAGTACCGAGCCGCCATTGTAGGGTTTCGGGAACTTCAAACAGATCCCGGACCACAGATCTTAGCTCATCACGGTAGTTGGCGGAACGGATAGCACAATCATTTTGAAAGGTCTTCAGATAAGGTCACTGCATCTCGGTGCAGGGAATCGAGAGCCATACGTTTTCAATCACGAACGTCTTCCATTTGCCGGATGTGGTCTAGTGGATGGTAGCCAACTTCTGGGGTACTCTAAGTAATCTCCTAGAGCGGAGCTTGCCTCGAAGGCAGAGTCTGCGCCATCTCGCGAATGTGTGTCGGCCAGACGTTCTGCAATGTATTGATGTAATTGGCGAATGCTGGGGAGGATGTGTCGTTCAGCGCACGGAAGAACCAGTCATCTGTCTCACCAGACTGGACACGGAGTTTACTCTGAATCGAATGTCAGCTTTTGACGGACGAGTTCGCTGCCATAGTAGACTTACCCAACTGGAGACGGGGTCGATAAAGAATTGGAATACCTGACGGCGCTCATCCGAATACATATTTAGGACAGCATCTGAGGGCTTTCCCTCTCTTAGCGTGAGTATGAGTGCGTCGCTCAAAGATACTGCATCCAGCAAGCAATTGGAAAGACCCAGGCCTCCAATGACCTTCTGTTGTCAGCGGACTCGCATCGGAGAGCATGTTAAGACCCACATTGTTGAGATGCGCTGCATCTCCAAGCAGCAGACATCGGCCGCGCTTGAGCGTAGCGGCTAGTCGCTGGTGAATTGTGTAAGGGCTGATCCGATCGATCTTCCATGATATTGGGCGAGGCCCTACCCAAACCCGGTCATACATGGCCGAGACATACTCATCGGATGTGAAGTGTTCAATAGGGTTTGTCTTCAGCTCTTCCGGATCAACAGCAAAGGTGACCCTCCATTTAGAGATCTCTCCGGGAACAGGTGGTGATAGTGGCGAGAGGATGACATACTGAGTGTTATGCATCAGAAGGGTGGTATTTTTCGGGCCCCCCTCGTTGTTTGGGAGCCAGACATCAGTAGCGATTAGCTTCTCCGGCCATGTGTGCCCAGGAAACGGGACTTGCAGCAAAGCACGAGTCTTTGATCGTCCGCCATCAGCCCCAACTAGATATGACCCTGTATATTCCTCCTTGGTGTCCGACAAGGCGTGTCTCACTGTGATACGTATCCCGACCGAGTCTGCACTTGGACCGTCCAGAATGTCAATCAATTCTTTGTTGAAGTGAACTTGGACATGTTGGGTCTCCAGTGCCTTCTTGAGCAGGACGTTGGCAAGATCCACTTGCGGCATGTTCAGCATGCTCATGTGGGGTGGATCAACTGGAGGACCATAGGCATCAACTTTTGGATCAAAGGCCGGCTCCTCGGGGAAATTGGCTACCAGCTGCCCTGGTATCTTCCCACCCTTTCCATCAGATACAGGAGGTAGCCTGATATCCAGACCGGTGGTACGAAAGCCGCCACCCGTGATGATATCGCTCCAGATACCAGCGTCTCGAAGTGCGAATTGGACCTGCGGATAGTACATGCATGCCCGGGGTAGTTGGCTGATCCCACTCTCCTTTTCAAGGACAGTCGTTGTGATTCCCGCTTGACCAAGTCGGAGGGCTGCAAAGAGACCAACTGGCCCTGCACCGACTATGATGACTTCTGCTGCCCGTTGCATGTTGGGTCTATTCAACAATGCCGCTCTGTTATTAACGAAAGAGATATCAACGAAAGAGTCTTGGGAGATTCTATAATCCTTGCTTCCTGACAAGAGAAGTAGAGCTGTGGTGCTGTTTTATGATAACATGGCTAAAGCCGATGAGCGTCCATGGACCCGGAGTCCCACCTCAGGTTCAGTCCGGCATCATTCGTTATTCAAATCGGCAAGAGTACCTGACATAGCGTGCTCGTCATCCTGTCCAGGGATGTGGACAGAGCATCTTATGCGGGCCGATCATGGTGAGGTATGGATAGAAGCTTGCCAAGACATGAGATTGAGGACACTTGCATGGCGGTCGTATGGCCATGACCCGAGTGCCGCGAGAGGCAATCCGCTGGAGAAATTCTATGCCATGCAATAATGATCATCGGCATGAGACGACATACCTCTAGGATCAGTAGGATCCCTCAAGCCCGAGTCGGACATTCTCATTCGAAGCAACCCCGTCTACATGCTTTCCCGATGGACACCACTCAGCCCTTGGCTCGGCGATGTGAGGTCCCGAGATGAAGCGTCGGTGAGGCAGAGCTCATAGTGCTCACAAGTCATATCGCCCGTCCAATGTAATTCCCAGCGCATCGGTGAGCCAAGCGTTGTGAACAACTCTGTGGGATCGAGAAATCAGCCAGGGATTGTGGTCCCGATGTGGAGGTCAAACAAAGGGCGGATGAAGACACGATGCTAGCTTCAAGAGCAGTATTCAGGTCAAGGGGCGAAGGATGAGGTCCACTGAGGTGCATCAAGGTGTTCTTCGCAAGATCATCAGACCTCCATAGCCGAGGTTACGGGTGACGGACAGCTCTGTACAGTGAGCAACCTTGGAAGGTATTGTATCATTATGTTGTCTCTTCCCAATTTACGACATGGTGAGAAAGACCTTATCGTACATACCAGTCTTTATTGAACACATCATGACATTCTTGCGGCATTGTGTACACGCCTTGTACATACACCAAGCTTCAATTGCCTGTCATATTGCAGTGTACCCCGAACCTGTACTTCGGGATATCCATGGTACCACATTGCGGTTCCTGCTACGATCCTTCGCACAGCCGAACATGTTCGACGTGTTTCAAGGGTCAGAAACACACTCTTCGGCGTGGGATGGACCGCTTGAGAAAGCCCTAATGCATGATTAAGGCGTCTGCCGACCCGTCCCCTGCATCCTAATCAAGTATCTGCCTGCCAAATATGCTGTTGTGGGGCCTCTCCAATGCCCAATTCGACGATCGCCTTCGCCGCAACACTGGGACTAGAATCGGCATATTCAGCTCGGAGGAGAAGAAGCGAAGACGTCCGATTCGGGTCAGTCAGGATAGGTGCGGCGGGGCATGCCATGATCAGTCACGCATGGCGGCTCTTATCATCGATGACTACGTCCGCGACATGTGCTTTAGCCACTTAGCAATGCTTGCCAGTCCGGACGTACAACGCTTTCAACAGCTCTTTCCCAGCAGCTGTACCGCGTGCATTCGGCCGAGCTCTTCCATGCCATGGGATCAGACTTCGGCAGCCCGAGGAATCACACACTTCCTGGTATCTTGTCAAAAGATACTATGGGTCCAAAGCCGCTGCAAGGGCTTGCGTACCTGGAGCGGAACTTGGAAGAACCAGCACTACCTTCTCCAACGGATCAGCATGCTTGGGAGTGGTCCAAAGATCCTCATAACCCTTACAACTGGCCACGATGGAAGAAGCACCTCCAATGTGCTACCGTCTCTATACTAGGCTTCACCTGGTACGTTTCTCCTACGAGCCAAAACATGGTGTGCTCATCGATATAGCTCAGTCGGGACGTCGATCATAAGCCCGGCTCGCTCCCAACTTGTCGACACCTTTGGCATCTCTGGAACCGCGGCTTTTCTCCCTCTGTCCCTATATGTACTGGCCTTGGGTCTGGGACCTATCGTCGGTGGACCGCTTTCGGAGACTGCAGGGAGGCAAGCAGTGCATACCGTTGCGGTCATTTGTGGAGGCCTCTTCTCTTTGGGTGCTGGTCTCGCCACTAGCTTCGTCGGACTGTGCGTCATGCGATTCCTCTCCGGCTTCTTCTGGGGTCCGATACTGGCTGTGGGCTCTGGTGTGATAGGCGAGATATACGCACCGGTGGACCGTGGTCTTCCAACGACCATCTTCATCCTGAGCCCGTTCCTCGGGCCAGGACTAGGGTGAGTACTTCTCAAGCCGACTCGAACGATGACTTATACGTCCCAGTCCTGTGTTGGGCGTCTTCCTTGTCGACGGTAAGGACTGGCGATGGACCCAGTTCACGTTGGCAATCTTTGCCGCCTTCTGCGTTTTCTTCCTGCCCTATCCTGGCGAAAGCTACCATCCGGTCCTCATACGGCGCCGCATGAAAGCTCTTGGCATGGAACCCCCACCGCGACCGCCCGCAACAGAACTCACGAAGCGGTTCCTGATGGTTGGCCTACTCCGTCCGCTCACCATGATGTTCCTCGAGCCAGTGGTGGCATACCTCTGTCTATACATAGCTTGCACGTTCGGTACACTTTTCATGTTCTTCGGTGCCTTCTTTTACGTTTTCCAGACGACGTACGACTTCACACCTATCCAGTGCGGTCTTGTCTTTTTCGGCATCGCCTTCGGATGTCTTGTCGGCTGCGCGACCATGTTGATATGCGACAAGCTGATCTACCAGCCTCGCGCCCGGAGTTTTGTGAACCTACCGATTCCGCCGGAGCTCAGGCTCTATCCTGCTATGTTCAGCAGCTTTGGCATCCCGATAAGTCTGTTCTGGTTTGCGTGGTCAGCGAGGGCTGATGTCAATCCGGCCGTCCCCATCATTGCAATCGTCATCTTCGGCTGGAGCAATATCACATTGACGATCAGCTCGATTCAGTATCTCGGTGACACCTACCATCCAAGCGTTGTAGCTAGTGCAGCAGCGGCCAATGGTCTTGCGAGGTACGGCTTTGCTGCTGCATTCCCGCTTTTCTCCTTCTTGAGTGAGTATCGCTTTGGTGCCAGACGCAAGCTTGCGTTCTGCTGACCCCGAACACAGTGTATGAAGCATTGGGGACCGGGTGGGCGACGAGTGTCCTTGGCTTTGTCACTCTTGCTCTATGTCCAGGACCATGGCTGCTCTTCAAGCATGGAGAGAAGATTCGAGCGAGGAGTAAATATCAGACTCAATGATAGAAGAGTTCGACCATGTGATCTCGGAACGATAGCTATCAAACAACAATGAGCTTTTCCGCCGTTCCCAAGAATTGTACTTCAATGTTGTGTCGCTTGAAGTGGACGACCGGCCGCGACGACCGAACGCTCTCTCTGTTGGTGCGCACAAATTGGAGCCGTCTCCCGGCCAGTGTCATGTTTTTGATAAGGTATATATATTGCATAAATATCGTCGTTGTCAGATACGGCCATAGACAGTTGAAAACAAGGCATCCCGTCAGATCTGCCATATTTAAGCAACTGATCGCCTAGTTAGTATTGCGGTGGGTGACCACGTGAGAATCCTAGGTGCTGTATCTTTTTGGTTTATTTTTGTTTGGCGGGATCGACTTCCCCGAAAACGCTGCTCACTGCTATGCGACCTCCCATAACTTGTCACCAATGCTGTCGGCAGGCAAGTCGATGTGTGGGTTATTGAAAACTTGTTTCTTTTTTTTTTCTTTGTAGCAAATGTAGTTTTTATTATCCACAGCTCACAACCCGACTTCGGGAATCTGTCACACCTCAGGAGGTCAAAGGACGAGAGCATTTCGCGAGATATGATGCATGGGGTAAGGTTGCGACCGTCCACCCCTGTGCTGAGGCTCACAACGCATGCATAGTGTGGATACATCCATGCCTGACCCTTTTGCTTCGGACAGACGACACGTCCCACCGGACGGACTAGAACATGTTTATGTCTATGGCCGGTCGATAGGAACTGTAATTAATCTCCCTGTTGAACGGCAACTAGGGGTCGATCTCGTCACCGGACATCTGGTCTCTTGTCAAGACTAGCCTAATTAGGCAGCTTATAACCAAGGGGCAGTCATATATCACACCACCTCTCCACCGTCTCAAGTACAATTGATCTGATAAATCATGGCTCCTGAAAAAAATGGATCACAAACATCGCGAAGCTAAGCAAATCGTAATTGTAGGTCAGTCTCTGACACTCTGGACGTGAAACTCTTCCTCACGCCACGGGGGTGACGGCGTCATAGGCTGCGCCGCAGGCTACTACCTCTCCCACCATCCGCATTTCCGCCCCGTTCTTGACAGCATCACGCTTGTCGAAGCTACACGCATTGCCGGCGGTGCTTCCGGCAAAGCAGCGGGTTGTCTAGCTGCTTGGGCTGATCCCCCTTGTCTGGCGCGTGAGAGCTTCCACCTGCTTGCCGAACTTGCAACAGCGCACGGTGGGGAGCAGCTATGGGGCTATAGGCCGATCAACGCGGTAGACTGTGATGCTGTGAGAGTCCATGTTGGCGATGCTGATGAGCGAACCGAGCCCCAATCAGAGGCGGACTGGGTCGCTGTTGAGAGGTTGAAGTGGTACAAGCCGCCTGGTGAAACGGCGCAGGTACACCCCTATCTCTTCACCACCAGTCTGGCTAGATTGGCGCAGGAGAGCGGCGTAAAGATCATAGTCGGAAAGGCGGAAAAGGTAAATGTTTGCGTGCAGGGACGGAAGGTGCACTCGGTCCGTGTCCAAAGCACACTGAAAGCAGAGATCGATGACGTGCCAGCTACAAATGTGATTGTGGCTGCTGGACCATGGACAGGCAAACTCCTGCCAGGAGTGCCCGTTGGAGGTGAGAAGAGCCATTCTGTAATCATCCAGCCACCGAAACCCATATCCCCGACGATCTTATTCTTCGATCCTGGCAATCTGAACGAAGATGGCGACAATCAATTAGAGATTTACCCCAGGCCGGATGGCACCGTTTACCTCAGCGGACAAACAGACTATGGCCTTCCCTTGCCGAGTAGTACCATGGAGGTACAGCCGGATCTTGAACGCTGCAGGAAGCTATTGGCCAATGTCGAACTCGTCGCGCCGGAGTTGGGGAGAAGCCGGACAATCACCGAGCAAGCCTGCTTTCGTCCAATCGTGAATATCAAGGGTCGAGATCCTGAGCTGGGTCCTCTCCTGGATCTCACTCCAACCAAGGGACTCATTCTTGCGGCAGGTCACAACCAGTGGGGCATCCAGAACGCTCCCATTACCGGCAAGGTGATCAGTGAACTGGTCTTCGAGGGTCGGTCGGTCAGCGCTGATATCTCCCAATTGAATCCCACGGAGCATTTGAGCTCCCGCTGATGTTCGTCTGGCAAAGGCCAGCCCACAATCAAGTTGTACCAGATATGCACTTCTCCAACCGCTCTCCCACAGCCTCCCTACTTATCCTCCCTCCCATCCAACCAGCTCGTACAATTGACACACCTCTTCGCCCGCTCACTGATGTACTTCCGACAATACCGACATTTGACCTGCCTTTTGACCACCTTGTCCCCACTCGTCCACTCATACCCCTTGGCAATCGCAAACAGACTAATAGCAATGAGGACAAACCTCAACACCTTGTCCAGAAAACTGCCATATGACCAGATCACCGCCCCGTCATCGAGGGCCTGCTTGATGGTATTGTATCGCGGCTGCTGACCCCGACGGTACAGGTCGCCTTTGCGCAGGATGACGAAGCACTCCGGGAGGTTGCGGGAGAGGAAGGGCAGGAGGGAGATGAGGGGGAGGAGGATATCGGAGACGAGGGAATTGGCGACGGCGGTGAAGGAGGCGGCGAAGCTAGTAGGTGTCAACGAGAGATCTGTACGGGGGAGGGCGTGGTAGAAGGGAGGGAGGGGGAAAGTGCTCGGGCGGGGTATGGGCAGGGGCCAGCTCACATCAGACCGACGGCTACTTCGAGGACATTGTCGCGCAGGGCGAAGTTGGAGAAGTTCTCCCAGAAAGAGGAGGCGCGACGGCGGGCGTCGGCTGCAAAGGTATTGAGGCTGTGGCCCTCTTCGTCGTCCGGCGGGAGCTGAGGCATGGTGGGCAAGTGTCGAGTGGTTGATATAGTGGTCGATGTAGACGATAGTGTATTACCTCGAAACTGATATCGACGTTGCAGCTTCTGACGCAGTGATTCGTCTATGGACCGAACGGGACGAAGAGTCGAAACCGGGAATGGCAAGGTAGTAGGGTGAGGTTGGCAAACGCGTGCGTGATCACCTGCACGTCGACAAACGACGTCAGATCTGGGGCACGTCAGATCTGGGGAAACCTACACATGGCTACATGCTATTCCGATACTTGACGTGCAATAATCAATGCGTGCTCAATGCTACAGTCCTAGGTATCTTTTCACTTCGACTACAGTGTCCTCTAGCGTATTCACATCGTCCTCCAACTTTTCGATTCGGATCTTCTGCTGCTGGACGAGCGCTTCTAGCTGTACTACTCGCTCAGCAGTAGCAGCCCCCTCGTCAATTGTCGGTTCTTCTATAACGTCTTTGGCTGTACAGCCAGACTTATTCTGTCTTTTACAAAAAGCACACGCCTTGTCTTTGTCCTTGAATACACGACATACAACTCTATGCTTGTCACACTCTCTGCATGGGTTCAAGGCAGGCCCCCCCTCACTTGTCTCCATAATGCGGCCAGCCGCATCGATCCTGCGTAAGAGCTGGCCTGCGTTCCGCCTGATAGCACTTGTACTGCCTGTAGTATGCTCTTGGACATGATGGTCGAAAGCTTCTTGACTACAGTACCAGAAGTTGGCAGAAATGACAGTCGTGGGCCGGCGAAATCCACTGGTCCTATTAGCATTCGAGCCCTCCCTATGCCAATGCGTATAGCCAGCCGTACCTCTGCAGGTTTCTCATCATGACCCGAAAAGCTTGCCCCCCATTGCCGATAAAGTCGAAAGCCGATGCCTGTAAAGCGAACTGGAGGCATGGAGTGGCTGTAGGGGTAGCGCGGCGCCGGCGGCGAGGAGGGTACAAAGCTGGTCTCGATGGATAGGCGTTATCGATACGAGCCGAAGAGCGTATAGCCATGACCAGTAGAGCTACAAGTATGCCTTCGAACAGATCTCTACTAAAATGAGATCGGCTGCCTTGCTGACGACGATGAGATGTAGAGGGTCATCACATTGATGATCCATACAACATTGTCCGAACTGTGCTCCTTCAGAGTTGCTTGAGCTAAAGGTTTTGGCAAGCTGTAGTTGGACGTATGCGCGTTGTCATTGAGATGATCATTTTTTTTGAGGGTTTTGAGGCTTTGGCCGGTATGAGGCGTGACCGGTCGCTTGTCTGTGATCTACCACGATCGCTCTACCCAGACCATTGCACAGAATGTCAATGTCACTTGAAGACAATATCGGCTGATGCCGGCTACCAAGCGCATCGCTTGTTGTGTACTGATTACCTATTCTGTCGTCTAAAAATGTCTGCAGCTTCAATACACGCCCCCCTGTTTATCTAAAGCCATGCAAACATGGCCCCGAGTCCCAGTGCAGCAGCAATCAATGCCCCTCCACTCGCGGCACCAACACTCCTCACCGCAGCGCCCGTCTTGTTCGCGTTTGCACTTCCGTTCACCGCCGCCGTGCTTCCTAGCCCACCGGGCAAGTTCTGATACCCAAATGTCAGATTCTGAGCTACACTCGTGTTGTAGCACTGTCCGTTTGCAATGTCCAACTGTGAGAGATCGTCGGCGTTGACAAAGAACATGTACTTGCTCTGCGGGATATCTTCGAAGCCAGAAGTATCGTAGGGGAAACGATTGCCCGAGTCGGTGGCAGATGTGTTCCGGAGGAAGATGCACTGCACTTGATCAGGACGGTCTTTGGCAAGTTGAGGGTAGTCCTTCATAACATCGCTGTTGGTGGTGTCGGCGATGAGGATGAACTTGCGCTGTGGGAACGTCTCGAAGACTTTGTTGAGGAGGAATTTGCGGATGGAGAGGGTGGCCGAGATGTCGCTAAAGTTGAGGGGACGGGTGTCAAAGGAGCCGCCTGGGTAGGTCGAGTAGATGTATTGCATGTATGTTCGGGTGACCTGCTCGGGCGTAGTGGTCAAGTAGTGGAAGTGTAGGTTCGGCACGCTATCGGACCATTTTTTGAAAATGTCCGGCATGTTCTGCCATGGGACGTATGGACGAGCGAAGGAGTTGATCAGACCCTCCTTGGGTTCGTAGATTTTGGTGATACGGAGAATGTCATCGATGTCGCTGATGATGGTCAAACCAGTGTTGGGTACCAGGTAGGCCGTTGAGTTGCCAATCGAGGCACCGCCGACATGAGTGTTGAGTTTCTGAATGGTATCCGTCTCGTTACCCCTCAGCAGACCGTTGCCTTGGATGGGCAGGAATACATCAAAGTCGCCCTGGTCAGTTGTCGGATAGGGGAGAGTGATCTGCTGGGTGCCACCGGTCGCAGGAGAGCCACCACCCCCAGTGCTGTCACCACTGGATCCAGCATTTTGAGCCGGCTCGAGAGAGATTTCCGACACGTTGACGTTGCCTTGCTGTAAGACAAAGATGGATGCAGTCACATTGCGAGCCTGCACCTGCTGGTCCTGAGGTAGGTCATCAATGTCAACGTCAATCAAGAAGACGTTCGCGAGATCGTTGAGCTTCTCAACAGACGTGTTTGGCTGCTTGTAGACATTGCCATGGAAGCGTACGTTCCAACCTTGATCAGTGTAGTTGGCGTAAGGGTCGATGTTCAGCACCTGGGTTGGCAGGGCTCGCACTTGATCATCATCAAGACCAAGTGAGCTCTGCACCTTGTCGCCGGTGGGAAAGTCCTGGAAGAATTGGGGGATGCCTGACGCGACCCATGATGGCAGATCGGATCCGAGGCCAGAGAGAACACCATCGATGCCGCTTCGAATATCGCTCAGAATCTGCCTCCGCTCGAACGTCCTTGTTGCCTCATTGTACACAGGGGAAGGCGTGATTTCCGGCGCGCGAGCTTGTACCTTAGCAGCCCCTGCAGTCGGAGCAGGAGAAGCTGCTGCAAGAGGTGCTGCAGTTGCAACGATTGCGACAGTGTTGAAAGAGACCCTCATCTTGACGATTCACTCAACGTCTGGGCAAGAGGAAGTCAAGACCAAACAAGCCTGAAAGATGCTTGGGGACGAGCGTATGGGTTTCTTGTCATCAGAACCAAGGATGTGCTTAGCGCGTTTCCGCGCCAGATTGCCTAGGCAATATGACGTAGTGGCTTGATTCGCATCCCCCCCCTACAAAGTAGCTCGTGTCGAGTCAGCACCCGTCTTGCCGAAGGGGCGGCTGACACGTAGCGCGGAACAAAAGTCAACACTGCACGTGACTGGTAGTGGACATTTGCCCTGTTCGACTCCTACAAACAAAGTGTACAACTCCGATGCTGTATAATGTTGGGAGTCACTGACAGAGTAGATCAAGCAGGGCACTCGCAGTCTTCATCATGGAATCGCAGACGATAATATCGCTGGGTATAGTACAGTGAGGCTACCGAATACGCCTCCCGCTTGTCCTTCGGGACCGACGGGTGACCCCGGAGAAGGTGGCGAGATCACAGGAGCGACGTCTGATGGATGATCCCTTTGAGAAAGCGCCCGTGCCATGACTACCTCGGGCTTCCTAGCTCTAGGGCTGAACATGTGCCTCAGTCTTTTGAGATATGTCAACGTTGGCGCGTCATCAGATGCTGTAATCTTACACGATACTGAGGAGCGTCGGACCAGAGTCTCAATGTACAAAGATCTTAGGGTGCGGTCTCCGCGTATAGTGGAATGGCGTCGCGCCTTCTCGATCATCCCGAGCCATTCGACGAGCTTGGCGACTGACCCTGGAATGATACTCTACCATCTCCACCGACGTTGGCGTAGCTCGTTTTGGTTGGTGGTATCGGCGTAATGGTCTTTTGCGCAGCCTCCCTTTCCGATGCATCCTCGCTTGCGATTTTCGCATGCTTGGTCTGCTGTACTGCACCCGCCGGAGAATCTGCAATCTCATTGATGTCTCTTGTACTCAGGGACTCGGTGATACTGTTGCCCCGTGCTTGCAGCAAGATATTCGCTGGTCCCTCGAATCGTAGGAACAAACGGTCTCCAAAAATAGATCTCCGAGCCCAGGTTCGTGTGGTAAACAGAAAAGCCGCAAGGAACTTCCAGATCTGCGATTCTCGGACAGTTCGAACGAATCTTGTATCCGGCAGAATGGTGGCCGGACTTGGTATTTGGAACCTCAAGACGGAGGACTTGAACCTATAAGGCTGTGGAGCATTCTGCATGACGCTGTATGCCACGACATTCCTGTGCCCGTCAGTCGACTAATCCGCACGCAGAAGCGTTAATAATTACCCAGGATGCACCACGTACTCCTCCCCGGTCCGCACCATGACCTGATAGATCTGACCCTTGCCAGAAAGACACATTAAACCTCGGCCAGTCACCTTCGTGTTACCCCAGTGAGCCAGGCTCATTTTTGTGTTGATCTGCGGCTTCAGCGACAGTGTGTGTCCCGTCCAAGCCAAGAGTGCGTTCCTCTGTGCAATCATCCAATCCAGACGTCCATCGAGGTGTATGACCGTGAACTGTGTGAGGGGAGACTTTGTCGCTATGAGCGCTGTGAAGGGAGACGTAGACGTGATCTGTACGTGTTAAATACCTAACCTCCAATCGAGCTAATGGATGCGCGCACCTTTTGGTAGAGGAAAGGGATCCCGCCGACAGCCCTGCGAAAGGGTTCCAGCAATGACAGTGTAGAAACGGCCTGCAAATTCTCAGCTCTGCCATCTGACTATACTATGCGATCGTGCTCTTACGTTCTCGGGCTTGCCGTTGAACCCCACGAGCGTGCCCTTTCTGGTGTAGAGATTCTGCGAAGCCGAAACGGATACGGAGAGGAGAGAGGATTGACCACCGAGGACCTCAAAGCGAGCGTCTTGAAGTGATTAGCGATGTTCAGGTGATACGTAGGATCGGCCATACCAGGCGTGGGTTGCGAGGACGTCGGATCTGAGATGTCTATCGTGCCTCCATTCGGCGTAGACGAGGTGGGAGTCGCGTTGATTTGAAGACCACGCCAGCGCTGACCTCGCACCCGAGCGGGTGCTACATGCGGTCTCAGCAGCGCCGGTGCTTGAAGCACGCGATTGCGCATTGCCAAGTTGCCTCACGAATTGTACTGGCTGACTGGCTGTAGATGTAAGGACTGCGGTGCTCGAAAAAGTCGCGGAAGTGAAGCCGCGGCTGCCAAGCCATGTGGATGGGAACTAAAGGTAGCATACGACATGGTACATTGTCGTCCACTGCTAGTCTAATTCAATCTATGAGCTCTTCTTTTCTTTCTTTGTCTTTTCATCATCCGCGACTTCCTCTTCCAGAAACAGCATCTCCTGAGCACTCCAGAGCTCAGAGTACAGCCCGGCACTATCAACAAGCTTCTCGTGTGTCCCCTGCTCTACCATATGTCCATCCCTTAGGACAATGATCACGTCCGAATCGAAGATGGTGCGGAGACGATGTGCCACAAACACACTGGTACGAGCCTTCTCCCTGAGGATACTGTTGATGTTCGTGAGAAGCGCCTGTTCGGTGTGGGTGTCCAGTGCAGATGTCTGGACCGAACGTTAGCAAGGGAACATAAGTTGGCGCACCATTAGACGTACGGCTTCATCGAAGAATAAGAATGGCGGGTCCTTCAACAGTAGCCGTGATACTGCCAACCGTTGCTTTTCGCCCCCTGATATCATCATGCCACGCTCTCCAACCTTGGTCTGATACTTCTCCGGGAAATTCTGAATGATGTCGTGTACTTGTGCTCTTTTCGCCGCTGCTTCGAACTCCCCCTGTGATGCATCCAACCTGCCGTATCTGATGTTGTGCTCTATCGTATCGTTGAAAAGGGGTGTGTCCTGCGGCACCACTCCAATGGCCTTCCGCAGGCTCTCCAATTGTACATCTCTGATATCCTGACCATCAATGAGTATGCGACCCTCTTGCACATCGTAGGATCGGAACAGAAGCCGCAGAATAGTAGATTTTCCACACCCGCTTGGTCCAACGATAGCAACCTTCTTGCCTGCTGGGATAGTAAGGTTGAGGTTCTTCAGAATAGGCCTGTTCTGGTTGTAGCCAAAGGTAACATTTTCAAACTTGATCTCTCCGCCCTTGAATGCTAGAGGCTTGGCATCCGGTTTGTCTTGGATATTGACATGAACCTTTTGCAGATTGAATAGCGTCTCCATATCCAACAGGCTCTGTCGAAGCTCACGGTATACAGATCCCAGGAAGTTGAGAGGTACAGAAAGCTGGAAAACGAGCTGATTGACCATGACAAGATCGCCAACTGTCAAACTCCCCTGTGCAACGCCTTGTGCGGCATAGTACATCATGGCAGTCAGAGCGCTGGAGAAGATCAGATTCTGCCCGCTGTTCAAATATGCCAAAGACGTGGCAACTTTGATCGAGGCTGATTCATAGTCCTTAAGGGCTTTGTCGTATCGTTGCAGCTCGTACTTCTCGTTGTTGAAGTACTTTACAGCTTCGTAGTTGATCAACGAGTCCACCGCGACCGTGGCCCCTCGATTATCGGCAGCATTGGCTTGCTTTCGGAATTTGGTTCTCCATGCGGTGGTTGTGATCGTGAAAGCCGTGTATGCGACCATTGTTGCTGCTGTAATGATCGCAAACTTGAAGCCATACTGATACGTCAAGATGCCACAGACCAACGATATCTCCAGAGCAGTAGGGATGATATGGAACACCATCGATGTCAACAAGAAGCTTATACCCTTAGTACCCCTGTCAATTGCTCTGGTCAATCCACCAGTCTGTCGGGACAGATGAAATGTCAGATCAAGTTTGAGAAGATGATCGAACACACTCGCTGCCACCCTCCTGATGGCTTTCTGCGCGACGCTAGCGAAGATAGCGTTCCTGAACTCCTGGAACACCGCCGCTCCGATCCTGGTCGCGCCATAAGCAAAGATGGTAGCACCTGCAACCGTCATTGCCGTGCCGCCAACAGCCGCAAAGTCGATGTTCATCGAGTCCACGATACTCTTGAAGTAGAATGGCACTTGCACATTGAGCACCTTCGCCCCGATCAACAACGCCACAGATAGCGAGACGCGGAATCGTGTGCCCATGTCGTCCTTCGGCCAGAGATACTTGGCCATATCCTTGATGATGGCCCAGTCGGCTTTCCTCTGCTCCTTGTTCGATACTGTCTGCTCGGACAAAAGCACATCCTTGGCTGGCGTGGCCGCCTTCTCTTTCTGTACCGTCTCAGGTTTTACACTCTCTGGCGGATCGGTCTTTTGCTGTGTTGTGCGCTCCACTGCCCGCGCGCGGGTTTCATCTTTCCTCCATCTTGGGCTTGTCGCGAAAACTCGACGCACTATCGGCGACGAGAACCGGTGTCTAGCCGCCCATGTTGGTGATCTTGTCAAGTGCTGACATGTAGCTCGACCGAGGTGGTGGACGAGCATCTAGATTGCGAGGATTGTGTGCTCATTGGCGCATCTTGCGAGTTTCGATGGACGAGTTGGACAAGATAGGCAAAGCAGAGGATCTGGCAGAGTAATAAGAGTACTGTCACGCCATGTCGCTTCGAGGGCTCACATTTCTTGACTGCCCATCTTCGTGATGAATGATGCGATGTTGCGATTGACCAATCAGGATTGAGCTGCCTATTACCCAAATACATACTGTACTGTACACACATCTACGATGCCTGGGGATTGCGGAAGAAATCAGTCCATGTTGCATCTCCCATCTCTTGCGATATTGAAATTCTGTACTTTTATGATCCAGCAAGGGTCAAGTTTGTCAATGCTGGGCTGACGGACTCCTTGCTCTTCAGCGTCATGACAGCAGCGCTTTGAGCCAGTGACACAAGGCTCTCGAGATATCTCTGCGGATCCTTTGCAAGACCAGCGACAATCGCCCCAAGGAAAGTATCTCCAACACCGTTGACGCTGACAACATCATGCTCTGGCACTACCTCGGATGGACCGAAGAGTCGTACATATAGTCCTCCAACCTTCGTCTGCTCCTCCGATTCATTCCCGCATCGACTGATTATATAAGGGGCGTGCTCGCCGCTACTCAATCTCGGATCACCAGCCGATATGATCTGCGTCAGTAGTACACCCTTCGATCCAAGCTTGGTCAATATGTGTGGAATGAAAGGCAGGAGCTTGATGCTTTGCTGGGGTACTCCTGCATCGACGAGCTCTGGGCTGGTGGCCAGGGACAGTTGAGTACTAGCACCGGAAGATGGTAGGCCGAAAGCATCTATCACCTGCCACCAGTCCTGTCGATCGAAGAATCCCGCTTCGCGAGCTGCGCTGTGCATCGCCGCCAGTTCATAGCTGTTCGGCGTCGCTATGTCAATGGAGGCATCCGGATGTGTATCCAGACGTGTCCTTTCCGGAAGGTCAAAGATCTGCGCAGCCTTTGCTGCGCTTACCGGCTCGTACAAAAGTCGTGCACCTACAGACTTCGATATGTCAATCCAGTTTCCCAACATGTCAGGGCTCCAGTTGGCATCGACGACGATATGAGACGGCCGATGACGTTCCACTTGGGGTTTCCAGACATCGTTGAGGATTTGGCTGGCTTTCGTTCCTCCATGCGTGCCACCTTCTGTCCGGTCATTAAGGATTGCCATGTCAGCCATCGCAATAACCAGATTCTTCTCAGCATCATTTACCGCGACGTACTGTGGAGTCCGGGCTCCTTCGACGGCTCTCACACCAGCCGTATCCATTTTGACATCTTCGAGTGCTAGTCGAGCAGTCGAGCCCGCAGCGTCGTCACCAATTAGACTACAAAGTCGAACAGGTGCACCCAGCAGATGAATGGCCCGGGCAACATTATGTCCGACGCCACCCACTGATTGTGACATGGTGGCTGGATTGGACGTATGCATCACTGGCTGAGTACCTTTATTGCTCGCGAGGGGTTGATAATCACAAGCAAGATCTACGGCCAATGATCCCGCAACAAAGACTGACGGTTTGACGCTGGTCGAAGATTTGGCGGGAGTGCCATCAGGTCGGGTAGACGGGTTTTCATTTGTATGCAGACTCATGCCGCTCGGCTGCTGAATCCCTTTCGATACACCGTCCCGCTTGTAGTTGACCACGCCCGGGCCCTCCATAACACTGGTAAATGATCTCGTCAACCCACTAGAGCAGTCAGCTAAAGCCCTGACGTGTAGCAAGCTCCACTCACTCACGAGTCTCGAGGTCCATGGAGACTCTCCAACTTTGCAAGTTCAACAGCGACCAATGTTCCTCGTTTCGCATTCGATGCGATGAGTGCTCTGTTCGATGTGACGCTTGTCGCACCGGTGATCTCCTTGATTTTGTTAAGGACAAAGGGCGTATTGGCGGCTCCATGGAAGCCCTGATCCGCCGCCTCTTGCACGGCCTGAGCGATAGCTCCATCTATTTGTGATTTTGGCATACTATGCTCCTCTGGGATGGGATTGCCAAAGACAAGGCCGCTCTGGAGGCCAAGTACGCTCTGAGCGTGAATGACTGCCGCGGCTTCGGCCTCGGTCGTCAGTGTCATTGGTGACTTTGAACCACTGTCACGAGTCCAGAAACCAGGAAAGTCGACTTGACCCGTCCGTCCGTCCGCAAAGGTGCCGACAGGAACGCCTTGCGTTTCAAGATACTCAAGAGTACGAGGAATGTCAAGAAAGCTCTTACATCCACTGCTGACAAGTGCTACAGGAGTTCGACCAAGCTCCGTCAGATCGGCAGAGATATCCATGGTGACTTCACCGCCTCTGTGAACGCCGCCCAGTCCACCAGTGGCAAAGACCTTGATACCAGCCATGTGCGCCAAAACCATGGTGCCAGCGATTGTGGTACCCCCATGATAGCGTCGACCTGGGGAGCCTAGTCCACAAACAAAGGCTAGATCCCTTCTTGAGACCTTGCGCGTAGTCTCCTGACCAGCAGATCCGGCGAGCCTGATAAGTTCCTCGGTTTCTAGTCCTACACGAGCGATTCCATCAAGGACAGCGATAGTCGCAGGAACCCCACCATTGGTCCTAACAATGCTCTCGAGGAGTGAGGCAAGGGCGATATTGTCGGGATAGGGGAACCCATGCGTGTAGATGGCCGTCTCGAGCGCTACGACTGGTCGCTTCTCTACCAAAGCCTGGCGGACTTCTTCAGAAATGCGAAAACATGACGTGTCTCCGTGTATCGACCTCACCGGCGTGGACTTCCGCCACCGGCAGGATGCAGATCGAGTAACGAATGAAAATCCGCGGAGCAGGGATGTAGACATGACTGATGCCAGAGTTCTGAGAAATCTCTAGTAATGCTCCTGAAAATCACCAATTGATAGCATATCTCACTAGGCTATCCAGATGTATTTATGTCGCAGACCTAGGTTCAGTAAAATTGAAAATGCTTCTGCTAGATAGTGGTGGTGGTGAATGCAATTTGACACCGCTCCGGAGCTTGACCCTGATAGAAATGGGCAGTTTTACGCGACCAGTCCAGGTGTCCCTTTGGAGCTCTCATGCTTCACGAGACCAGGATAGTTCCATCTCGAATCAATCGACCCCCGCAACTGTCATTGATGCGAACATAGCATCATGAGATCAATTGGCGCCCTCGCCAGCTGTCTGGTAGCTCTCGTGGCCACTGGTCTGGCAGAAGTGAACGTCACTGAGCAGATATCCCGGCAGATTTTCCCAAGCTCCTTTACACCTCCACAAGTCTTTCAGCATGCAAATCTCGTACGAACGATATCGTTAGCGAAGTCATACGGCCGGGAGACGGTCAATGTGGTGGTGGAAAACATCGACAAGAAGGAGCAGTCGGAGTACTACATCCCTTTCCAGGCGTCAACGATTGCTCGCATTGGAAATCTAGAAGTCAGGGACAAGAACAATGATCAAGCTCGTTTCAAGGAGGTCGAATCTGTCGAATTCGATAGTGAGAGTGGCACGCAGTACTACCGCGTCAAGTTCCCGAAGGCTCTGGCACCCAAGGACAAGGTTACACTCTCGATCAGCTGGGTGACTCTGTCATCCTTGAATCCTCTTCCGGCCAAGATCGAGCAGACGGCGAAGCAATACGTCCAATACTCTTTCTCTGCATTCACGCCATCCGCCTACAAGACCATCAAGCAGAAGACCAACATCAAGCTTCCGAGTGTAGATGTCCCAGAGTATACCAAGCTTGAGAAGAATGAAGATGGAAAGGAGGATCCGCAAAAGCAGGGAACTACATTTACTTATGGACCATATGCCAACATCCCCGCTGGCGCCACTCAACAGGTGTCGCTACGGTACGAGTTCACCAAACCTCTTCTGCACGCTTCGCTTTTGGAGCGCGATATTGAAGTGAGTCACTGGGGCGGAAACTTGGCGACCGAGGAGAGGTATTGGTTGGAGAATCGCGGCGCTGAACTGGAGAGTCAATTCTCCCGAGTCAAGTGGCAACAGTCGCAGTATTACAACCCTCCAACTTCTGCGGCCAAGGAGCTGCATTTCCCTCTAGCAATCGGCAGCTTGAACCCATACTTTACAGATGACATTGGTAACGTCAGTACGTCAAGATTCAGGAGCAACAGCAGGGAGGCCAATCTGGAGCTTAAGCCACGATACCCTCTTTTCGGAGGCTGGAAGTACAAGTTCAGGATCGGCTGGGACTCTGATGTTAAGCGAGCACTGCGGAAGCTAAAGACTGGTGATGGCTACGTCCTGAAAGTTCCATTTCTGGAGGGTCCCAAAGAGTCGGAAGGTGTGGAGTACGAGAAAGTTGTTCTTAGCATCATGCTTCCCGAGGGCGCTACGTACGTGTCAACTAGTTGGCTAACCTTTGATTAAGCTGACATGACGTGCTCCAGGAACGTCAACTTTGACACGACTGCCCATATCATCTCTTCGGAAACAACCATCCAGAAGAGCTTCATGGATACGGTTGGGCGCACGTCCCTCAAGCTGACCGCGATCAATGTCGTGGACGACGCAAGAGACCGCGACGTCATTGTGAGTGCGCCTGAGAGGCTATCGCCTTCTCTCCCACTGACTTTATCCAGGTGACGTACGATTACCCCTTCACCGCAGGTTTCCGCAAGCCAATTGTCATTACCTCATCCATCTTCGGTCTGTTTGTCGCTGCCTGGGCCGTATCGCAGCTCGATGTCAGTATCGGCAGGAAGCGTTGATGATCCGGAGAGCTCGTTCACGCACATATCTGAGGATTTGGTGAAGCACGTGCTGTCTCCAAGCCCCTGACATCGGCACGCTCGAGGATGGATGCCCAGTTCAAAGGTGTTGCTGTGTCCAGATACTTGTAACAGATGTACCTCTAGAATACAAAAGCCCATTCAAGTCCGATTTGTTACTGTACCATCATCCCAGAATTCAACATCGCCTTCTGCGCTCAAGCTCCCCTTCTTCAGCAATTGGCCTTTCTCTTTAAGGATATCTTCTAAAGTGATGGATTTGTCGGAGAATATCTTCAGGTGATCACTGATTAGGTGACGGTTCTTGCAGCCGGGGCAGGTGATCAACGTGGTGCCGTGGTGATATGCCTGCTTAGAGATGCGATGCGACGACCGTTCCAGACACTTGCGGCAGGTGAAAGTCATCTGGTATTGTGGAACTTCTCCTCTTTCGACATCCGCCTTTGGCGCCTCTTCGGACCTGTCGCTCAGAGGCTTTGGGGCTGCAGATGACTCGTGCCGTCGGAGGATACGTTGCGACGGCAAAGGGTATGCTTTCCAGTGGAGTGGTGAGTGTTGCGGCTTTAATGTGAGCGACCGCACCTGTCGAGCGCATAGTGACGGTACTCGTGCGGTACCGCGCCTTGTCAAAGCAGCAGCAATGCCGGTGCCGGTACGTGTAATCATTGCTGTATTGCACATATGTATGTCACAATTTCAAGTCAATAAGGTTGTTGCTGCTCTCCGGAACTTTTGCAGTCTTTCCAGCCGGGTCAAGTATAACCGACGTCATTTGCAAAGCTCTTGGCGCTCCGAACCTCGAATTCGCCGCAAGCGGAATACTGCCGTGCGGCCTTTGACAACTCACCATCTCGACAACTTCGACTCCAAGGCCGCCTTCGCTTTGAGCCTTCTCTAGCTTTCTTTGTAACCTCGACTGGTCACTTTTCAAGCATCCGCGATCAATCACAAGCCAGCACATGACGCTCAAAGCTCCAATATCAAAACCTCCGACATCACGCTCTTCCCCGCGTTAGCACTGGTTCCTGCAGGCACGATCACAAGCCAATATGCTGGCGGGCAGGGGAAAGACGAAGATACGGGCTCCGAGAAGGGTGTGTCTCGCCTCGTGCATTTGAAATCGCATTTCTCACAACTCGTGAATAATCTCACGTCGGGTCACAACCCGCATCCCAGCTCGCCCTCTATGATAGCGGGGCACAGACTGACCATGTCTCTACAGGGTCTCAACCAAGCTGCCGATGTCGATTTCGATCAGACCTGGCAAGTCCTCGAATCTGCCTTCCACGAAATTCACACCAAGAACGCATCGAAATTATCCTTCGAAACACTCTACCGCAATGCGTACAAGTTGGTTCTCAAGAAACAGGGCGAGCAGCTATATCAAAAGGTGGCCGACTTCGAGAAACAATGGCTGAGCAGTGAAGTGAAGAAGAAGGTGGTATACACGCTCTCACAGGATCTACTCGATCTCAAGTCGGGATCCGCCACCAGCACACCGCAGCGAAGAGAGTCCGAGGAGCGCTTCCTGAAGGAGCTGCGCCAAGTCTGGCAGGATCACCAGATATCCATGAGCATGTTAACGGATGTTATGATGTACATGGACCGAGTCTACTGTGCCGATACTCGCCGACCCTCCATCTTTGCAAAAGCAATGAGCCTTTTCCGCGATCACATCCTCTATGCTGAGCTTCTTACCTCGGTCGGCGACCAGAAGACCCTGCTGCAAGTGCTGACGGACATTGTATTGGACCAAGTGAGGATGGATCGAGAAGGAGACGTGACGGACAAGTCCCTGGTGCGAGCGAATATCTACATGCTGGAAGGCCTGTTCGAGACAGAGGTCGAAGCTGAGGACGAGAAGCTGTACCTTAAGAAGTTCGAGTCGCAATTCCTTGATGACAGCATAAGATTCTACCAGGACTTGGGGGAGGCGATGTTAACGGAGAACGATGCGTCACGATACTGTCAAAAGACATGGGACTGCATCAGCAAGGAACAAGACAGGTGCAGATCTATGCTCTCGGAATTGACAACGGAGAAGATCACAAAAGTGGTGGACGACTATCTCATCCGCAACAATATCCAGTCTGTGATCGAGATGGACAGTGGAGTCAGCTTCATGATCGAAAATGACCGACTGACAGATCTGAAAAATGTCTTCGGCCTCGAGGCTCGCGTAGATGTCAAAAAGTCCCACTTCACCAAGAAGATCCGAAAGATCATCTCCGACTCTGGTGCAATGGTGAACAACGCTGCTTTGATGGCCACAGCTAGTCCAACGGCGGGGCAGGCATCGACCGAGGATGGCGAAGACAAGGCTCCGAAGCCAGGGCAGGACCGCGCACTCAATGTCCAGACGGTGGCGGCGCTGAAGTGGGTCGAGGATATTCTCGCGCTCAAGGACAAATTCGACAGGATACACAGAGATTCACTGGGCTCGGATCAGGTCCTACAGACGGTCATGACGCGTAGCATCGGTGATGTGATCAACTCGTTCAGCAGATGCAGCGAGTACATCTCGTTGTTCATTGATGAGAACATGAAAAAGGGGATCAAGGGCAAGACGGAGCAGGAAGTCGAGGAAGTCCTGGAAAAGGCCATCACCCTCCTACGCTATGTCCAGGACAAGGATCTTTTCGAGAACTATTACAAGAAGCATCTTTGTCGCCGTCTGATCATGGGCAAGTCTCTAAGCATAGAAGCGGAGAAGTCGATGATCAGCCGAATGAAGATTGAACTCGGGAACGCCTTCACTTCGAAACTCGAAGCCATGTTCAAGGACATGAATCTATCGGAAGAGCTGACAGCCGGCTACAAGAATCACATAAGCGGGCTCGGAGACTCGGATACGCGGCGCATCGAGTTGGCCATTCACGTCCTGACGTCCATGACCTGGCCCCTCGACACGATGCGCGGACTGGACGACGAGCGTGATGCCCGCCTCAAAACCATTTACCCTGGCTCGATTGAGAAGCTCAAGTCTTCCTTTGAACAGTACTACGCAGGGCGCTACTCCGGGCGCGTTCTCTCCTGGCAGGGCAACATGGGCACGGCGGACATGAAGGCCACGTTCCCGAAAGTGCCGTCGAAAGAGGGACCGCGACCACGCACACATGACATCAATGTGTCGACCTACGCCATGATCATCTTGCTGCTGTTCAACGACGTGCCGGCCAAGCAGAGCCTGAGCTTCGAGGACATCCAAGGCAAGACCAACATCCCGACCAACGAGCTGGTGAGGAACCTGCAGTCCCTGGCAGTGGCGCCCAAGACGAGGATCTTGATCAAGGAGCCAATGAGTAAAGATGTCAAGGCGACGGATCGGTTCAGCTTCAACGAAGGGTTTCAGAGCAAGTTTATCAAGATCAAGGTCGGGGTGGTATCGGCTAGCAACCGGGTGGAGAGCGATAGGGAAAGGAAGGAGACGGAGAAGAAGAACAATGACAGTCGGGGCTTTGTGATTGAGGCGGCGGTTGTGCGGATCATGAAGTATGTACACACGTGACGGGCGAGGAGGAGATGAAACGGATGGAGGGCTAACGAGTGATAGGCAACGGAAGGAGCTGCCGCACGCGCAGTTGATTACAGAGACACTGAGCCAGCTGAACAGCCAGTTCAAACCGGATGTCACGATGATCAAGAAGAAGATTGAGAGTCTGATCGAGAGGGAGTATCTGGAGAGAGTCGAGGAGCCGCCGCTGTCCAAGTATCGGTACTTGGCTTGAGGTGGCCGTGGCCCAAGGGCCGGTCTCCCAGGGGAGTTCCCGTTTCCGTGGGAGAGTTTCAAACGATATTCATGGCTTTGACATATAGCGAGGCGTTTGGGTTGGTCGTCGTCGGCATTACCAGGTAGAGAGCTGTCCGCTCGACCATGACGGCTTTGCATGTCTGCAGCATCTTTATTAGCGAGGAGGGTTAACAAGCAGCGGCAGCATCTACGTGAGTGGCATAATCTAGCATTGTCGGGTGTCAATAATGGATATCCCCCCATCTCGTTGTGATGATCTTTCCATGTCGTCGTCGTCGTCGTCGTCGTCCGAGTGGTACATAGGACGACGATCTTTCAGCCGAACCGGTCACGGGCAAGCCCGATGATGAGTGTCCCTTGGTAGCACTCTTTTTCGTGTCGCGTTGAAAATGGTTGGGCTTTAGGGCGGGCTTGGTGATCGACAGTGCCACCGCATGCGGAAGCGCGAGGCTGACCTCGATGATGTCTGTGTCGTTTTTTCCTGGGAAGTTTTCTGGGGACTCGTCTCTGTGATTGGTTAGAGACTGGGCGGGTACCTGGTATCAACTTACCTGGTATTGCCTCGATCCGTGGGTGGGCCAAAAGGAGATTACGGTAACTTTGTACTGTCTGTACCTCTCTCTGTCTTTGCGACCTAGCCCATTCTGATTATTATGATTGTTAGTATTCTCCTACCGACGATGATGATGATGGGTAAGTCAGGTAACGTTGCGCTGTAGCGTTTTGTCGCAGATGCACAGATGTGGCACTCCCTTGCGACTGTTTCCTGTGGTCAACGGGCAGGCGTGTTTCATGGTCGAACGACACGGGATGCACGCGCGCGCGCGCGCACGTCCTGCACAGATGGGTAGGCTGACTTGCGCACTCTGTCTTGTTGTCTTGTTGTTGTCATGATACAGTAGTAACGCAGTGCTACAGTACCTACTGTGCTCTGCTCGGCACGCACAGGCGAAAGGAACACGAGTAGGATGGGCGCGGAGATGAGGGAGGAGTATGCGCTGGCCAGTAGTGGGGATCCGGGCTGCAGAAGGTCACAAAGAATTTTCTCGCATTTCGACATTGGAGGTCCACCTTTTTGGCAGTAAGTCAACTTCTGTGATGACGGTGGGCTGAAAAAAGAGACAGGCACGATCCGCTGGCCCCCGATCATCGTCGTCTGTTGTCGTGGCATCCTCTTGTCTTTTTTTCCCCATCTGCATCTTGTTGAAATGGCGGAAACAGGGATCATCAGGCACGGTCGAAGTGTATGGCAAGGAAAAGGGGACAAGCGTGGCGCTAGTGCCTGCAGACCCGTAGACGGCGGCGACGACGGCGACGACGGCAAGTCTAAAAGTTAACACGCATGGCAGAGGGATGCTTTGGATCACAGGCACAGACAGGCACAGACTGGCACAGACAGGCACAGCCAGACATGGCCAGGCACAGACAGGTACAGGCCCAGGCACAGACAGCGTGACACCTAAGCTAAGTTACGAGCCTACGAGGCGCACTGGCGCCCCAGGCCCTGGCCCCGGCACCAATTGTTGCCCTGCTCCCACCATCCACCGCCCTCCTTTTCCTACTTGTCTCTCTGTCCGCGTCTTCGCTTTCGTCCTCACTCTCTCTCTCTCT